>VXAC01001099.1:0-23830 GCA_013399225.1 Rhipidura dahli | reverse complement strand
GCAGTCTTTTTGTGTATGACAAATATGATAGAACATGAGTCAATTAAGGGTCGGAGAAAGCAAGTAAAGTGGGATCCCCTTTCTGTGCTTCCCCCAGCGTATACCCAACAAAATGATATTAAGGCACAAAGTGATTCTGATTCCTCTTCCTCGGAGGAGGAAACGAATCTCTCTGATCAATCAGGAAGGGATAACTCTCCAAAAAGAAAAGTTAAGAGACACTCCTCCTCCAGTCCTTCCCGCCATCAAGAGTCCCAACCCAGGAAGTTTTCTAGCCCAGAGAGTATTACTCTCTCGGCTAGAAAACGAAGAGTCAAATCGGCTTGCCAAATTTGTCAAAATTGCAACAACAGTAACAAGGACAGAGATTCGGATTCTGATTCGAAATCAAAATTATTTCCATTAAGGGAAGTACCAATGGGAGGAGCTCGAGGAGGAATCGGGTATGTAGTGGCTCCCCTATCCTCGTCAGAGGTAAGGGAGTTTAAAAAGGAAATGAAAAGCCTCCTCAGTGATCCCATTGGACTCTCTGAACAATTTGATCAGTTCCTTGGGCCCAACATTTTTACTTGGCCCGAGATGCAGTCTATTCTTCAAGCTTTGTTCTCCCTTGAAGAACAAAAGTTGATTCGGACTGCAGGCATGCGCATCTGGGAGAGGGAGAACAACGATAACCAAGGCCCTCCTGGAGAGCGCAAAATGCCAAACGAAAATCCTGGGTGGGACCCAAATGACGAGGAGGACAGGAGAAGTATGGATGATTATAGAAAATTAATTATTAAAGGAATTCGAAAAGCTGTCCCTCGAGTAAATAATATTAAAAAGGCGTTCAGCAGTAAGTCCCCAATTGATTGGTTAGAGAGACTCAAAAACAACATTAGGCAATATACACAATTGGATATTGAAAGTGAAAATGGCCAAACTATGCTTAAAGTCCATTTCGTGCTTTACTCCTGGCCTGATATTCGAAAAAAATTGGAAAAACTTGATAAGTGGCCAAAGAGAGATATACGAGAGTTATTGGAGGAAGCACAGAAAGTATTTGTACGTAGGGATGAAGAAAATTGGCGAGTGAAAGCTAAAATAATGAAAAGTGTGGAAACAGAGAATCAACACCAAAATCCAAGCAAGGCCAACACCACAAACAAAAACAACACAGACAATTCGGCTGAGCATGCCCAGCCGCCGAAATCACCCAAGACAAGCAAGCCAGGACATTTTTGCACATATTGTAATAAGGCGGGACATGGGGTGTGGTATTGTTACAAAAAGGCCCGAGACGAACAGGTTTACCAACAAGGGCCTGAGGCTCCCGAGGCCCATTGACGGTGTCAGGGGTTCTATACGGTGGGGACCAACAAACATCATCAAGAGCCCTTGATAACTTTAAAAGTCGGTCCCTACCAAGAACCCGTCACGTTTTTAGTTGACACGGGAGCCAAAAAAACTTGTATTACCACACCCCCAAAAGGTTTATATATAACAAAAAACAAAAGTGTAAATATATCCGGAGCTAAAGGGGAGACCTTTCAGGTCCCTGTAATAACACAAATAGCAATAACCAGAAATGGACATACACACACTGACGAAATCCTATATCTCCCTCAAGCAGGGACAAATCTCCTTGGAAGGGACTTTCAAGTGCCTCTTCGTATAGGAGTGGTCCCTCGAGGGGGAAGAATGATTACCAAACTGTTCAATCTTTCAGTCCAGGATGAAAACGAGATAGACCCTATAGTCTGGGCTAGGCAGGGTAATAGAGGAAGGATGGACATCACCCCTATTACCGTTAACCTAGTCCCAGGAACTAACCCCATACGGGTACCACAGTACCCACTTACCAAAAAAAGGAGACAAGGTCTGAAACCTATTGTGGAAGATCTTTTGCAGGATCAAATACTTGAGCCATGTCAGTCACCATATAACACCCCAATTCTCGCAGTGGGGAAACCGGATGGTACCTACTGGCTGGTGCAGGATCTTCGCCGGATCAACGATCGAGTGGAGGCCAGGTATTCCCTTGTTCCTAATCCCTACACCCTTTTAAGCCAAGTTCCTCCTGAGCACTCCTGGTACTCGGTCGTTGATCTAAAGGATGCATTTTGGTCATGTCCGTTGGATCCTTCCAGTAGGAACCTGTTTGCTTTCACCTGGGAGGATCCAGACACTGGGAAGAGAAGTCAATTAAGATGGACCCGACTCCCTCAGGGTTTTACTGAGGCCCCCATGCTTTTTGGACAGGCACTCGAAGAATTGTTGCTCTCATTCCATCCCCCTAAAAATGTAAAGATTACACAGTACGTGGATGATCTGCTCGTGTCCGGGGAGCAGGAATCCACAGTACGAGCAGCCACAATTGAGCTGCTAAACTTCCTAGGGAAGAACGACCTGAGAGTCTCAAAACCAAAGTTGCAATTTGTAAAAAAGGAAGTAACTTATCTCGGACACCTAATTGGAAATGGAACGAAGAAATTAAGTCCCGAAAGGATAAGCGGGATAATTGGCCTGCCCGCACCTAAGACAAAAAAGAAGATTCGACAATTGTTGGGACTAATTGGCTATTGCAGGCTGTGGGTAGACGAGTACACCCAGTCAGTGAAATTTCTGTATGATAAGCTGACTGAGGAAGAACCTGTGATTTGGGATAAAAAGGATGATGAGAAATTGGAGAAATTAAAACAAAAATTAGTACAAGCTCCAGTGCTTAGTCTACCCTCCCTAGAGAAGCCTTTTGACCTGTTTGTCAATGTGGATGGGGGAGTAGCCTTCGGAATCCTGACACAGAGCTGGGGTGGGGTCAGAAAACCAGTGGCCTTTTTGTCCAAGCTACTGGACCCAGTGTCTAGGGGGTGGCCATTATGCATCCAAGCGATAGCTGCATCAGCTGTGATGGTGAAGGAAAGCCAGAAGTTGGTTTATGGTGGTAACATCACTGTCCATACACCCCACTGCATTAGAACCATCTTGAGTAAACAGGCGGCTGAGTGGCTGACTGATACCCGGCTAATTACATATGAAGGAGTGCTTATAGAATCAGAGCATCTCCAATTTAAAACATGTACATCACAAAACCCTGCACAGTTCCTGTATGGAATTCCATCTGGGAAGTTAGAACACAACTGTTTAGATGTCATAAATATGCAAACGAAAGTCAGAGAAGATCTGAGTGAAATCCCCATCGAGGGGGGCGAACATCTATTTATTGATGGGTCTTCCAAAGTTGTTGAGGGAAAAAGATGTTCGGGGTATGCGGTAGTAGATGAGCGCCGGGGGTCGGTCATTGAGAAAGGAAAACTACCCTCCATCTGGTCAGCCCAAGTGTGTGAGTTATATGCGTTAGAGAGGGCTTTAAATTTGTTGGCTTGCAAGGTGGGAACTATCTATACGGATTCAAGGTATGCCTTTGGTATAGCTCACACATTTGGGAAGATCTGGATGGAGAGGGGTCTGTTAAATACTAAAGGGAGAGAATTAATTCATAAGGAGTTAATATTAAAAATCTTAGATTCCCTAAAAGCTCCCCTAGGAATTGCTATTGTACATATCCCCGGACACCAGACTGGTAAAACTATGAAAGCTAAAGCCAATGCTCTGGCAGACTTAGCAGCGAAGGAGGCGGCGGTAGAGCAGACAAAACAGAGTGAGGAAGTTACCCTAACCTCCCTCGAAAAGACTTCACCAAGGATATGCCAGGTGATCACTCGTGCGAGGAAGAAGCAAGAACAGGAACGGAGTGCTAAAACACCAGTGGTAAATGACCCTGAAAGTCACCAGCAAAAACCAGAGGGCCTTCAAAATCAAGCACCAGGAGAAATGCCAGATAGGATAAAGACACCTGCGGTGAGTAATAACATCTCACCCAAGTCCCCGGTCCCTAAATTTACTGAAAAAGAAATTCAAAAGCTACTTGCTCTTGGGGGTAGCAGAGATCCGGAAGGGAGGTGGCACCTTCCGGACGGAAAACAAATTTTAAATAAGGATCTGACTCGAGAAATATTATTGGCATTGCATCAAAATTATCACTAGGGCACCAAAGCTCTAGTAGATCACTTTACCAGGACTTTTTGCTGCCCAGGTGTATATGAGGTGGCACTCCAAATTACCAGAAATTGCATAATTTGTCAAAAAGTGAACAAAAAACAAATGAAAAATATAGATGGGGGAGGAATGGACATAGCCACCTGTCCATTCCATTGCATCCAAATTGACTTCACAGAAATGCCCCCAATCCAAAAGTGGAAATATTTATTAGTCATTGTGGATCACCTTACCCATTGGGTTGAGGCTTTTCCAACTGCGAATGCCACTGCTCAAACCGTGGTTAAGGTGATCCTTGAGCAAATTGTACCGCGATACGGGGTACCTCTGAGAATTGACTCCGACAGGGGTACCCATTTCACATCCAAAGTAACTCAAAATGTGGCGTTACAATTGGGCATATCTTGGAAACTACATACACCTTGGCACCCACAAAGTTCCGGTAGAGTAGAACGAATGAATCAAACAATCAAAAAGATGTTGACAAAGTTGATGATCGAAACCAGGTGGACTTGGGTGAAGTACCTACCGCTCGCCCTTCTAAGCATTAGAACACAACCTAGATCCGACCTACCTGTGTCTCCATATGAGATGTTATATAGGCTGCCCTATCTCGCGTCCCAGACCGAGATAGACACAAGGGAGCAGGAAGCATTAAATGTTGACAAGTATGTTAAAGTTGTTGCAGAAAATATAAAGAATCTAAGAGAATTAGGCTTACTACCTCAAACTCCCCCATTGGACCATAGTTTACACAACATTAAACCAGAAGACTGGGTTTTAGTCAAAACCTGGAGAGAAAAGTCACTAACTCCTTCTTGGAAAGGTCCATTCCAAGCTCTTCTCACCACAGAGACGGCAGTACGAACAGCCGAACATGGATGGACGCATATAACCAGAATCAAAGGACCACTACCGAAGCCCTTACAACCCGTAGAAGAGAAAGAAACAGAAATACTAAGTTGCAATGTCACACCGGAGCTGACAGTTACAAAGAGGAAGAAGACATAGACTTTCTAACAGTTAAACAGAGTTGCGAGTTGCCGTGTTACTGTGTTAAGTACTAAAGAAACAGTTATGTAGTTAGATAAGTTCTGTTAACAACTAAGCAAAGTTCTAAAATTTCAGTCAGTAACCTTGTTTGTTTCTCTCTACTTCTGACAAAAAGGAAAAATTGGATCTGAAGACAGCCAGGCAGCTCCACGGTGATTGAAGGAACTAGAATAAATTCAGGGCACACAAGAATACTCCAAACCAAGGCCGTTAAAGGAAACTTCCCAGCTGTAAAAGAGAACTGAAAAGCAGCAGAGATGAGTTGCATAAAAGAAGGAAGAAGAGAGGCGAGGGGAAGGATAGAGCTAAGGCTCTCCTTGAGCATGTCAGCGTTAGCCCTCCTTCTCCTAATGCTACAAACTCAATCAGCACCTGTGACAAAGTCTCGCTGTAACCAGTGCTATAAAACCGTGTACCAAACAGCTGGGAACTCCTTTAACATTCGACACTTTTTCAGAGCACACACCTATGTAAACCCGGGGTGCTACAACATCACCACTCTACGGACGTGCTCTGAAAAAGGCCACCAGTACTGGATTAGAAGGACATCCACAAAAAAAAAAGAGAGTGCCCCTCCGAGGAAGATTGGCTATGTTTCAATTTCCACCATATAAAAAGGGTAGGGGATTTGGTAAACAGAAAGACGTTGGATGTCGATATGATCCAGGAAATGGTGGTTCAGGAGAAACAAAAACAGGAGCAGGCTAATCCTCTAGAATCCGAAAAGAATTATTCGTCGATTTGGCTGAGAGGATTAGTCTTCAACTAAACTTGACCAATTGTTGGGTTTGTGGTGGGACTTTGACGTCCGAGCATTGGCCTTGGTGAGGGGTCAGTGTTGGACCCCTCGAAATTTTGCAGCTCAAGAACCTGCCCACCACTACACGCTTGGATGATGAAATTTGGCATCTAGGGAATTCAATCATCGGCGAAGAATGCCTGTGGAGAAAGGGTCACAAATACCACCAGCAAGTAGGAGAAACAACATGCAAGCGCTATTTGGTAACCGATGGACATAAACAGTGGTGGCTCCCCAAGACGCCTGAAGTCTATTGTTCTGAAAAAAAAATGGCCCAACAAAAACTGCATTTATGATACCAAAGAACTCATGTATCAGTGTTGGAATAAAGGTGGTCCATTTTTGACTTTACCGTCCATCAGGAAATACTGGACCAGTATTGAATCAACTAAGAAAGACTTCTGGGCAGCACCAACTGATCTCTTTTGGATTTGTGGACAGCGTGCTTTCTCAAAACTGCCAGAACATTGGGGGGGCAGCTGTACCATTGGGGCTATCCAGCCAAATTTCTTCTTGTTATCAGATCCGGCGGGAAACCATCTCGGGGTACCTGTTTACGATGAACTGTCTCAGCAAAAAAGACACTTGATCGGGGGCACCCAGAGATGGAAGGACCAAGAATGGCCTCCAGAGAGAATTCTGGAAGTTTACGGACCGGCCACTTGGGCACAAGATGGGAGCTGGGGCTATAGAACACCTATCTATATGTTAAACAGAATTATACGTCTCCAAGCTCTCATTGAAATCATTACTAACAAAACAGCCCAAGCTCTTGATCTACTGTCCACTCAACAAACGCAGACGAGAACTGCAGTCTACCAAAATCGGTTAGCCCTAGATTATCTGCTAGCCAAAGAAGGAGGGGTTTGCGGGAAATTTAACAGCTCAGATTGTTGTTTGCATATCGACGACCACGGAAAGACAATTACACAAATCACACAAGATATTAGAAAATTAGCCCATGTCCCTGTCCAGGAATGGACTTCCCTCGCCAGCTCAGACTGGTGGGAGAGTATCCTTCCTGGACAGTGGTGGAAAAAAGTGCTTGCAATAATTGAACTATCACTAATTGGATTAATATTTCTACCCTGCCTAATACCCTGTTTCATTCAGCTTATTACTTCCGTGGCCGTCCAAATGCCACAAATCCAAGAACTGCAACAACATTACCAAAAGCAAGCACCCGCAAACCCCCAAACAAAAGTGTTACAAGTGACAGTAGATCGGAGGGGAAAAAGGTCCAAGATGGCACACAGAGTATTGAGAGATTTTCAGAGTCCCCCAGAAATTCCCGAAGAAATGACAACATTTTTATAATCATGAAAATCCATAGTTGTTCCAAAAAGAAAGAGTAGGGAGTTGTTATATAAATAGAGCATCTAATGAATTTTCATGATTATAGTGAGTGTTACAGGGCGCTTGTAATATTTTTATTCAACCCTACCCAGTTCAGTGTTCATGTATAATTGTTCTTTGTTACTGTTCCTGTTACTAAGAGTTTTTAAGAGTTAAGAAAAAATGTTTAACCTTGTTCTGTATAAGAGAAGGGAGCCCAGCCCAAACCTAAGCCCACGATATTAAAGGAGAAAATCTAAAAATAGACACCTCCCAACTTGAGGGGGCAGGTGGCCAGCATACTAATGAGGACCCTTTCCCGCCAATGTAAATTACCCTAGACTCGAGCCATCCCATTGGCGGGGAGGGAGTCCTCAATCACAATGGTCATCCAATGGTCACCTAAGATTTGGATAGAGACAAGAAAGCATCCACCCCCTCAAAAGTCTATAAAGATCCCTGCCCGCTTAGGGGCGGGGCTCTTTTCCCTCAGAGATTCACTGGGGTGAGAAGGGCTGCTGCTTCGCTACCTGGCTAGCAGGCAGCTGAAGCTCGAGCTGGGCATTGGCCTCCTCCTCATTGAGGGTTACTTTTCCAATTTAACATCTTTTTGCTCAGCTCGAAACGAGCTGCCTCGGGGCTGCCAGCCGGCAGACCCGGAAGTCTAATCGCCGTTGTGCCTGGGCAACTGTTTGGCAATTGTTTCTAGTTAGTGATTGTTTCTCTTTTTGAGGCTTCTGTTTCTTTTCGGGGATTCCGGAATTTGACACGAGACCAGGCTGCAAATAAAAACCAACATTTTTGCACAAATCTGGTCTCGTGGATTGTCCTTTCTGACACAACTCTCATGAAAAAAAAAATTAGAAACTGTTTATTACAAATAGATAAACAGAGTAAGTCCAGGAAAAATTATTATTAAAATTAGAGAGCAATTGAAATCAATTAAAATCAAAAGTCGGGTCCACAGTGACTGGAGACCTCAATAGCTGAACTGGCTTAATTCCCCAAAGCAGAAACCTGCAATGCTGGGGTGACTCCAGCTAGTCTGAAGTCAGACTACTTAAGATTATCTCTTAGTAGAGATAAAGACCTTATGTCCCAGCGTTGGACTTCCCCAGCAGCTAGTCCGAGGTGATCTAGCAGCTTCTGTCTTGGAGCAGGGATTTTTATATTGTCCTGGTCCCACCCATGACCACCCACTGTCCGGCCCCCATGGTCCCAGTTGATTTGTGGAGTTCCAAGATGAGGTAATGTCCGTAATGGCTTGCTTGCTGCTAAGGGACTCAGCTGGAAAGGTGGGAAAAGTCCTCACTACAATTCTGGGTTTCCATGGAGTCCAGTTGCAGGGTAGCAATCAGGAACTAAGAATGGCTAACTGTCATTTATGAAGGCTTACTTGAGAGCAAAACCCAGAACTTATTGGAAAACTCACAAAGGTTAAACAAACATTAAATTTGGCTGTAAAACACAATCTATAACTTCAGAGACTATCAAGGAACAGGGTAATAACATTGAACATACATATGAATGAGTAAAACACTGTACATTTAACAATTCTGATGATTAAAAGGGGGAAACAAGGGAGCAAACTTGTGGATTTTTTAACAACAAGGATTTTAACAAAGAACTATGCAAAACATCTTTTAATTGGTTAATTATGTTAAAAACTTTGTAACTTGATTACTTATTACTTGGTCTATGTTAATGGGCAATTTAAATATGCAAAGACCAAACACTAATTCTTATATATAACACATCCCCCCTTTTTCTATTCAGCTCAGGATATTTGACCTTTGCATTTAAACAAAAGTGGATAACTCCTCAGGGATGGTGTTTAGTCTTTTAAACTCATCCCACATTCATTGAGCCAGCTGCTTGTCCCTCTCAGTTCTCTTGGTCCTGCTGACTTGCATGATTTTCTGGGTGGGATTCGGAGAGTATTGCTGTCTTTGGAGGTCCTGGATGAGTGGCATACTATGGATAGCAGAGGTTATTAATCGAATAAAACAAGGTATTAAACAAGGGAGAAAGATCAGTCCGGCTAGAGAAAGACCAACTACGATCAGAACCTTTTTCCACCACTCTCCTTTGAACATAATGTTCTACCAGTCTGAGGTGGTCATAGATTGCCACTTTTGTACTGGGACATGGGCAATTTTCCTTATGTTTTGGGTGATTTTTGTTATTGCTTCTCCATTGTCATCTATATGTAAGCAACAGTCTGAGGTATTGAACTTACCACACACTCTGCCCTCTTCTGCTAAAAGATGGTCCAGTGTGAGGTGGTTTTGGTAGATGGCAGCTCTAGTTTGGACCTGTTGGGTATTAAGCAGTTCAATGGCTAGAGAGGTTTGAGTAGTAATGACCTCAATTAAGGCCTGGAGTCGAATAATGCAATTAAGCATATAAATGGGAGTTCTGTATCCCCAGCTCCCATCTTGTGCCCATGTTGCAGGTCCATAGGTCTCTAAGATCCTCTCTGGTGGCCATTCCTCTTCTTCCCATTTTTGGGTTCCCCCTATCACATATCTTTTTATCCTGGTAACTTCGTCATAGTGAGGAATTCCAAGATGGTTTCCTGCATCTTCGGATAAAAGGAAGAAGTTAGGTTGGATAGCTCCAAGGGTGCAACTGCCATGACACTGAGATGGCAATCTCGAGTAAGCCTTTTTACCACAAATCCAGTACAAATCCTGGGGTGCTTCCCAAAAGTTCGGTTGTATACTTGAGGCAGAGGTCCAGTATTTGGAGACTTGAGGCAGGACTGAGTAGGGATTTCCATGATCCCAACATTGGTAAAGCTGCTCAATCGGATGTATGATGCAGTTTTTATTTTTAATCTTTTCTGTGGACCAGAACACTGCTGGCTCTCGGGGTATGCACCAATGTTTGTGCCCATCTCTAACTAGATACCTTTTACAAATTGTTTCTCCAACTTCCTTGATATATCTTTTCCCTTTCCTCCAGATGCATTCCTCTCCAATAACAGTGTTCCCTAACTGCCAGATCTCATAATCTTTCCGGGTTGTGGGAGAGAGATTGATTGCTCAGTTGGATTAAATCGAGGGGTTCAATACTGACTCCCTGCCAAGGCCAATTCTCCAATTTTAAAGTCCCTCCACAAACCCAGCAATCTGTAAGATTTAAATGTTGGATGATCCGTTTGGCCAAATCAATGAATACATTTTTGCTTGATGCTAATGGATTCCCTTTCTTCTGTTTTTCTTTTTCATTAACAACAATTTCTTGAATTTCTTGAATATCCTAAGTTTTCCTTTTCACTAGATCTTCAGTCTTAGATATATATTTAAAATTGAAACAGAGCCAATCATCTTGGGAGGGGCATTCTCCCCTCAGTTTGTGGGCCGAACTTCCAAGGTTCCTTCCAATCCAATATTTGTGTCATTTTTCCGTGCAGGTACTTGGTGTGGTTAGGTTGTAACAGAATTGGTTCACATAAGCACGTGCCTGGAAAAAGTGTTTAGTTTGGTAAGAGTTTCCCTTTGCCTGACACACTGTTTTGTAGCATTTATTACACCAGGTGTCGGCTTGAATAAAGGGGAGCCCCAGGATCCAGAGCAAGAAGATACAGAGTTGGATACGCTTACTCTTCCTGGCTAGATCCACTTGGGAAGGTGCTAGAGTCCCACCGCTCTCTGCCCCTGGGTGAAGTCATTCCCACCTCTCTGATCTTTCCTCTGGGTTTCACACTTTCAAATGAACTCTCTGCATTTTCAAACATTGGGAATCTCTCCATTTTGGTTGGCCTTGTCATATGATTAAGATAGTTTTGCCCTTGAATTTAGAATCAAATCATGCTGTTATTGTGGATGAATGCTGACTCCAAGTGGAGGTTTTCTAATGGGGAAGTTGACGAAACAGTAATTCATGATTTAACTATTTATCTACATAAATTACAACAAGGAGCAATGATATAACTTCAGAACATATAAACTTGGAATTAGACAACTTAATGATGACAATCCTAACATCTTTACTTCATAACTGGGATACTGTCCTAGGTTAAAAATAGATGTATTCTATTACCACCAGCTGTGGACCGTTAGCTGTTAGCTGTTATCACCTGCTAACGACCCACCCCTGATAACAGATGATAGGCCATCAAGAAGCCACCCGATGACTCACGGACTTATCTCACCCTATTGTGAGATGCTCCACCCAGGAGGGGGAAGCCGAGCATTCCCACCTGGATATAGGCTGGCCCTGGAACTGCCTAAGGGGTAGTACCCCTGTCTACTGGGTAACTAGAGGACAAGAGCCACCACAGATTTTCAGTTGGACACCGGACCTTCCATCGGATCATTGCTTCATCTGGATCACTTCAGTTGGACTGCTTCTGCCACCCTAATAGGGTATCAGGTTGTATCTAACTTTATCTGTACCTTTTTCCTTATATTAATTTGCTTGTTTCTACCTTTTCAATAAATTTCAAACTTAACTTGTGACCTCCCCCTGGTTTGTTTTCAAACCAAAACAGATACTTAAAGGGGAAATGGGGTCAACAGGGAGAGGTCAAGGAAAAAGGTCTTTTCTTAGGATGCTTTAAGTTGGAGAATCCTTTTTCTTCCTTTGGTGGCATCACTGGTCCTTTAACGCACTTCACATCTGTCCACCCCTTCTCCAGCATTTGAACTGCAGTCTCGGTTGTCAGCTGAACCTGGAATGGACCTTGCCAAGATGAAATTAGTGATTTATCTATCCATGGTTTTATCAACACCCAATCTCCAGGATTAATATTATGTAAATTAAAGTCTAATGAAGGGGTCTGGTGTATCAGACCTCTTTCTCTCAGCTGCTTTAAATTACCTGCAATCAATTGTACATATTGTTGGATGTTATAAGTGTCATTCATGACAAGTTTAATGAATTTTTGCATTATCAAAAGTTAAAGTTCCAAAGTCATGTTTAAAACCTGGTTGTACATTTATAAAATTAATAGTATGAGTTTTAAGATTGATAATGTTATCCTTAAAGTTGATTACTAAGTTTGGAAGGTTCAGAAGTGTTTTAAATGTTATAAAAGTAAAGTTTAAAATAATTTTAGATTGTAAGTAAAGGGGAGAGTGCCCAGCCCCCTGGCTGATATTAAAGGAACACTGCTATCAAGATGCTAAAAATAGCAAATAACGGTTGGGTCTGTCACCCAGATGTATCCAAGATAGAATACTAATGAGGCTCCTTCCCGCCAATGTAAATGAGCCAACTCCAACCCCTAGACACAAACATCTGATTGGCGGGAAGGACCCCCTCATTAATTAGTATGCCAAATAACAGCTAACCTGAGGGGAGGATACATCGACAAACCCAACCTACCAAAAACTAGCATAAATAGAGCTCCCCAGAAGAGGAGGGGGGCTCTCTGCAGCTGATCTCCTCAGGGTGCAATGAGTTCCTCGCTCGCTTACCAGCTAGTGGTATAGCAGAGCCTGAGCCAGGGCGGTGGCCTCAAACCTTTTTAAGGCAAAGCTCTAAATATTTTCAATAACCTTTGGGTCTTAAATCCAAAGGACGCCAGGCTCTGACGAGCCTCCTTTGGGCTGCCGGCGGCAACCCAGGCGTGCCAATCACTGCCCGGGACCAAACCGTTATTATTGCTTTGTTTTTACTTGTTTTTATCGGGGATTCTCGGACGCGAAGGAGTTCAATAAATATTTTTACCTTTTTCCATCAACTTCTTTGCGAGAATTGTCTTTTATTCCTGACAATAAGTAAATCACATACAAAATGATTTCTTTTGCATAACTCTGACCGTTTAAAGTTATACCAGTTAAATAAAAAGGTTGTTATTTAAAGGTTTAGAGTTCAAGCGGGGATAAGAGAGTTATAATAAAAGGTTGTTTGGGGAGTTAAGTATAATTCAAGTCGTTTTAAAAGTTAAAACCGTTTAATATAAAAACCAATGTTGGAATTAGAAAAATTAAAACCCCATTCCCTAAAGTAATGTAATCTCTCTCCCTCCAGGTTCTTTGTGTATGTAAAAATTCTTTATTCTTGTAATTCTATGCTGTTTATGTACATTAAAAATCACTGTTCAATCCTCCCCTAAGCTCAACACCCACATCAAAATTAGAGGCACACTGCACAACCATGTCTAAAATTAGTAACAAAACCGTTGGATGCATCTCTCTGCCCCTTCCAAGTGGAATACTAATGAGGGCCTTCCCACCTTTGCAAATTACCCCTAGACAACGATCCACCGATTGGCGGGAAGGTCTCCCTCATTAATTAGTATTCCCAATCAGCAATCAGCACAGAGGCAGAGATCCTAATTCGGACCAACCCACCAAGAACACTGTAAAAGTCAGAGCCAGCCCTCACCCGGGGCTGGCCACTGCCACCAGTGTCAGGAGACGTGTGGTCTGTGCAGGGTGCCTGGTGATTCCCTTTCCTGACTAGCGGCAAAGGTGAAGCGGAGTCGGGTGTTGGGCCTCTGAACCCGTTACCTGGGCATCTCTTTAAATCTCCTGAGTTTGGTGCTAGATCAAACTCACCACCCGGCTCAAGCGATCTCCTTCCTGAGCCACCAGCCGGTGGCCAAGGAGGTCCAATCGTCGCCCCAGGACCTTTTGTTTTTTCTTTTTCCTCTTTTTCTTTTGGGATCAACCGGACCTTTCGTGGGCTACTGAATAAAACATCTTTTCTCCACGAAAGAGAATTGTCTTTTTTTATCACATTGGACATTTGTGTTGCCACACTCTTTGGCATCTATTTCATGTTGAGTAATGAGACAGGGTAATCCATACAACATTTCATAAGGGGACTAACTCAGATCAGACCTGGGCTGTGCACGAATCCGGAGGAGGGCAAGTGGAAAGCACTTTATCCACGACCATTTCATCTCTAACATCAACTTCGTTTGAGCGTTCCTAATAGTTTGGTTCATGCGTTCCACTCTCCCAGAACTTTGTGGGTGCCATGGTATATGCAATTTCCAATTAATACTTAATTGGTGTGTCCCTTGCTGTAGAATTTGGGAGGTAAAATGCATACCTTGGTCTGAGTCAATTCTGTGAACAATCCCATAATGAGGGATAATCTGCTCAAGAATCAACTTGCTCACTGTTTGTGCAGTAGCATTTACAGTTGGAATAGCTTCCACTCAGTGAGTAAGGTGATCAACAATTACTAATAGGTATTTCCATCTTTGAACAGGGGGAATTTCTGTAAAATCAATTTGGATACTTTGAAAAGGTCTGATAGCCAATTCAATTACGCTATCCGTTGCTTTCTTCATAGTTTTCCTGTTTATTTTCTGGCAAATTATACACCCTCGGGTAATTTGATTAGCTAATTCATAAATTCCTGTACATCCAAAAGTTCTGAGAAAGTGGTCCGCTAGAGCCTTTAAACCCCAATGATTAGTTTGGTGGATACTCCACAAGACTTCTCTGGTTAATTCTTTGTTTAAAATTTGATGGCCATCTGGAAGATGCCACTTGCCTTGTGAATCTTCCTTACCTCCAATTAGTGCCAAGTTCTGTTTTTCTTAGTCACTAAATATGGGGGTGGGTAAAGTGCTGGTGGATGAAGTACTAGTGTTGTTGTCAAAGATTACATTCAAGTCCATTATGTCTGTCTTCTCCTCAACAGCTGCTTCCTTTGCAGTGAGGTCTGCAAGGGTGTTCCCTCTCACTTCTCTGGTTGATCCTGTTTTATGTCCTAAAACATTCACAACTGAAATTTGCTAAGGTAGCTTAAGTGATTCAATAATTTTTAAAATCAGTTCTTTGTGCAAAATACCTTTTGCCTTGGTGTTGAGGAATCCCCCCTCTGCCCAGATTTTCCCAAACGTGTGGACTATTCCATAAGCATACCTTGAGTCGGTAGAGATGGATCCGATGCTTCCAGCTAGTCTGTGGAGGGCTCTTTCTAGGGCATATAGCTCACATACTTGAGCTGACCAGGCAGATGGTAACTTCCCTTTTTTCTAGGACACACATTTTGTGTCCATCTACTAGAGAACATCCAGAGCATCGTTTCCCATCCATAACTTGGGAGGATCCATCAATAAAAAGTATTTCTCCCTCATTAAGAGGGCAGTCCACCAAGTCCTCTCGGACTTTTGTTTGCAAATCATTTACACTGATGTTTACTACATGCACTACATTTACACTGTAGTCATGTTCAATGGGGTCTTCAGTGTGGGTTCCATAAAGAAACTGAGCTGGATTTTGGCTGGAGCATGTAACGAAGGACAGGTGGTCAGTGTGCATGAGTACTGTCTCATACTTTACCATCCTTGGATCCATTAGCCACTTGGATGCTCTTCGGCTGAGGATGGCTTTTATTGAGTGTGGTGTATGCACAGTTAGTTTCCCACCAAAAGTGAGTTTTTGGCTCTCAGTAACCAGAGTAGCAGCTGTGGCGATGGACTGGATGCAGATTGGCCAGCCTCTCAACACTGGGTCTAATAATTTAGAGAGGTAAGCAACTGGCTTTCGGACTCCACCTCACGCTTGGGTCAAAACACCATAGGAAGTTCCTTTCTCCATGTTAACAAACAGGTTAAATGGTTTTTCTAGTGAGGGAAGGCTCAAGGCAGGTGCTTTAATTAGTTTAGTTTTTAACTCTTTTAATGTTCGATCACCCAAATTGGTCCAATTAATGAGTTCTTCTTCAGTTAGTTTTTCATATAAAAAATTGGCAGATTGGGTATATTGGTCAATACACAGTCTGCAATATATAAATAAACCTAATAATTGTCTAACTTCTCTTTTTGTGGTTGGAGGTGGTAAATTTAGAATTCCCTCAATTCTTTCTGATCTTAATTTCCTTGTGCCATGGCCAATTAAGTGTCCTAAATATTTCACTTCTTGTTGGACAAATTGCAGCTTCGGTTTTGACACTCTTAAACCATTCCTTCCTAGAAAATTTAATAATTGAATGGTGCCCAATCTTGTGTGGACTCCTGCTCTCTGGAAATTAACAGGTCGTCCAGATACTGTATTACCTGTGTCCCTTTGGGTGGAGAGAAGGAACCTAACAGATCCTCTAGTGCCTGGCCAAAGAGTGTTGGTGCCTCCGTGTAACCTTCAGGAAGTCGGGTCCAGCGCAGCTGCTGCCTCCTGCCAGTGTCAGGATCTTCCCACGTAAATGCAAAGATATCCCTGTAACAAGAATCTAGAGGACATGACCAAAATGCATCCCTGAGATCAGTAACAGAGAACCAGCTATGGGTAAGGTGTTACCTGGCTCAGAAGGGTGTAAGGGTTCTGTACCAGGGGATACCTGGTTTGAACTCTCTTACTGATCTCAGGAGAGCTTGTACCAACCATTAAGTCTTGTCTGGTTTTTGGACTGCCAAGATGGGATTTGCAGGTCTCTACAATTCCAGCCGCCATTAGGTCCAAGATGATGGGTTTTAATCCTTTCCTTTTTACCTTGGTCAGTGGGTATTGTGGTACCCTAACTGGTTGACTGTTCGGAAATAAGTTAATAGTTAAAGGCATAATGTCCATTTTTCCTCGGTTTCTCCGCTTGGCCAAAACGACCGGGTCAGTATCTTTTTCATCTGCTAAAAATAAAACAAATGCTTTAGTTCTCATTCGTTTGCCTTGGGGTACCACTCTAATTTTAAGTGGGAGTTGAAAATCATGGCCCAAAAGGTTCATCCCTGCTTGAGGTAAAAACAATATGCCACCTCTCTGGGTGCATCCATTCCCAGAGACTGCAATGTCTTTAATTAAAGGTACTGGGGAAGTTTGTCCTTTTGCTCTGCAGATGTTTAAAGTTTCTTTGTTGATGAAGCATCCTTGGGGTTCCTCTGTGACACAGGTCCTCTCGGCACCTGTATCTACCAAAAATTCCATTAACTGTCCCTGGCGACCCACTTTCAGTTCTATCAAGGACTCCTGCAGGAGGTTCCCCCCAGCACATTGCCGCCACTCACTCAGGCTCCACCTCTGAAGAGGAGGACTCCTCCCCGGAGGAGGACTCAGAGGGCGGGACAAAGGTCTGAGAAGGCATGCCCAGAGCTCTGGTCCTTCCCACCTTTCTGGAAAGTTCAGTTAAGTTCGATGTACTATTGGTTGTTGTTTGTTGTACCCTCCCCTCAATGATTTTAATTGGACCCTGTACCTTTGTATCCTCCCCTTACCCCTTGTCTCACTGGCTGTACCACTTGACCCCACCCTGTTCCTGCCTCACTTAAAACCACCGCACAACCTGCTCTGTTTGGAGTTCTCCCTCCATCCCTCTCCTGCCCAGATACCTTCACCCTACCCTCAATAAAGGAGACCATGGGGGAGACTCCCTCTTGCAACCCTTCGCTTCCTCGATTTTTATTACAGCAGTACCTCGTCTTTCCCTTACTGTGGGCAGCTCCATCTCCATGCGATCCACCTGTGCCCAGCCTCGGAGAGACCCTCGGTGGGCTCTCAGGCTCCGAGGAGCTAGTGCCACAGCCAAGGGTGACCTGGTGCCCAGGCATTTTAAATGCAACAGACTCTTGTAGATGTTTTTGCTTCCCCAGGGGATAGAGCCCCTGACACCTTCAGTTATTTAAAATTTGGCCTTCCACCTGTGTCTTGGTTTGAAAGACAGGTGTCTGTCAAGGAAGGCAGGAACCTCCCCTGAAATGGAAAAAATGCAATCCCCCTTCCCTTTGAAATGAAGGAGCTTTCAGGCAAAAATGTGAGGAACAGGAATAACAGTTCTTCACTAATATATATATATATAAACCAACACAAGCCGACAGCAGTAACTCTGGCAGTGCCAGCAAACAGAGCCCCACCCGCAGTGCCCGGCGAGCAGGGCGGGTGCGGTGGTTCCCCCACGGATGCAGGGGGCGCTCCGGAGCGAGCTCGGCCCTCACGCGGCAATGGCGGCTCGGGGTCCTGGGAAGGGACGGAACAAAGGCCTCACAAACCCCACTGGGCAGTTGGTCCCGGTGTCCGGCAGAATCCTCGGGAGCAGCAGGCTGGAGCAGCAGAGATGAGCACAAATCCTGGGTGGCAGATGAGTCCGGAGCCGCAGCAGGAATCCCAGGAGGTCTCGGCAAGCTGGGTGCACAGGGCTACAGTGTAGCACAGGCTCAGAGCAGCACCAGAAGCAGGGTGGCCGCAGCCCGACTCCCAGCAAGGCAGGAAAAGAGCAGGTTTGGGAAATCTGGGGCTTCTCCCGCAGAAGGAAAACAGCCAGAAAAGCAGAGGCTCAGCGTTGCGTTCTCCTCACCACCACGGCAGGCAGCCTCCCTCTCCTCATGCCAAAACACAGAGTGCCCCCGGCCCGCCGAGCTGTGTTCCCACCCCCAGGTGCCAGAGTGCAGCCTCCTTGGCCTTCCCCTTTGTTCTCTTAAGTACCCAACTATCAGTTCTCCAGCAACACACACAGGGAAAAAATTCCTCAAGGGAAAAGAGAAGAACAGAAAAGGAAAACTTTCAAACCCCAACAACCTGGAAAGTTCCTTGGTCTCTTATTCTTTTAAAATGGTACCAATGTCCATGTCCTTCTTTTTTTACAATAATTACAAACCAACTTATTAGGTTTGGGTGTCTTTTGTATTGTTTCTTGTTTTGTTTCAGGGGATTTCCCTTGAGAAGAAAGGTTATGGTCCGCAGTCATCGTAATTTTGGCTTTGGCCTTCATCCTCTCCTCATCCCTCTTGACATACACCTTTTGGGCTTCTTCCAGCAGTTAATCCAAATCTCTCTCTGGCCACTTCTCCAATTTTTCCAATTTCCTTCAAATGTCTGTCTAGGAGTGTAAGATGAAATGAACTTTAAGCATAGTTTTTCCACCTTCACTGTCTAAATCAATTTCTGAATGAAACTGAGTATTATTCCTTAGTCCGGTCACCCAAGCAGTCGGGGATTCCTCTTTTTCTTTTTCCCCATTAAAGGCTTTTTTCATATTATTCACCTGAAGCACAGCGTCTTTAATTCCTTTTACAATTAGTTTTCTGTAATCTACCATGTTCCTCCGATCTTGCTCTGAATTTGGGTTCCAGTTAGGATCTTTCGCTGGTAATTTACGTTTGCCAATTGGACCTTGATTTGTATTGTTTTCTCTTTCCCAAATGTCAGAAAGAGAAAGACAACTCTTGTTCATCTTCCTCTTGTTGCAAGGAAGATGTTGTTTCTTAAGAAAGCAGAGGCAGCAACAAGAGTCTGGGAAAACAAACAAACAAAAAAAAACAATTGGAAACAAACCCCAGGAACATGGGGATAAAACACTCAAGCAACCGCACAACTGCCCCATGACAGGAAGCTGTGCAATGCTGAGGGGACTCTCAGCTAGTCCAAAGTTCAGTAAGATTATAAATGTCTCTTAAAAATGAGAGGTAGGAGGCCAGGCTCCTCAGCACTGGGCTTCACCGACCACTAGTTGGTGGCAAAAAGCAAGCTCATGTCTAGCGCAGTGCTTTTTATAAGGTGGTGTCTCCTCCCCTAACTGCCCCGCCCAGCCTCCATGGTCCTGATGGATTGGTGGACTTGTCCAGTGAGGTAATGCCTTCCCACCAATCGGCTCGTGCTGCTAGGGAACAGCAGACTGATGACTTAATTTCGGTATGGAGGTGGAAAAGCGCCTCATTAAAATTCTAGGTTGTCATGGAGCCTGGTTACAGGGTGGCAGTTAGGAGCTATTTTTAGGAATTGTCAGTTATGAAGCCCAGTTGAGTTAGCCTAGACCTGGAACTTAAAAGAATCTAGATTTTCAATAAAACATAATTTATATTTATAAGTTAGGTTTTTAACATTCAGAAATGGTAATAAACAGTGACATTATATGGGTCCTTAGTGATGACAACATTAAAATCACATAAAAGCACATACAAACAAGTAATACATTACATTATAAAAATTTTGGGAGCTTACTTGTGTCATGAATATTTTCCTCCAAAGGAACTTTTGCACTTCAAGAGACTAGGGGGAATTTTAATTAACATCATCTTTAGTAATTAATCAAGTTCCTTAGAAGTTAAAAGTTAATAAAGTTACACCAGTTAAATAATTAAAAGGTTTGCACAGCTTAAAGGTTCAATCAAATCTGACTTGTTCTGTTCATAAAAGTTGTTCAAACATGTTTTGACAATCTGTACATTACAAAAGTCACTTTTCCCAAACTGTTATCTTGAAGAATTTCTATGTTTTTAAGCTATCCTTGCTAATGCCCCTAAAGTTATCAAAACTTTTCTGTACAATTTGAAGGTTTTCAAGTGATGTTTTCATATTTTATATGTAAATTTTCCCATTTGTGTTCAAATTCAGGTTGAGCCTGAAGTTGAAATATTAAGAAACAGTTTCCAAAACCAGAAGCCACGCTGTCCTCCTGTAGGTTGTCTCCACGGCAACCCAGAATATTAATGAGGCTCCTTCCCGCCAAAAATTACAGCCTAGACAACAAGCAAGCCATTGGTGGGAAGGAATGACCTCACTATTGGAACCATCCAATAGTCCCAGACCATGGAGGCAGGACAGGAGGTGGATCTGGGCGTTCCTGGGCAGAGATAACAACAGATAAAAGGCTCACCCCCAGGACCCCAGCTGCCACTTGCTATGGAGTAGACCAGCGAGTGCCCAACCTTAGAGAGACGGCCTCCGCCTCTTTGGCTTCTTACAGCATTGGTTCTCCAGCTTAACTGGAAACCTTTTCTAAGGTTGCAGCCCTCTGCTTCAGAGTGCTAAGCCTATTCCTCTTTAGGCTTCAGCCTGATTTTTGATCCCAACACGCGGGCTATCGTTTATTTTGTTTTCCAAATTTTTGTTCATTTCTCGGGGTAAACTCCCAAGCTTTTACTTTTCAATAAAATTTTCTTTTGTGGTCCCAGACCTGAGATTTTCTTTACTGACACCTGTAAATCGACAGACAAACTGGTAAAATGGTAATTGTTAGTAAATGAGAAATGGTTACTTCTTAGGGATGCCCAGAATCAGCTTGTAGTATCTGAAGCAATCTTAATAACTTTAATTAAGAACAATTAGTATTTTGAAATCTAACGATGAACAACAAGAACAACAACAACCAATTATGCAATTGCTCTAACATCACTAACAAGCAATTAACGATGCAAAAGGCCAATCATGATATTTCATATATAACACCAAATATTAATTCCTAATCATTTTCTGCTCCTCTAGTGTGAATAATGATTGGAGGATCAATTGCATTTCCCCCCATTATAAATGTTAGGACTGAGGAACTGGTCAAATTGTTGTGAAAGCCCCATTGGGTCACTCAAGGGGCTTTTTATATCTTTTTAAAATTCCCATACCTCTGATGATATTAGAGGTACAACCACGTAACCAATACCTCCTTGTGCACCTCCCATTGGTACCTCTCTAAGACGTAAAACTTGAGACTTTTGAAGGTACCCAAGCAGGTGGAGCATTCTACTTTATTTTGTTTCTTTCTAGTTCAGAAGGCAGGGCCTTCTAAACTAGCAAGATTTGAATTTGCTTGTTTACTTGTCTTGGTTGGTTCAGAGGAGAGTGACAGGCTATTGACATTAATTTTAGAATATGGTCTATCACTGGTTGGGTGACCCGAACCTAAGGAATCATCATCTTCACCGCTTTCATTTAAAGAACTGTGGTTAGCATTAGCTGGCGGGAATACATCAATAGGATTCTACTTTGGTTGGTTTAATTTCCTTTTAGGTTTTTCTTTTGGTTTCTCTGAAAGTGTGTGCCAGTTTGGCCAAATTTGGGAAAAAATATCCCCTGAGGGAGGGGAAAAAAACAGGTTGCCACTGCCCCTCCCCCCTACCAGGTTCGGGAAAAAAAGAAAAAAATTCTTTTTCCTCGGAGGAAAGTGGAAGAGATAAAAACTATTTATTTAACAGGACACACAGAACAGGATAATAATGCTAAATAATAAAATCTCTCGCTGTGGAGAGAAACCTGGAAAGGTTTCAGAGTCCTTCCATAGGTGTCAGTGTCTATATCCTCCTCCTCAGGGCTGTCGACGGGCCCCTACTGGGGGTGGGAAGCAAAGTCTCCCGATGTGCTCTGATGTTGTGAAGCCGTCCCGAAGAGAAGAAGAAGAAGAAGGGGAAAAAAAATTCCAAAAGTAAAGAAAATCCCAGGAATACTCTCTCCGGAGAAAGGAGTCGAGAGCAGGCTGGAAAGTGAGCGTACTCTCCCTCCCCACTGCCACCGAGTAATCCCCCGTAGCCTGTCTGTCCTTGAACATGAACTTTGTTTTAAAAAACAAAAGTATCTCAGTTTTTTTCCTTCCCTCTCACAGGCTCAGTTTAAAGGCACCAGATCCAACCTTCAGAGCAGACAAAATGGGATACATGTTTCATATCATACTGTCACCCCAGGACAAAGTGGTAAAACATTTTCTGGATCTTTATCTTGATTTCCCAAAATTTTAACCAAATTTTTGCGTATTCTTATTCATCTGAATCTTTGAGGGCTCTGTAATGTACATGAGAATATAAAGCTTTGCAGAGCCACATTTCTGAAGACCCATGTTTTGGCCATTTAAGCCCGTCTTTTCTGATTTTTCATTCTGGCCAATTGAACATGCAGAACTGAATCATGTGACACTGGTCTTTCCCTTTTGTTAAATCATTCTCTTCCCACTGTGTTAGCATTTGCCCTATCTAGGAAGATTTTGTCTTTCTTTAATGGGTTATCCATTTTACTATTTGTTTGTCCCATCCTGTTAATATGAGACAAATGAATAGTTTCCTTTTAGGAAAAACCTTTCCTTTTTAATTAAATCAACCAAAGTATTACAAACAATAGTAAATCAATCAAAGCATTACAAACTCTTTCAATTAGGAATACGAGAAAGCTTAAAATTCATAGGAGTTCAGGAATGAAAACAAAATGGCAGACTCATGGGAACAAAACAAAAATCTCAAAATGGCAAACTTCCTGCCCCAGAATTAAGATAGTCCTTTTACACTTTAAAATAGAAAGAATATAGTAAATGGAACAAATACAACAATAAAATACCAAAAGGGTACTTCTGTATTAAACAAATAAAGTAAATCACAAAAGTAAACCACAAAATAATCTTTTTTAAAGCTGCAAATAAAAAAAAAGCATTGACAATTATAGACCACAATAAACCAATTAAAATGCAATCACACATAAAATTAGGATAAATCCTTGAAATTAAATATTCACAAACAGTAACATGCGAAATAACTAATTTAAGCTTTTACTTAAACTTTAATAAAGGAATTAATGTGTCAATGTCTCCGCCCAGGAAGATAAAATGGCAGCTTCCCCGCCCAGTGAGAACTATGCAAAATATCTTTTAATTGGTTAATTACGATAAAAGCTTTATAACTTGATGACTTATTACTTAGTATATGTTAATGGGCCATTTAAATATGCAAAGACGAAACACTAATTCTTATATATTCCAAAAATACGGTTTAGGCAACCAACTTCTGTAGTTATAGACAATACCCGGATATAGCTAATACCTGGGTACAGAACAGACTAACTAACTAAACTAAATTAGGAAGATAAATAACCTTGGCTTGGATCCAAGTTGTTGTTGTGATTTTCACTTTTCTTTTCATTTCCATGTCTTAGACAGGTCAGCACTGGATGGTCACTGGAATGCACAGGATGATGAACATCTTGTTCTTCATGTGTGAAATATGGGATAAGCCTTAAT
>VXAC01001098.1:115166-175497 GCA_013399225.1 Rhipidura dahli | reverse complement strand
GGCGGCCGCTAGGGGGCGCAGCAGGCGGCGCCACGGCTCCGACACGCAGGGGGTGGTGGGTGAATGTGGCGCATCTGCTCCGCACAGGGGGCCTTTAAATTGTTTCTTTACCCTTTTTTTTTCCGTGGCAGAGAAGCGGTGGTGCCGCTGGTGGCCATGCCGGGAGCGGGGTGGCTGCCCTTCATCCCCCACTTCTTCCTTTAATACCCGGTTTTGAGCTGCGCAGGTGATCCCGGTTCCCTGATTTTGGGTCCAAGGACCAGGGCCGGCCGCGAGTTTCACGAAGGCGCTTAAAACAAACCCATTTAAAAGACAAATATATGAATAAATTTCCTCAGTCTCTGTCGCCACATGGCTGTGAGCGCCGTCACTCCCCTGGCATCTCTCTGGCTTTGGCACTTGTTGTAAGGCGTTGCAGGCTATGGCAGCTTTGGAAGATTTGAGGGTTTTCCCAAGGTGATTCCTTTTGGACTCATCAGTGGATACGTACGGCCTCGTTCCTGCTCCACCCGGGACGGCGCTCACCAGGATATAACCTTATCATGCCCAGCAGGACTGAGATTGAGGGGGATTGTGGCCTGGCCAGGCTGCAGTCCTTTGGGATTTTTCCTTAAGTTTCTGCTCTTCAAACACAACCAAAAATTTATGGCAGTTAAAGGGCAAACTAGAAAATTACTTTCCCGGTTGTTTTTTCATAAAACCCAGTTTCCTTTAACCATAGCATGCAAGCACGCAAGTTGTGTTGGTTTAGGCAGATGTGGTTGATGTTTCTATTCTTTTGGGTTTTTTTTAATTTTCCATCAAATGGGTTTTTTTTTTTTTCCAGCAGTCAGCTGCTGCCCTCATGAGCAGCCTGTTCTCTTCATTAGCCGCGCACAAGTAATCCTGGCCACCTCATGCAGTGTTTTGACCAGCATGTTCTCCAGCACAGAGCCAATGTCTGGGGGAAGGCAGGCTCCCAAAAAGTCTTTCCCCTGATCCTAGTTATCTTCCAGTTGCACTTTTTGCTGGAATCAGAAGACTTCAAGACCAAGCTCCATTAATTTCAAAGAAGGCTTGACTTCTGTAAATCCTATGAAGACTGCCACATAGGTGCACCTTCTGTGTAAAGTTTGAATACTTCAATCACTGTTGTTTATCTTTTGTCAAAAGCAAAAGCAGACAACCTAAAAAGTGTCAAACCTCATCCTTTCTCAAGAGGAGTTTTAATAAATTTTTGAATGCTGCATGATGTATTTTCTACTTAGATGTATGAAATGTTATATACATTCTGTATTTATTTTTCTAATAGAAAAAATTCTGGATTGATTTTCCTTGAAAAGGAGGGAAAAGGATTTTTTCGCTGTCACTTCAATTCTAATCTTTTCCTGAAGAGAGTGAAAACTAGTAATAAATTGACTTCAGGGTAAGGTGCAATTGTCTGTATTGATAGTCCTGGCAGTGAGCTGTGCCCTAACCAGCTCAGAATAATCAGCTGTATTGCATGTACATCTTAATGCACATTTAGCACATAATAGGCATATGGATACATATGTACATGTATTATACGAATAGTGACGCATCTGGTACTGCAGCACGCCCGTGTCTCATCATGTGGGACAGAATAGTGGGCTGTGGAAATGCCAAGAGTTTGGAAATGGTGCAGCTATCCTGTTGATTTTTTTTTTTTAAACTGAGATTCTTTTACGATTATAGTAGTATTTTTCAGAAGTGTTGTGTATTTGGTATTTCTCATGCCTGACTTAGCTGTATTAGTTAACAGATTCCAGGGTTATGTTGCTGTGCCATGTTGCTAAGCCTTAACACAGATCTGTGGGATGCTCATAAAAGATGTATATGGTACTTATCCAGCTATCTCTCAGTATAATTCCAAGGCTGGCCCAGTGCTTATGGCACTGGTTAGAAATTACAGTACATATTCCTTGAGTATTCCAAAGGGCATATGAAAAATAATTAGATTTTACCAGGTCACAGCTACTCTGGAGGACTGAAAGGTCTTTAATGTGCTGCTGCAAGCAGATTTTTGACTGTATTCTTTTATGTAAACTCCATAAATATACTTCTTAAGAACGTGGGTAGCCTTTAAAATACTCTCCTCAAAAAATCTGATCTTCGTGGAGAGTTTGACCACGTTCTCCATCTTTTTCTTAAATTGTAGAAATTCAAGGTGTCTTCAATTCCGGGAGAATGAGGAAGTTCTGTTAATAAGGATGGAGTTACTCACATATTGGGAATAAAAATATGAATATTTAACACAGACATGACAAAGCCTAGGAATATAATGAGAGATATTTAATTGAATTTCTAAGTTAAAATAGTGTTTTACCTGTATTTTGTTTATAGAATTAATTAATGCTCATTACACTGAGATTAAAGTTCTTGTCAGATCTACAGGGAAATTACCTTTCGGAAGACATGGTAATCTTGTTAATGCTTCATGGGCTGAGAGGGTTTAAAAGGTGTCGGGTGGGAAATTCAGAATACTCACACTACATAATGCATTTCACAGAATTTTACTGCAAGTTCATAACACACTCCTGTAAAGTGCTATTAGGTCAACATGCTAAAGATGATGCTTGGTGGTTTTTTTTTTCCTTGAGCATCCTGATGGTGTGATAAGAATTGAAGTTCTGGGAACTCCCTCAGCCAAGGGTTGACCTGCATGACTCTCCCTGAGACATGACAGGCTTTTTGGATATGCTTTGTCCTGCTGTAGATCAGGTTTCAGTCATATACATTTCTGGGTAAGACGTTTATGAAATGTTGAGAAATCAAACACCTTAACTGGGAAGTGAAGTTGAATCTGAGATCACTCATCCTCGATGAAGAAGGAGAGGGCTGGCTGTCTTCAATAGTCAAAACTGAACCCTTGCTTCGTTGAGCGTCTCAAGGACAGATTTTTGTCAGATGAAGCTGAGAGTAATAGTTTGATATTCAATGGAATATGCTGAAATGAATGTTAGTGGGTTTTAGCTTCGGGCTTTTATGAGGTTATGTTGATTTTTCAAAGCAAGCCGTTCCAAATCCAAGTTAGGCATAGGCTGATTTGTAAGACATGTAAGGAAACAGGACACTGTAAGAGACATGTGAGACATGTAAGGAAAGAGGACACTGTGATACATGAACTTCAGTGTGATACATGTTTTGTAAGGTTTCCCGATACTCACTAAGTAGAGTTTCTCTGCAAATTCATATTGCATTTAATATTAGACTTTAGTATTTAAATGATCTGAATCATTTCAGAATTAGAATCCAGTTTTTGGTATATTCTTTCCAAATATAAATGTCTGTTAAATCCAGCTTTCAGCATTGTGTATGTACCTAGAGTACCTTGTCAAAGTTGGTGCAGCAGGTCTGTATCAAATGCAACAAAAATGGGAGTGTAATCATGCAAGACAGTCCACAGCAAAGCCAAAAAGTTATTAAGAGTCTAAAACTAAATACTTGTTTAAAATTAGGTGGGCTCAAGCGTGCTTTCTTTTCTCCTGTCAGAGGAATGTTAGAGATAATAGTTGTAATTGTGGTTATTTTGTCTCTCTGTAAAAGGCCAGGAGGTTAGACCACTTCACCTGTATTTTGTCCCATTCCTCCCTCTTCTCTCCATGCTTTCGCCCTGTTCTTCTTTCCAGCTCTCCTAAACAGCCCCAGGGAAAAGCCCTGTCAACTCAGAAACACTGATGCAATCACATCTGTATTTTCCCTAAGGCAAATAAACAGCTTTGCTTGTGAGATCATGTGCTATGGATAGCAAAATTAAGTAACTTAATAGGGTACTTGAAATTGGAAAGTCTTTGAGTAAGGTATTTATTTTTTATTATTTACAGGACATAATGCAATGGATAAAGAAAGCCGAGTATGTAAAGTCCATACCAGGAAAGTTTGCTCCTAATGCTTAAAGTTGATGTTTGTATTTAAAAGGCGATTTCCTTTATTTGTTAGATGACAAACCATGAAGCCACCATGACAACATTTTTAGGAGAAACAGTGCTAACTCCTTCACAGCTATGAAGAACATTGAGTTTTTCCTGGCTTGACAAAGTAAGCAATGCTGTCAGAACAGAATAGACTTTCCTTTTGCTTGATGTGGCTTTGAAAGTGTGTTAAAGGGAGGAAAAGTAGTGTTCTTCCAAAACAACCTTGAAAACCTTAACTGAGATTGTTGGTAGTGTCTAGTATATGTGAGGAAGAATCCTGTGTAGGAAAAAACCTGCTGTTCTGTCCTCAGGGTAGTTCTGCATTTGCAAATTCACGTTTTTATGGATGAGGCCCATACTGACCTGAATGAAGTGGCAAATACATTTTTATAACTGCCTCTATAAAAAGGGTTCCAATAGTAAAGAAAAATGTAAAAAAAAGCAAAAAACCAAGAAACAACCTCAAACCTCCTGAAATGGCAGAAAAAAATCTGGTGCAATTTTAGTCTTGGGCTCTTTCTCAAAGCTTTATTTCCTGCTTGTGCAACAGTTGCCCAGAGCCAGCCTTCGAGAATAGAGAGGTATGCATGGCAGGGGTGATTTGAGGCTTGCTAAGAAGGGGCTTGGGATGGATGACTCCTTTCTGTCTGTGTTCCTGTTTTCCCTGTTAATGTTGGAACTCCTTGCTGCTCCTGCTGTTGCCTGTTTAGATACTGATCAGTCAGTTGGGCAAAATTCATGTTTCTTGCTATATTTTCCTATGCAGTTTTCATAAACCTCAGTTCTTCATAGGTTTGTTGTGAAAACTTGAAAGTCACATGCTTTCTCTCAAGTCTGTTTTCAGTTTACAAAAATAGTTCTTCTGATCCTTTCTCTTTGTTTTTGCTTCCTATTAGCACCAGAGGATTTTCTGCTTTTGTCTTTCCTCTCACTGTACTCAGCTTCCCTCTGCCAGGCTTTCTGCATACGCCCTGCCTCTTAACTACCTCCTCTCCTCCTTCTGCAGTGCCCAATGGTTGTTTTTCCACACATCAACTCACATGGGAACATTCGCATTCCAGCTTTTTGTGTATTGATCTTATGCCAGGAGAAGCTGCTACTGCTGAACTCTTCTCTCTCCCTCTTTGGCCCATTTTACATGTTAGATAGTTTCCTATTTTCTTTCCTCCTCCTATTAGTTGAGCAGTTTCACTTAGGTCTAATCTGGTAAAATTATAGTGGCCAAGTTTCCTCAGCTGTATAATGAATGAGTTCCCCAATTTGAATATTTAGCATTCTTTGTAAACTGAAAGCAAGTGTATGGGGATACAGTGCTGCTGAAGGCATTAGGTGGTGATCTGTAATCTCTACAAAAATGTACACCCCCTGCTTTGCAGGCAAATCAAATCAAGGCATTAGCACACTGTTTTGGCCAAATGCACAACCCTAGTTGTTTGTGTCTAATCTGTGTCAACATCTAGCAATGAGCCGGAGTCTGTGCATTTGCTGATTTGCTTGTGTAATACCTGGGTTTGAAATTATGAAAGACTGTGCCAGTGTTGAATATATGAATAACTCAAAGTGTTTATTCTCAGGAAGGACTAAGTTTACGTTGTTTGAACAGATTTATTTAGTTGTGAGCAGGGGTTATAATTCTGTCTTCTTCTGTTCAGCAAGAGAGGGTGTTTCAGGACTGGCTTTGCATAACAGCAGTTAATGGGGTTGGCAGAAAGTTATGGGTTGATATGGTCATTAAAAGTGAGTTAACAGGAATTTTGAAATTTCCCTGGCCGAGAGAAATGTAGTTACATTTGATGAAATTCTGACTCAGGAAAAGGACACACATGCAGAAACTTTATCTTAGTTGAGAAAACTAGTAACTTTTGTACAGGAGTCAACCCCACCAACACCATCTGTGGGAATTGGTGTGGGCGCTGGCGTGTTGTCAGCATCTGCTGGCTGAATGTGCTATGGAAAGATCCTTGAAGCTAAACAGAAAAAAAGATAGTTGTAAGGCATATGTGTGTGTTCTTTCACATTTCCTTTCCCTGTAGTACATTATTAATAGTGATTTTACTTGTTACCTGTGAAATTTGTTTAGAATTTACCTCAAATGCAAAGGAGACCTCATTCCTAAAGCATTGATATGCTCAAGAGAGGCATCCTATTTCCTTTGAGTCTCAGAAGCACATTCAAGTTGGAGGGTTTCCCAGGTATTCCTAGAGTGATCCCTCTCTAGTTTTCACCCAGTTCCAACATCTAGAATGACTAGGGATGCTCAGGAGTGAGAGAAGCTCTCCCTCACTAGGTCTCTGCCCAGAGCTTGCTGGTAAGCAGGAAAGTGAGGAGAAGGCCTGAGAACTGGGAATTGCTTTGAGTAGGTGATGCATGCATTATTTAGTGGATAGGACTTGCTGCTACTGAGAATGAAGTTCATTGAAGTGCTAAGAGGCTGAATTTTCATGGGAATCAGAATCTGAAATTTATTTTAAACTTGTATCTGGAGCAGTGTTGTATATTTTCTTTTTTTCCCCCCTTCCTTAATCCATCTTTAATCTCCTTCCTCAAAGGTTTTGTTCTTTGGCCTTCAGTGAAGACACACTAATTGCTGCTGCCAATCCCAAGGCCTTGGGGGAGGTGTTGGGAGTCCTAAAGAGAAGTAACCTGTAGGAACCCATAAGAGACCTTCAGCTCTGTGACTAAGGAAAACGTAGGCATTTTGGCTGACCTTGGGGTGGATGTTGCTGTGCGTGATGTGCAGCACGTAAGAGAGTTGACTTGTCTGAGAAGGTGACAAAAGCAGCTTTGTTAGTGAAGAACAGAGTCTGACTCTTGGAGTTCCTTGTTCCTTCTCACCTTAAAAGTAAGAAAACCAAACTCCTGCCTTTCACATACACAGCTGATCGTGTTTTTGTCTCCCCTAAGAGTGGTCAACATTGTAGTAGTTTTGTACCTAATTCACTGGTGGGGAAAAAAGATTTTCAAAGCTGCTTCATCCTCACTCTTCCACTTGCTTCTCCACCCTAAAACCCACTGCTTGTTGCTGAAGGTTTGTGGCACTGATGCCAGAGGCTTTGTCTCCATTCCCTTTGGAGAAGAGTTTTAAAAAGGGTCAAAGGCACGCTTAGCTCCGTCGGGACAGCAGGTTAAGTGCAAGGCCTGTAGCAGTCATTACAGTGTAAGCGATGCTTTGGGATAGAGAGATCAGTGATACACACTCTTTGAGTGGTTTGGCTTTTCTTGTCTTTGCTTGGTAGTCTAGATGGGTTTTAAAATCAGAATATAAAGCCATTTCTAATCTTCAGGTATTTTGAAAAAACATGGAGATTCAAAACTCAGTTTTGCACCTTGCTGTGAAAGCAAAAACTACGTGGTGGTAGTATTGACAGGGCTAGCTGGACCTATGATCTGAATCAAATATTGTATGTCTGTAGTCCTAATTTAAGCATTACTGTATCTCTCTCCACATAAGCAGGCTTGCAGATACAGTAGAATGCATGAGAACTATTTAATTACCACTTACTGACAAAAAAAAATTTAAAAATCTTCATTTGAATGAGAACAGCAGAGTCCCTCATTAAAACTGGAGTAGTTCTTTACCTTAGCAATGATTCTTTAAAATTACGCATTTCTCAAACCACCAGCAGCCTAAACTAGCGCATCATTTCTAGGTTTTGTTCACCTGATAGGTACCTCAGCATGTGTTTAGGCAGATTAAAAACCATGCAAGATGCTTGTTACAATAGCAACATAGTTTTGTACATAAAACCTCAAACCTTTTGCAAATAAATTGACCATAGTACCCCCTGAGATGCAAATGATTTTTGAAGGTGATGCTTGAAACATCTGTTTTTGTAGTTTTAGTGCACTGAAACCAGAAGTTTGCCTTGCAAATACCAGTAGATGCAACATCTGAACTCCAAGAGAAGCTCAGGAAGAGCTGTTAACAGCTACACTGGGAAATTACCTTCATATTTAAATACGAATGCATCTAAAAATAGCCCCAGTGAGAAATAAAAACTCCATTTGTTGTTAGCCTACCTAGTACTTGTCTTTATTTCTAGTTGATGATATTTTACTTTATTGTTCGTGGATAGAACAAAGCCTATTTCATTTCTTCTTGATCATTTTTCCCAGGGGTTGTCGAGAGGTTCTGATTGCAATTGTAAATTCTTCAGCGAACAAGTTGAGATTGCTATGGATTGTTCAACCACAATCATTTAGAGCCTGTGCCGGGTCAGCTCTGTGCTCTCTGTGCTCTGTGCACACAATGGAGTGTAGAAGCACATTACAGAAGGGATTCAGGTTATTGAGTTCAGGTCCTCGATACTCCGGGCAAGAGCATCTAAAAATGGGTTTGCGCAATACATCTGCCTGGCTCCTGCCGCAGAAGGCAGCCCCATCTCTACTTTTGCATCAGCGTGTTTGGCCAGGCCTTTAGTCAGCTCAGCTGCCAAAAATGCAGACTTCCTCCCAGAATGAAATATGTTTTGCTGGTGCTGCTTTTCTAGGCAGTTCATGATGGAGCTAGACAAGTGCTGGTGCCTATGGGACCGTCCTCTTCCAGTTCACTTCGGTTGTTGGGTCTGCCATGCTGCACTGTGTGGCTGAATTTGGCTTTTGTGGTTAGCTGTAACAGTACTGCAGGTATGCTTTTCAGAGAGGTGAAAAGTCAAGTTTTAAGCCTTATTAGGTGCTCTATTTAGTCTCCATGGATTTAGTGGAAACTTTCTGTGCATGTGTGCATGGAACAGTTTCAAGTCAAATCCATCCACTCAAAGAGCAGATGAGCCAGCTCTGAATGACAGCCAGTCACACTGCACGTCACAAATTGCTGCTGGCTCAGTTTCACTTATTTGTTTATTTACTTCACCATTCTGAGCTGCCTGCAAAACAACTGCAAAGCCCTTCTGCCTTCTAGTTATGGTTTTCCACCCACCATTGCCGTTCAAAACTGACTTCAACGCTGCATCTGTGAACTTTTGCCGTAGAGGTCTCGTACAGACTTGTTCTTAGTAAACGTATGAGTTTGGCATATGCAGCTGTCAAATTTCTTACGGTTTATGTTGCCTGTCATTTTACTACAAAAACATTTTTCTTCTTTGCTTTTTAATTTCTGAAACTAAAAAAAATCCCTCATCCCTTTCTGTAACCTGTAATTCTACATCTACTATATTTTTAATAACAATAGAAGCCATAACATGCTGGGGCTGTAACTGTGGAATTACTTTGTTGTTTTCCCGATGGTCTAAGGATTTTAATATGTTGGCCAAATGCCTCATTAAAAGGATTGTGGTATTGGCATAGAAACTGGCACTTTCATCAAATTGTGTGGCAGCTGTTCATTTTGTCGTGACTGTAGCAACCCTTTGCTCTCGCAATGTGGTGCTTGTGTTACTTAAGGTTTCAAGTAGAAACAGCCTCATGTAACTATTGCTGAAATGTGCAGCACTTATTCTTAGAGTCCCTGAGCAGTGGGTGCTGCCAAAGACAGGGCAGGATCTTTTCATTCTTGTGACCAATGACTCGAGGAAATGGAATGAAGCTGAGTTAAGGGAGGTTTAGGTTGAATATCAGGATGGGTTTTTTTACCCAGGGGGTGGTTGGGCACAGAACAGACTTCCCAGGGAAGTGGTCACAGCACCAAGCCTGACAGAGCTCCAGAACCATTTGCACAATGCTCTCAGGCACATGGTGGGATTCTGGGGATGTCCTGTGCAGGGCCAGGAGTTGGACTCCATGATCCTGATGAGTCCTTTCCAACTCAGCATATTCTGTGATTATATGATTATTAATCTTATGTAGCCAGCTCTGAAATCCACCTGCCCCCTCATCCAAGGGTGGTTTGGGTTTATTCCCTTATTAGAGATGAAGAGAAGTTATTAACATTGACCATTAGCTGCTTTTAGAGTGACTGCTGGGAAAACATCACTGTAACACTGTAAACCCAGGAATGCTGTGCAGAAACGCAGGGAATGGGCAGTTTGTCCTTTGCAATGGTACCCCAATCTGTAGAATACTGTGTGCTAGGAAAACATACTCACATAAGGTGGGCCAGAGAGCCAGGAGGGCATGGTATGGGTTTGCATTTTCATTTTGGTGAGCAAACACATTGCTGTGTTGTGTCTGTGGCAAAAAGCAGAGGTAGATGGGAATGAAGGCAGCCTTGGCAACCAAACCAGGAGTCATTTACCAGAGGAACGATGAGGCATCACTGTAACAGGCACTGACCTGTTGCTGGCCTGTGAAGCATTGTACGTTTCCACTTTGAAGCTCTACAGGTTTACTAGTTTTAACCTAAAGACTTTGGAATTCTGTTGGATATCCTTATAATACCATAGATAGCTTTGTATATGATTTTTTTTTTCATCTCATGGCAGTGATATGCTGTCTGGATTATAGACATCTTTTTGAAATTCCCAATTAAGGTTTCTTTAAAGTTCTTGGATTTGTGGACTGAACTGTCTTCTGTATTGTTTCAAAAGTGGGTGTTATAAATTTTGCAGGCATTAGTGTGTTGTTTAGAAAACAGATGTTATTTGATATCTTCAGGTCATCTGACTTTTTCTGGGTAAGAGGGAGAGCACTGCAGACAGAGGAATTTTAAAACCTGTGCTCTCAATTTGTGTGTCCTGTGGCTTGCCAGCTCTTTTACCTCTTTCTGCATGGCTTAGTCATCCATCTAGTTAGTGGTGAGTCTGCTTTAATTTAGGCACTTGAGGCCTGTTTTGGGTATTTTATTTGAAGTGGAGTTCATAGCATTTTAAAATTTTAAAACCATTACTTTGTAATAGTATATTTCAGTGATCTGCAGCAGAGAAAACAAATTGGTTAGTACTGGAGTAAATAATCTCATAGAATAAGGGGGAAAAAAACATATAGAAGAATAAAGGAAATAATTTATGGCTTTTAGAGCTTTTTTTATAATCAAACGTGACTGCTTTTCTCCTTGTCTGTGCTCTGCACACACGTGCACATACATACTTTCCTTACATTCCAAATGTTTCTGATCAGAGTAGGCAGTTGCAGGAACAAATGCTGTTAGGAAAATATCAGTCCTAGAAACAGCAGCTATTGAAAGATTAGAAGTGACTGAAAATAAAATCTTGTAGAAGAATTTCTAATGTAATTGTAACATAATTTGTTGCTGCTCTTGCTCTGCTATGTATGGCATGATTAAGTACTGAATTTGAATCAGTTTTTAAAGGAAAATGCTTAGTTTCATTCCACAGCACAATTGGCAACTAAATAAAAGCTCAGACTGGATTTTTTTTCCAGCCCTCTTTTCACAGAGAAAGAAAAATGTACATAGGTTCTTTTGTATTTTGCAGAGAGGAAGTGTAGCACAATAGATGGTCAGAGGAAAGCAATTCCGATAATCAGTTTTCTGTACTGCTTATTACAACTGATCAGGACTGAGGTTTAATTAAATTTTGGGGATAAAGCACAATTGAGTGTGCTAAGGATGGCGAGTCAGCTTAAACTTAGAATTTCCTGGCTTTAATCCATTTCTGTGCCAACTCAGTAGTACTTCAGTGTATGACTTCAAATGGGATTCTCTTGTATAGAAAGTAATAACTGTTGAGGTTGTAGAAGTTTTTCAGGGTCTCTTGACTTCCAGAGTAATTTTTCGTACATGAGTGGGTAATGGAAGTGTGGCACCTGGGAATGCCCCCCTTCTGTGCCAAATTTTAGCACTGTGGGTTTACACAGTAAGTTGGCAAGTTTGTTATTTTGTACCTTCCTAAAACAATGCTAAAGTATAGTGATTTCAAAAGGAGAGTTTATTAAGAACAAATGCTTTTTAACTCTTAAATGTTTTGTATCAAGTTGAGAGAAGATGAAAATACCGTGGTGTGCCATTATGACATTTAGAGTGACCTTCTGTATAATGGGGCCCAAATAACCTCTTGATACTATTTTTTGGTATCACAGCTGTCACAGGCACAGCTTCGAAAGGCATCCTGTCTTCCAAGGTGAAGAGTCTGCTGTGTATCTTAAATATGAACTGTTGCAGACTTGTCCTCCAAACTGCCCTTGCTGCTGAAGCCTGTTGCAGTTTGTGATCTGCCTGGTGTCAGTAGCATTGGACATTCTCAGCAAGACGAGTAATCTATGTGATAAGAATTTTCACATATTATGGGGTTTGATAGCTGCAGCCAAATCACTCCTACCTTGCTGTTGGATGTGTATATTAATTACATTCTTCTGTTTGCCCACACTGAAAGCAAAATTTTCTAGATTTTGAATTCCTTCTTTAGAGCTTTTCTAGTGGTTTTCTAGAGCCATTAACATTTTTTCTCCAGGGTGGATACAGCTGCAGCAGTGATTTCTTCAGGTTGTGCTCAACCAACAGCACAAATTCAGAATCAAAAAGAATTAAACAAAAATTGAATTATTTATTGATAGCATTCCCACTTTGGCATCCTTTTTGCCATGCTTTTTTTGTCAGACTGGCAGTCTACAGACTTTTTAAAACCAGTTTTGTAGAATTCTATTTCTCAGGCACATCTAGAGTATTAAAAAAAAAAGGAGAAGGAAAAGCTGTCTTGCAGGGTGCCTGGAATTTTGCTTTTGTATTTAGTAGTCACAAGAAGCTTGAGCTGGTACTTCTGCCCTGCAGTGTACTTCTGTACTACATAACTGTTAATGAACAAGTGCCACTATTTTAGCATACACGTACATGATTATTAGATAATTAAATAAAATATACTAACTGTGGAGAACCCCAAAACACTATGTTGAACTATGTTTAATTTTTCTGCTGTGAAAGAAGACCCTGCAGTTCACAAACTTTACTTTTCACTTTTCTTTTCCTTTTTCCTTCACACACTTAATACTTTTGTGGGTGATATGCTCAGCTAAATTGGCATATTATGTACAGTCTGTGCTGCACTTAAGCATTACAATAGTTTTTCTTCAGTAATGATGTGAGAAATTCAAAAAACGCAACATGGTAAATCAATGCGCATCCTAGATCTTTTGTATCTATCTGCTTTTTAACTGCTGTTATAGGGTACAATTGCAGTCCTACATAGTATGTGTTTTAATAACTAACATTTGAAATGCTTTTAGGACTAAAAAATATATTCACAGTTAGTTAATGCTGATGTAGAATTAATTTTATTGAATAAATTAGAAACTATAATAAAACGGAGGAGACACCTATGAATTTTGCTGATGCATGATTAAAATGAACACTGCTTCACACTACCTAGTTGTAGAAACAGTATAAGTAATCCTAGTTTTATCAACTGTAAATATTTGGATTGGTATTTGTCATAGCATTTAGTTAGGACAAGCCCCTATACTGTATTTATTCCCATCCTAAGACATGCTACTTTTACACAGATGTTCCAAATCAGTGTATTCCGGCTGCTTATTCCCACCTACTTTCATGAATCATTTGAAAAGGGAGGATGGAAAACACTGACAATTTTAGCAGATACAATTCCAGAAACTCATTAATAAATACATTTCACACGCCCCCAAACCTTGAATTAACAGTAAACTTGATATGAGAATGTGAAACTGATACCGACTGCCCATTTTTCTAGTGTTTGTGCTGTAAATGGTACAGGGAAGGCTGTTGAGTAATTTTGCTCAATGATGGACTACATACTGCTTTTACAGAGACCAATTTTCTGCTTCAGACAACAAAAGCTCTGGATTTTGTTGTTTTTTTTTTTTTTTAAATTCTAATTGCTGAAAAATTGTTTCAGCTAGTCTTGCTTATCATATAACAATAAAGCTTTAGAGCAATTGACCTGCTGACCTTAATTCCCAGGAAACTGTCACATTTCTTCTTTATTCCTTTGTTCATCTTAACAATGTGACCCAAAATACTACTGAGCTTTAAAGTTTCTCAGCGTAGTATGGTCAAGCTTTAGTCACCATAGTTACAGTTCAGCTCTGCAGGTCAGAGGGCAAATAGATTAATGATGTCAGACACATCTTTAAATGGTTCTTACACTGCTTCGCCATGCGGTGAGCAGCTGAGCATATTTGAGATGACAAAGGCCTTCTTAAGTCTTGCTAATAGAGGATCTTTGGAGATGTCTGATGGAAAGGTCCTTTCCGCTGCATGCCGGCGTTCAATATCGAGCGGTGGTGGGCACCGGCGGCGGCTGCTTCGCTGCACACTGTTAGAAGAATATTGCAAAGAGCGGATAAATAGCTGCTGCTCCCCTGTGCCTTTCATTCTGGGCATCCGATTCCTTTGTCCAGGATTCAGTCCAGTGGTTAAAAGCCTCAGAGAGGATGTAAAATAGTAAGCTGGAAGAATATGTTGCCATTCTCGATGGAAGATGTGCTCTTTCCTTCGCCGTGGTGAGGTGAAGCCAAGAGATCTGTGGTTGGTGTGCCTGTTTCCTGGTAGTTATTAATAAAAGCCCTTCTTCATACATGTAATAGTCAGACAGATATTAAAAACAAATTAACATTCTTTGTCTAGATAATCAAACATTTTAAATTAAAAAAGGAAATACAGCTTGCTTGATGACTTACATGGGTTCCTTGTGGAATAGGCCTCAGTGGTTTGGTCTCACGTAGCCTATTTGTATCACAATTCAACTAGACTAAGTAGCTGTTTGATCATTTAAATTTACGAGCAAGAGTATTTTTACTTTATAAGATCTTATTACTTGCACACCTGCACTATTGCATTTTTTTCAGAGAATGATGCATGTTGCACAAAAATGAGAAGCTGTGGATGACTTAACATAATTGCTATGTTAGCTAAAAAAAAAAAAAAACCAAACCAAAACCTCCCCAAACCTGAGCAAAGCACTTTCACGCGCACTATATCCCAGTATCTTCAGCAAGCTGATTTTGAAATAACATCTGTGCGAACCACGAATTTACTCTTGAAATGGAAATCCAAGTAATGGCTTGTGTAAGTCTCCTAACTGACTAAAAGTATTAAAAACTTTATCATTAAGTATGTAAGCAACATCTATATTTTTTATTGTATGTGTACACTGTCCTTCATAAAAATGCATTATCAGTTTATCATTGGGTATTTTACAGCAGGAAAGTAGGAATTGTTGATATAAAACTAATTTAGATGAAGAGTGGACTCGGAGCCTCTCTGCAACGGCGTGTCCTGATGCTGCTTGATGGAAGAATATTGTCAGTCCTGGGAAGGACTTGGTTACCCGGTGCTGCATTACAGCCTTTGCTTGCAACTGGCAGAACTGTGTAGTGTTTCCTCTTCAATCCACTGGTATTAATTGCAACAGAAGAATTTGGACACCTGATGGTCAGCAAAATAAATGCTGTTCTGTCAGGGCTTATTCTGTTGAGCTGTATCAGGGACATAACAAACAAATATTTATGTTCTTTCAGAGTCTTTAGTGTATTATTTATGCCTCTGAAAGGTGCACTGTTAGCTTTTTGGATTGTTTTCCTAAACCACTTTTATCTTTATATTTGATATTTAACAGATTGTTTTCCCTTCAATCTGAAGTTCCAGAAGGGCAGTCTTCTATTAATTCTAATACTAATGAGGACGAGACCACTCTAATCAGGTTTAAATATTTATTTTTTTTTGTTGCTGTGAGACGAAAGAAAAAGTTCCATGTTTTCCAGTATTACTTTTCCAGTCAGGTAGGATATATTACAGCCTCTTTCTCTACAGCTCTCTCGTTCCCTTGGCCAAGTGTAAAGTTTCCTTTTCTTCCTCAGAGCACTAATGCAGTACTTGAGAGTTAAGCGCTGCCTCCCGTTGCTTGTGTTCGCAGGTGCCCTTCTCCACCAGTCCAAATTGTTTCACTGATACTCGCACATCCTCCCCTGTGAGAAGGTGCTGCTTTAGCACCTACTTTTTCACATGAAGTAAGTTTTGCTTCCTTCAATTCGTAGAATCATGGAAAGGTTTGGGTTGGAAGGAACCTTAACAGTCATCCAGTTCCAACCTCCTGCCATGGACAGGGACACTTTTCACTAGACCAGGTTGCTCAGAGCCCTATGCAGCCTGACCTTGAACAGTTCCAGGGATGGGTCATCCACAGTGTCTCTGGACAGCCTGTTTCAGTGCCACTCTCACAGTAAAGAATTTTTTCCTAATGTCTAATCTAAACCTACTCTCTGTCAGGTTGGATCCATTCCCCCTTGTCTTGTCATTCCACACTCTTATAAATAATCCCTCTCCATCTTTATTGCAGACTCCCTTCAGTTACTGGGAATATCACCCCTAAGCCTTCTGTTGTATAAATTCTTTCAAGCCTGTTAGTATTTTGGAGACTTTCATATGTCAGCTGAGTTTAAGTTGTTAATTGATATTTTTGAAGAATATTTCTCTTAAATAAGAGTAACTGAGTTTGTCTTGGCCTTGGAAAAACTGAGGAGTTACATGTGTGTGGCATAGCTGGATGTACCAAATACTGCAGCTGGGCCCATAGCATAGAACCGAAGTGGGCGAGGGGGTCTGACTGCACAAGAACAGGGGCAGAGCTCCAACAATTCACATCGATAGTGTCCGATCCTGGCTTCATTATCAGGATCAACACAGGGAATTTTGTCTGTGCTGGTATCGCTGGTAGAAAGAGCGAAATGGCTGAATGCTTCAATTTTGTTGTTGTTTATTTTATCTTATTTGCATTACAGCTGGCAAGCTAAAGCTACAAAGCGAGAGTGCAGGAGAAGAGTAGTAGAATCAGAATAATGGCTCCTCGTTTCCTGAGCCTTTTTTATACTAAAACTAACATAACTTATTTTTTATAGATTTAAACCAATGTCCATGTAAAAAATCTATTCATAACCCTGAAACTGCTATAAAAATTATCTAATACTTTTTCAGTAGAACATGGACTCATGGGAAGAAGAAAGGAAGAGGGAATTTTAGCTGTGTCACTCCACCATTTTGAATTGTCTCTTATCAGCTTACTATTATAACAATCCCAAAAACCTTCACCTTTTCACCCTGTGAGAATCTATATACCATTTCTATGTCCCAACTCAGACTTCAGTAGATTGTAACGTTTCCGTAAGTGTTGGGAGCCTATTGCAAGGCTATGAATCATAATGAGGACTGTACAGGGGGGTATAAATCATCCTTGAGGGCTTTACATCTGACTTAGGGTCAGGTTTTACAGATGGCTCAGGGCCAGGTTCAGCAGATGATTCGGGGGCAGGTTGAGAGCATCTCATTTCCTGATCTTCAGTATTTGTCCTTATCTCAGGTATATCAGACAAACAAATATTCTCCACTTCCTGGCCTCCAACAGGTAGTAAATCATGGATAGAGCAATGGGTACTAAGTGAGCAAGGCGCTGCTGGTCCTTGTACAGGTGCCATATAAGGACAGGGAGAGCTGTTTTCAGGCAAGGTACTCTCATGCAAGGTGAAAAAGTAGCTGCTGCAAACTTTCTGCAGAAAACTCTTCCACTTGTTTCCGTACAGCTCTGTGCACCTTTCAGTTCTTTATCGGTAGAACAGCTCAGCTGAGGGACTTCTTAATGTGGCAGGTTCTGGACTGACAGCACTTGTATCCCCTGGGAGCTGTCAGATACTTTTGCTGGGGTTCGATTTGCCTGTGATCATTCCATGATTAGTAATGACACTATTTATTTATGGTCATTATTTTGAGGAAATTTTATGTGATTGACAGAACCACATAATTAAGAAAGATGAAAAAAAAACCTCACCCCAAACTGTGACCTAGCCAGCTCTCAAAATGTGCTCTGTGATGTGGGAAAATATAAGTGTTATGTCATTCTGTAGATATGTTGATTTAGTCATTGATGACGTAACCTAAGATCCCTTGGTTTCTAGAGCCTTATCAGTGTGTGCTTTACTGACCTGTTCGAATTGTTAGGAACTGCATCTCAAATTGAATTATTATTCTGTAATACTGCAGCAGACAAAGGTTAGGCTTAGTTTCCATGTCCTAGTCATGAAGTGTATTAAAGGAACTTGCATCTCCTTAATTGATGGACAGTGATTCTCTACTGGATGCAGACTATTGGGATATAATAAAGTGATTGTAAACCTGATGAAACAAATGCTAGGAGAGTAAAAAATGTATTAGAATCTCTGGCTACAAATTTACCCACCATATCCTTCAGAACAAAACCACTCATATCAAGGAAATTTGCCAATTTAGTAGTGAGTTTTACTAGATTTTAATTCGTATGTTTTGACAGATATTGTAGACACATGTTTTGAAATTTTTTGTGTCCATTGAGCACTGATGCCCTTCAGCTACGGCATGAGAGATGGAGGTGAGTGCAAGACCTCCACGGGAAGGGACTCCCTTTGTCCAGCTCCAGAGATCCCTTGGAATGACTGACAGCAGAGCTTACTTTACCTGCTTTGAACAGAGTTCTTTCGTTTGCAGCCATTTTCAGAAATGCTCCATGAGTTTTCTTTGTGCTCCCTAGAGCTTGCCCCTCCACTAGTCCCTGTGCCTGAGCTTTCACTCCTGGTGAAACTCAAGGCTCTGTTACTGGCCCGTGTCTTTCCCTATCTGAAACTAATTCTTCTTCCTGATGGTCTTGAGGCCAGCCTGTGCTAGTCACATCAAAGGTCTGGTTTCTTTCAGGGCAGTACTTGATAGGGATGGAAATTTCCACAATCCTTTCCTGATGTTAATAGAGGAGCTCTGATTTATGAGAGATATAATTCTTCCAGTTTAACTTCTACAATTCATGAAACCACTCGTGTCTGGGGTATTATTAGATTAGGTATCCATTTTCTTAATAAAAAACATGGATAAGTGGAGGCTCAACATAAAGATTCAGAAAGGAAACTGTAAAAAAATTACTGAATAATATAATTATTTTCCAGGATAATTTGTTTTATATTAATCTTTCTGTGAAGAATGTGCCTAAGCACATCTTGCAGTGAATTGCAGTGTACTTCTGGAGAACAATTTTCAGGTATGATAATAAAGTAACTTCTGATACCTCAGTGCTATCAAGTACTGTGTTTATTTCTTTTTCAACACCATGTATAACAAACCACTGCTGTTGTCATAACTGCATCAAAATAAACCTGTGGAACTAAAGTTTTCACAGTTTTTGTGTCTGAAATTGAGAAGCTTGTAATGAAAACTTTCCAATGTGAAGTACATTCCCTGGGCTTTGAAAGTGGCACAAAAGCAGATTTTTCAAGGTGATTTCCTAAAACCAGAGGCTTGGACCATTGCATGTGTGGTGTGGTTACGTGAGCTGTGTACAGAGACTTTTAAGCCATTTACCAATTTAAGACAAATGGGAATTAAATGGTGGGGGAAACCTGTAGTAGAATCTACTGACATGCTGCTTTTTTAATGTGAAAATTATAAAAACTCTTGAGTGTCAGGTCTGATCTGATTGTCTGCCATTATAAATGGTGTCTGGCAGAGTGGATGTTATTTGTGTATGAAAATGAAACGAGTGCTTAAGGGTAAAAAGTACCACAGCTTTTTTAATGTAAACACAAGCATAATGCAGGCTGCTTATGGAGGCACTGCTGTTTTCCTGTATTAACTCTCATCATTTACTGTGTGCCCCTACTTAGGTAATGTTTCATTTTAATTCCATTCATAGTGAACATTCTTATTTTTATAAAGCATCTGAGATTTCTTTCTGGTCAAGAAGTCTTTTGAAGTGCCCAGGAGTACTACTTGCAGCTGCATAAATGGTTTGGCACTGTAATTATGATCCCATTTCTCAAAGGTATACGAGAGGAAAAACAAAAAGGGGCTTCCCCTAATCTTGTTTACATCAAAAAATGGCAAGAAAAAATCAGAGACTTTAAAAATAATAATAGCAGACGTAGAGAAAGTCAGGAGCAGACGAGGAGTTGTGGGAGGTACATTTTCTTTGCAGATGTTTAGAGCAGAAACTAAATAGTGTGACATAACTAATATTGTAAAAGTAATATTTAAAGAGTTGATTTAGAAGCAGATTCAGAAAGAGGGAGGCGTTTCTCCCTTGATAGAAGTGGAGATAGGGTAATCATCTTAGAGAAGGTTTGAAAATCAAAAGGCATAAACAAAGTTCAATTTAGTTGTACATGTGTATCCTTTCAGCTGGTAGACCAAATTATTCTGATTGTTTCTCATCAGATTTTAGCCCTTCTGTTCCATGCTGTTTATATTAACTTCCATTAACCTACATGTTTTGAGTGAAAGTTTAAAATGGGCTATGAAAATTGCTTTCATCACTTCTCAATTTTAAAATAAGCATCAACACTGGATTGTTCTGTGCCTATAACAGATTAGCTTTAATCAATAGCGTATTGATAATGTACAATAACATATCCTAGAATGAATGCATCCCTTAAAATGGAAGTTTAAATGTTTAAATTGTTTTTTTTGGTCAGTGATTTGAATAGGTTTGCAACACACAAAGAAAAAGAATTGTGCTTATTTAATGCTAGAATTGAGATATTTAGGAGTTTTTGCTTTTGCAGTTGAGATGTCTCATTGCACTTTAATGTAATGCACTTACAATAGTAAATCTATAAATTGAGAAGCCTGAACTTGCTGCCTCCATGTATGGGTTAGCTTCAAGTTTGAGTACATTTTCCATTCCTTCAGAATCATCAGTGATGAATATAGTCCAGGGATCCAAGGGAGTATATATATGCATGTATTTTAAGCATTGTTATTCACTGAATAATTAATGTGAAAGCTGCTCATAAAGCTTGGCCAGTAATGTACCTTTGAAAGGTATTACCCATCAATATCTGACATGACTTTGATTTCCACTAATGATATGTAACCAGGAAGACTGCTTAATCTGTCACTGCGTATAAATCACCGTAGCTGGGTGGTCAAGGAGACCACTGTATTTGGCTGTTTGGGAATGTAAATCCCTAATCCATCACTGGCACACTGGATTTCCAAGTGCTGCTTTATATGTTCTGTTGTAGGTCTTTGTTTGTAACATATTTCATGGGTTTGGAGCTCATAAGAGGTGAAACAGGGCAGAAAAGCATTTATTTAATGCAAAATTCCCAGCACATAATGCTCAATTAAATAAGGAGAACTAAAATGTAGAGCAACAAAAGGTGTATAAACTATAAATGAGGTATGAACTACTAACCAGCTGTTACATTCCATTTTAGAAGCAAAACAAATTAATGCAAAGGAGGGAGGAAAAAACCCAAGGAGAAGAGAAAAGGATTTTTGAAGCTGAACACAAATAAACAAGTAGTGCCAGGAATGGAGCAGGAGGCTGGCACAGGCAAGGATGCAGGCACTAATTGTTTGGTAATGCACACACAGACACGGAGTGTGTGAACATAGGGTGTTTTATCCTCATTCCCCAGCGGAAGAAGTAAAGATGCTTTAGCCAGTGCTAGGGAAAGACTTGGTATGGAGCCGAGATTGGAATTGGATTTGATCAGCCTTTAGTGAGAAGGAAGCAAAGGCAATTAGAAAGTGATAAAGAGCCTGTCAATACACCTATGGAGGGCTTTGCTGTGTGGAAAAATTATTCTGTGTAGTAAGTGACATGTTTGGGTGATAAAATATCATGAACTTGGTAAGAAATTGGTTCATTTCATGCAATTACTGCAGTTACCTTCAGAATCACATCCTAGGCTGAACCTGTTGGAGGAAAGCAAAGGGAACAATGGGGATTCATATTCCAAGCCTGCTGAACAGTGAAGAAAATAGCCTTAATTTTTTGATTGAGTAAAAACTGTCTTTAGTATCCAACTAAATATAACAGCTTTTGGGAAGGGAAAACAAAGAAGCCAGATGATAATGGACCTGTGAGCAGTAAGTGTGATGAGCTTGAAATAACTAGGCATTGCTGGAAAAAAAACCTGTCTGAGATTATTAAAAGTTTTGCACAAAGAACATAGGGTAGTCTAAGTGAATCCCAGCCTTTTGTATGCATCACATGAAGTAAGCGTCCTGAAAAATAAATTACCGTTAAGTACTGTTTGACACTCTGCAGTGTATTGAAAACTGGTTAAAGAATCATGAACAAAGCGATGCAGTCAGTTGATGAATTGGTTGGCCATTTGCATTTTATGAAGATTTATCAGTATATATGTTGTTTTAGGGCATCAGGCTGAAAAGATGGATAAGTAAACTTGTGTACTTTGAAGATAATACTTAGTTTGAAGACTTCAGAAAAAGTCAGTGTATAAAAAGGAAGTTAAAGAAGGGAAAAGGAAATTATTTTCCTTTGTGGAAAGTGCTTTGTGTGTCCAGGGGGAAAAAAAGTGCCTTGTAAATTAAAAAAATAGGGTAATAAGTGGTTATGGTGAGAAGGGACTTAGTGAATAATAAAAATTATGGGAATAATGCCATAACTTGTTTGTTCTATGAAGAATTGAAAGTTGGGGTTTTCCCCTAATTGCAGGTAACAGTCAGACACTCATTAGACAAAGCAGCAGTCACTGGCCATTGCCTCACTGGCCAAAACCTCTGCAGCATCCCATCTCTCATATTCAGAATTCCAGAAAAGTCACAGCCTTGAGGCCTGCTGTCCCATGTTGTCTCATCTCCTGTCTCTCCACAGAGGAAGTTGGTCTGAAGTTTGGATGTGAATAGAAAATTGCTAACGAAGCCTTCCCGTAAAAAGCTTCAGCTTTTCACTTTTTGCATCAAGCTGAAAATGGTTCTTGTGTCAAGAACTAAAAGCAAGCTAATATGAATTTCTTTTTAGAAGTGAGAAGGGTGAAGGATATGAGACACGGATAAACTATTGAACACAACTTAAAAGGCAAAACAGCACTGCAGTGTCTTAATTGGATCCTATAAAGACATTTACATCAGTATGGTAGTTACCCTTTTATCGTTGTTTTTGCAGTCTCTGAGATATTATAGAGAAATCATTTCATTTCTATGTTTACTTTGAAATGAACTAATTCAGAGTGCTGGGTTTTCTGGTTTATGACTTGCATTATTGCTTCACTGTATTAAAATCCTCTAAAAATTCTTTAACCAGCACAGATCTGTTGATAACTGAAATCTAAGAATCAGCTCTCTAAACAAAGGTCAGATATTTTTTTTTCTCCTATGCTAAAATAAATATTGATTAAATAGATTACATGGCAATAGAAAAGTGTAAGTGAAAGGGGGTTTCTGGTTCTTAGGTTCTCTTTTTCTGGTGAGTAAGGACATTTAGCAGTGTGCAGGAGTAGAGATCGTGAGGCTGTATATGTGGAAGCAAAACCTGAACAGGAGTTACTTGGTCCACAAACTTTTCTGACTTGAAATTATTTGCAAATCCCAAAGTACCAAAAATTAATAGGCCAAGTTTCCTTGGTTTTAATAGAAGTGAACTGATTTTTTGGACTAATCTCTGCACATCTCCTATTACAGTCTTAAATAATTTAGTTCTGCTTTTAAGAAGCTTTTACAAACAGAATAACATTTCCTCCCTTCTTCTAAAGCTGAGTTTGGAGGCACTTTCTGTGCTGTTCCTAAAGCCCCACTGGTCATGGTTGACCGCCCACTCTTTCTACCCAGTGCAAAGTGCATGTCCTGCACCCATTTTGAGCTTTATCTTTAAAACTGTAACAGGAACTTGTAGCAGAGTGCAATTTTATACAGACATCTGGCTGACTTTCTTCCCCTGTTTAAGCAGAAACAAATATTCCTTCTGATTTTGGTGACAAGGTGCCATGTATGTAATTTGAGTACTAGTTTAGGACAGTAATTGCTACCGTGTGACATTTTGTGAATTGATGCCACGATTTGTCAGGTTTTCATGGATTTTTGAACTATAGTGGATCACCGGTCACCGCTGATGATTGCTTTGCAGCACAGAATTTTAAGAAGAAACAATGCAAAGATGAGGTTTAGTGTAAGAGCGAGCCCTGAATTGCATTAAGTTGGATTCAAGGGAGGCTGACAAAGTATTCTGGAGGAGTTTATTTCTGCCCATGATGAGCTGCTTAGTTGATTGAATAGGTGACTCAGTTCCTGAGAGCTGTCACTCTTGATGTTTGCCTCATTCTCATTCATCTTCATCTCTGATTTTCTTTTCAATTTTTTTTTGGTTCATCTTCTGTGCTCATTTCCGTTCTGGTCTCTGTGTTGCCTCTTCCTTTTGCATGGCAAACCTTTCATCAGTTTCCTGGAGTCCCTTCCACGTGCCAAGAGTAAAGCAGCCTGCTGGTTTTAAATTCTAATTAAAAAAACCAAAACCAAACAGAATCTGCAGGAAAGATACTATATTTTTAAAATCTTAAAAAGCAATCTAAAGATTAATAATGAACTTCCCTGTGTCCAGAATGGCTAAGATAAGATAGTGAGAGACATATATAAAAGATACCTCAGTTGGGAAACGGCTGGTCAAAAATCAAGATGAAAATGTCAGAATGAATATATATGCATCTGTCCAGACCAATTTTTAAATGTGCTTCGACCATCTCCTAAACTGAGTTGCAATGAATTTTTTTTCTAGGGGGGAAGAAGAACCCAATAGGAAAGGGATATCTGTGAAAGTTTCCCAGAATTTATCCTAAATTAATTTTTTTTTGGTACACACAAATCACAGAACCTTATAAATAAAGTATTGTTTTTGTTATATCACTGGTGAATTATGAACAGGAATGCCTAAAAAGTGGAAAGCTACAGTAGTTTCCAGACTATTAACTGAAATTAGAGATGTTTAATACTTCATTTCTTCTAGACTGACTTTCCAAGTACTGTAGTTGACCAACCTTGCAGTTTTTAAAAAGAATTAAAATTACATACATCATGCTGTTTATTGAACTGAAAGTCAAATGCATTATTTGTATAGATAGCACTACTTAAATACATTTTAAAACTGAAATAAGATTACTCCACTGCTAGAACACTGAAAGCAGGAGGCCTCTAACCTATCCTCAGATGTGCTTCAGTGTTGTGACCTATTGCGTGCAGTCTGTTAGTGTTTGTGTCCCTGGCTTGGGAACATGTGAGGAGCGCAGGAATTGAAGTAGCTAACTGATACATTTTAATAAATGAATAGCATGCCAGTTATTATGTGTGCCTGTGTTTACGTTGCTTTTTTTAGTAACATTTCACTCACTATTCTGGATGAAATTCTCATGTCATTGAAGGGATCTCATCTTAAAACCTTAAAGTCGTCCATTTGAAGTCTGCCCATTGTAATAATTTAAAGAGAAAAGACTGTCCTTTCTGTTGCTGCACACAGCAGATCAGGCCAAGTGTAGTTGCTCTATATTCAGTTGTGAAGTTAAGCAAAGTTTATCTTATCTCAAAAATACCTGGCCTGGTTCTGATTTATAGAACATGAAATTATCAGTCACACGCACACAAAAAATCCCCCCGAACTCTGTATTTGCTCAAAACTCAAGTATGCAATTAAAAAAAAAAGTTTGAGTTCTTTTGTAAGCCTGACAGTATTTCAAAATTAATGGAAAGTTCTTGTGCCTGTTGAAGCTTTGCTATGGGAAAGGAGATTTTATCTCTTCTATTCTGATGCTCATGTGCTCCTCTGTGTGAGATCTGCAAATGTTTTGGATCCGGTACGGTGTGTTGCTAGGTGGCACAGATGATAAAACATGAATTTTCACTGTTCCTCTAAATGATTTTGTTTGTGGTTGATCCATGTGTAGTGATGACTCTTTTTTCTGGGGGTGGTGTGATGGTGGGGAGGAGGAGAGGTGCTAAATTCAGGTTTATAAACTGAATAATAAAAGATGTTCACACCTTCAGAAATGTAATCAAAATGGTAGTTTGGCCAAAAGTGTGGTAATTTTGCAAGTTTTTTTAACATGTTTATTCGAGAGTAAAGGAAGCTTTTCCCTCTCTGAGTGAAAATTGTCAAAACCAGGATGATGTACTACTGGGAGTGCTTTCCTGTACGTGGCTATAGATGATGGTTTTGATGAAAGGACAGGCACAGAATACAACTTCCAGTCCAATCCTGTGTTCAGCTAGACCAGTTTGCTCAGGGTAGAGCCTAGCCCAGCTTCCGACTGCTCCCAGGATAGAGATTCTACAACCTCTCTGGGCCACCTTCTGGTACTTTACTGCCCAAATGATGCTAAGTTTTGCCTTATGTCTGATTGGAATTTCCAGTTAATGGAAATCTAAGATGGCAGGTGCCAGGACATCATGTAGAGGATAGATAAACATTCACTGGAGTGTTTCTTAGTAGTCCAGTTGTATTCTGTGTGGCGTGTGACATTTCTTGTCAGAGCAATGAGGTAAATGCTTTGATATTCTATGTTCTGCATCTGCTCTTTTGTCTTCTTTGTTGTGGGGGGAAAGATGGGTTACACTCCAGCTAAGCTGACTGGACACATCATGTCCTGTTTATTACTGAAGGCATGAGCATCGGGGCTCTGGAATCCTGTGTTATGTCCTTAACATATGCCTGCAAGAATCTGGGGCTTGAGTGATAGGATCCAGTGATCATCAGTTCAAGGGATTTTGCTGCCTGCACTATTTGTGACAATCATCAATTGTCAGATGAGATTGTGTTTCTGCTGTAGATGCTGCTTCTCTACACTCTCATTTTTTAAGCCCAGACCATCTCTGTGCATGTGTTTATAGCAAGACCTTGGTTTTTGCTAGCAATATGCACTATGTGTTTTCATGAAACTGTGCTTCCACAGTTCTTAAATCTCTTGAGCTTGCTGTGGAGGAAATCTCTATTCTCAGTCTCATGCTTTAGGATGAAACATGTTAGTAAGGTAAGATCCATCTTACTTTCTCTATATGTCTAACCTTTAAACACCTAAATGTGAGCTGCATGTCTCTCAGGTTAGAATCAATGGAGAGAAATAAATCACAGAAAGAGATTCAGCTTGATTAAATTAGGAATTGAAGATAAGTTAGAGTAATTGCTGTCTTAAGCCGTTTATTCCTTTGCATTGTCTGTAGGAAACTCTGACAGTTAAATGTGAGCTGGTTGCGTTAACCTGTGGAAACCTTACCTGAGGTGACTGAAATCCCACCTTCCTGTTATTGTACCACACTTCATATGTTCTGCTTGCTTAATTATGGATTCTGCTTTTAGCAGACAGCTGTTCTGTCTGTTTAATGTCACAAATTCAGTGCCTGATACGCTTTGGAAGGAGATTTTGGGGTGAGTGATGTGTTACAATTTAAATGATTGAATGTATTTTGATGTGACAGCTATGTTGTCTTAACTAGAAATCAGTATTTTGTGAGTTCTGAGAAGGATGCAGCATTGCATAAAGGTAGCTGACAGCTTGTGCATGGTGCTCTAGAATTTCCAGATGCAAAGACTATGCAAATGTTGACAAGATATAAAAATAAGTACTTGTGAAGCATTGTACTTGATCTGGATAGTAATAAGACTGGTTTTAGCCAAGCTGTTTCCCCTGGAGGCCAGCACTCAAGTGTCTGGGGAGACACCAGATGACCTCCAAAGAGAAGACGTGGGGCTTTTTGTTTGCTTGATGCTTTGTTGGTTTTCTTCTTTTTTTCTTTTTTTCTTTTTTTTTTTCTCTTTTTTTTAGGCAGCTAAACCATCTGAACTGTTGACATGAGCTGTCAGAAGAATGCTTCTTTGAAACATGGAGACTGACTAGTATTTTCAAGTTAGCAGTAAAGGCAGAAATAAAACTTAATGTAGAAGCCTGAATCTATTACAAGTTTGTTGGCGTGGGTTTTTTCATAATACTGTAAATTTTGTGTGTTGATGGCATAGAAATGATTTTGTCTAAAAAGTGAAAAATTAGATGACCACTTGTTCCTCAGAGGTAAAAGGAAAATGCACCGGACACTTGGAATTTATGAGATAATTCTCTGCAAATGCTGGACTTGAACTGAATGCTTGTATTTTGAGATTGGGGTAAAGTTGTGGAAACAGTTGTTCAGGAGGAAAGAGCTTCTTACTTGTGGTTGGGATTTGATGTTTATTTTAGAGCTCTTCAAGAGCATGATAGTATTTGGAAGATATTTTAACAGCAAGTGAGGCTGTCACATATACATGATAAAATGCATTTTATTGTGTGCTTTTTCAATTCACCAAATGGGTAACCCTGTGCTAAGTGTAGAATTTATAGATAGAAAAGCATTGGAAGAATATAGCTCAATATTCAGAAATATGCTGTCTATAAGAGGCAATGAAAACGTCTCGGCACTCAGAATGGCATTCATTCATACTTCATCACCAGATATTGTGAAAGGAACTTCTAGTAAAATACTCCAGCGTTTGATTTTTTCCCGTATTAGACTGTAAGACCCCTTAAAGTTTTATGAATTTTTTTTTTTGAGTTTCCCATTCTGTCTTCAATGACTTAGAAGAAGTTTTGTCTTTCTTGCCCTCATGCGTGTTTTCTTTCACCAAGATGGAAGTGTTGTGCTCTCAAAATGTTAACCTTTCCAACATCCCTGTAAGATAATCATGCGTGAACACTGTCTCAGTCTTCAGGGATGTTACTCCCCTACAGCTACAGAAAGATATTTAAGAACTTGGACTAAAGCTCTGGAGTCCCTTGTTGTAAAGCTCATGCTCATGATGCTGTTCTAGGAAATTACAGGCTTTTTGGGGCAAGTCAGGAAGGGCTGGTTGCATGAGAAATGTTTTGACTAGAAACAGCTCCAACCAAACAGATCTCTAGGGATATAATGGTCGTGTTTCTGAACAAAGAATGATCTAACAAAAGCTTACAGTGAGGTCTTAATTCAGTCCATGACAAAGGTTCCTCTGACTTCACTGAGGTCAGATTACATTTTCAATGTTGAAAACCTGTCTAAAATCCCTACCTTTTTACACATTTTTAAAAGTAAATCATAATAATAAATTTATTTCTATCAGCATATCAATATAAATTAGGGATTAAAAAGATGAAGAACTTTTCCATTGTATATTAATATTTAACTGACTCCAGAGATTTTTGTCTATGTAATAAATGAAAAGTGTTGTCTGAAAGATTCAACTCAGGATCTTTGTAGTTACCAGTAGTAAATTTTCTATACTGTATTTAATACTGAAAGAAGAATCCTAAAGTAATTTAAAATAGCATCAGAATTTTGCAATGTCCTTTAAACATCTGCAGTGATGTAAGAGAGTGACCTTTTCCTGCTTAAAAAAAGGAATTATCTTCTACAAGAGAGCAAATTCCATGTACTGTGTTTAGATGTAAGTGTCAAGAAGTCACCCAGGTAGAAGAGGCTTCTTTCTCCTCTTGATCTGCAAAGATAATGCAAGCCTTCCAACTGCAGGCTCTCTGACTTAGGGTAGCAACTGGTTAGACCTTCTCAAATAAAAAGGTGCTGAAGCATATTGTCTTACGGTTTTTCCATGCTGTCTTTGAGTAATTCAAGGAAATACTTCTATTAAAAATTCAAGTGTCAGTTTTGTTGTTTAGCTTCTTTTATTAGAACTTGTAAACTTAAGGCTCATGGCAGTGCCTTTGAGATGCTTTTGATTTACCTATTAATGAAATCTGAATCCTATTCTGACTACACATTTCCTGGATTAGTCTGAAGTTTATTGGGTTTATTTACTTTAGTGAAAAGAAGTATGTAGTCCTTTCAAACAAAAGAACTAGCAAAGATGATTTTTTATTTGTTAGCTGTGCAGAAAAAGAAAGCATTAACACACTGGTATTTTTGCTCAGTTTTGTGAGCAGTTCTGGGTGGTGAAGGCTATGGTAAAAGGTTGGTCCACTCTTCTTGGGGAAAAATGTTGACTTTTGGGATCACCTAAGGTACCTTTCCTTTTCCATACAGTCATTAACATCATTTGGGTTTTTTTTTCATACAATCATAGATTGGTTTTGGTTGGAAGGAACCTTTAAAGATCATCCAGTTCTAACCCTCTGCCATGGGCAGGGACACCTTTCACTAGACCAGGTTGCTCAGAGCCCCATCCAACCTGGCCTTAAACATTTCTAGAGATGTGGTATCCATAAATTCTCTGGGCCGCCCATTCCAGGCCCTCACCACTCTCACAGGGAATTTCTTCTTAATAGCCAATCTGATTCTACCCCCTGTCACTCTGAAGCCATTTCCCCTTCTGCTATCACTCTGTGCCCTTGCAAAAGTCTCTCTCTAGCTCTCTCGTATCCTCCTTCCGGAATATTTACCTATTTTCTGGAGTTCTTGGTTGTTCGTTTTAATTGCAACCAATGGAAGCTTTCTCCTTCTGTTGCTAAGAAGATAATGTTTACTTTTTACAGTGTTTCCATTTATCTCTTCAGATCTTGCCTGGGGGTGTGTGTATGTGTATATTCTTTTGCTGATACAAATTATATTTTCTGTCTGGAGATCATAAGTTTTTTTGAAAGCGAAACAAAATGATTAAACTGAAGTCAACTATTTTATTTGAAGCTGCTGTATGTGTTTATCCTCATAGTGCTTAATCCTTGACTTTGCCTCAGGCTACTAACCCTGGCTGGTTATTAATTCCTTAAAAATGCCCTGAGCCAACATTGTTGCTGTTATAACTTGTTTGGGGCTGAAATGAAGTTGACGTTTTTCTTAGCTACAGCATCTTCTCGCTGTAATGTCACCGGATCAAATGGTTTCAGCAGTGCTGCTATTTCACCATGTGCCTCAAAAAAATTATTTCTTGAACATCATCTGTTTAGACTTCTCAAGTTAACATTTAGTCTACCAGGGACTTAAACTATTTTAATGAAGGGATGTCAGATCTTTTGGAAATACTCTCACTATACAGATCCTAAGTGGCCTATTACAAAGAAATTCATGGTTTTACTTTATGAAACAAAACAAAACCCTTTGGCAGGACTGGAAACTTAGGCCATTACGGTGTGGGAAGAGGACAACTGTGAAACTGGCGTGAAATACAATATGGTTTGAAATACTATAAACTTCTTTCTGTATACATTTTAGGGATTATTTCATAAACTGATTAAGAAATGTTGGCCTGGCATGCATGTGTCTGAGATATTCCTCTTCTGAACGTGCAGCTGAGCTTCTTTCAGGCTGGAGTTTAGATTTCTCTGGTTTAATAGGAGCCTTCCTATAAAAATCAAAATGCTGTAAAATTACAGATTGACTTCAGGAGCAGCAAAACACCTTGGCAGATTATCTCCTAGTGCTTAGGCCAGTCCCTCCCTCATCAGCTGGCATGAGCTGAGTCAAAGCCAGTGTAGCACAGACAGTCTGTGCTGCCGGACGCCCAGCTTGGCTCTGGCTGGCTCAGCAGTGATGGGGGCCACATCTCAGAGGCAGAGGATGAGTCTGAAAGATGTGGTGGTGTGTGGAGCCTCTGCTTTTCTGCTCCTGAAATGCAGCTGAGATGATGTCCTGGTAAATTCCCACTGCCACGGGAAGCCTGTGCACAGGCATGTGGCTGTGTGAAAGCCCTGCCTGCAAAGGAGAAGGAGCAGGGTGCATCTGCCAAAAATGTACCTCACTGTGCTTTTCTACAGCTACACTTTATTTTTCATGTTAAACAACTCTGATTCTAAGGGTTCTCTGAGACACACTCTTTCTTCAATGAGGTAAAACTATTTACTACTTTAAAAGTAGTAGGATCACTTAAACACCTTCAAAAAATCCCCACCCTACTCCCCCTTTCCCCCACTCTAAATTTTTCATTATGAAGGAAGTTTTGTCTCCAGGTTTCTATTTCAGAAATAAGTGACTTCAAAGACCTCTGCAGAAATCACATCCCAAACCACTTCTGCTACCTTCCAGGAAACCTTTCCAGCAGATATCTTGGAAGAAAAATCATTTGATTGTAAAAGAGCAGCAGAAGGTCATTCATTACCAAGAGTAGTATTTATCAATCTGCTCCTCCCTTATGAGGACAGATGTCCAAAATATAGAATACTTTTAAGGTTCCTGGTGTGTCCAGCCTCCAGAGCATCTTCCACCTCTTGTTACAGACCAGGCAGATAACTGTTTCTAATCCTTGTGTGAGGGATAACACAGAATGTTACTTCAGTGCATCTTCGTATCAATCTGTAAAGAAGACTTCAGTATTTGAATAGTAAAATGACAACTTTTAGCCCAATACGTTACATTTATTATGTTTCATTGGCCTATTTGCATCACATCAGTGTGAAGCGTCCTCCCCTCTCATAGTGCCAGAAATTATTCAGTTTACCATTTAAATGGTAGAGTTAATCATTATAGATAATTAAAGCAAAGTCTGTGTGAAGAATGCTGAAATTCTGTGAATATTAAGGCACAAAATTATTTTATGCAAGATTTCTGTAATGAATATTATATGAAATAATTCCATCTATGCTAAACAACTTTATTAACTATAAACTTCGTGAGATATCAAGTATCTCTCCATTTTCCCTGTGATGACACTTGTGGGAGGCTAAGTTAACAGGAGGTTGAGCAGAGGCAAGTGGTGGCCGCATGGCCTGGGAGTTCTGAGGCAGCTAGTTTTGAGTCAGTGGTTATAAATTATACTTATAAGCTTGTTTTCAATGTAATATTTATAATGTTTTTCCATGATGGTATAATAACTTACTGAAGTCAAAATGTGAGATGCATGACACTTGTGGTATGTAAAGCACTTCGGAAATTAAATGGAGACTTCCAGCTGCCTTTTCTCCAGGGAAAGAAGAGTGTCTCCTTTGGGAGCTGCATGCATTTTCGTTAGACCTGAGCAAGTTACTGTGTTACATGGGAGGAAAAGAGAAGGGTCAGGGCTGGATCTGTAACGCTTCCCAAAACTCCCTTTTGGAGCTGCTTCTGCCACTGCCATTCTGCAGCAAACTTTCACTTTGGATGATGGTGATCCTAAAGCAAATGGCACTGGGAAAGCCTGGATCAGTGATGCTTATGCTGAGAAGTGCTGGTTCTCATGCATTAAAAGCTAGGAATTAAAAGCTGGAAATAAAAGATGTTAATCTTAAGAATGTAGAACAGATTTAGTTTCTGTGTTGAACTTGGTTCTTCTGGCTGCACAGAGAAACCTGTGAAGATTTTGAATGTTGGGCAGAATTGATCTTGGCATTGAGACAGTCTGGGGGTTGAATCAAGTGAGGTTGATCTGGTTTCAGCAGAGTTCCCTGCTGCAAATTGAGGTCCATCTCCCTGAAATATGCAGCACAGGCTGTGGTGCAGGAGGGAATTAACAAAGGGTTAAGAAGCACGAGTGGCTGATGAGAACAGCTAAAATTTTCATAGCGCTTCTTGTGTTTTCAGAGCCACACTTGCAGCTCTGAGGCTGGCGCAGGAGAAGGCAGGGAGCTCCTGGCAAGCAGACAGCTCATCCCAGCTTCACAACGTGACCGAGTTCTGCCGGCGGCTGGGGTGAGGGCATGTAGTGCATTAAAGATCTGCTAGTCAGGGGAAAAAAAATCGAGTCATTTCAGTCCCATCCCCCCCTTATGTTGCACAGCCCCTCTGTGTGTGTCCCTTGCTTTACACACAGCCCTGGAGGCACAATCTGGTTGTTTCAAGAGGAGTTCTGATCTGGGAAACATCCCCTTTCTTACTCAACGGCGCTACCAAAGATTATTGAAAGCCTGTATCTGCTGACTCCAGTGACAATTTCTAATAAGTTTTCCATCACCAATTTCTATGGTGATGAGTGAAGAAAAAAGAACGCAGTTTGACTTTCAGCTCCAGTGCTATTTTTACAAGGCTGGCTCTTAAAGACAAAAGAAAACATTTTCTTTCTAAACTGAAAGGAAAAATTTTCTTTCTAAACACTGAAGGTCAGTGAGAGATAATACAACCAGAACTCTGGTGTTTATGCACTCATTTGCTTATAGAGCAAATTAAACGATTTAATGACCTGATGACTTCCTCTTCTACCATCCCTAAATGAAATATAACCCTCTTCACCCCTTCGTGTGCCTCTCAGCCCATTTAAAGATACTTAAAGGGCTTTTTTTCCATTAAATCCGCACCTTCCATTGCCCTTACCAGGTGCAGCAACTGGAATTCCTGAAATAAGATTCAGGGGCATTGTGTGACTGTTTCTGCCATTATGCAGGTGGTAATTTCTTCCCATACTAATTGTTATCAAACAGCTAAGAGAAAGATTAAAAGGTACCGTGTTCCTCAAAGCCTTTTTTTTTTGCCCCCCATTATATTCTCTGAAAGAAAGGAAAAAAATAATTTTGGAAACCAGTTAGTTAGGGAAATGCAGAGTGTTAGTATCTGCTCAGAGCCTCATGTGAACCTGGCCCTCCTCTGAGGACAGGGAGAGGGAGGAAAGAGGGGGAGAGAGAGGTGTGGATGTTTTTAATCAGAAGGTGCTTTTCTCACGGTGTCCAAGATAAAGGGACTGACATTCTTGCAATGCTCTAATGGGGGTGGAAGAGTAACTGGATCCTGAATTAGGTGGTTCAATAATGTGCCTATTTTTTCTAGTCCACGTAGTTCTGCCTAGCACCTCGGGCTTCTGGAATAGTGTTTTTATGCCACTTAAGGTCTTAGATATGTACTTTTCAAACCAAAGAAGATTCAAGGCATGTAATTTTTTCAGCTTCACCCTTTCTTTATATTTTTTTTTAATACTAGGTTCAGTCCAACTGATGGTTTTTATTTTGGGGAATTTTTTTTGGTTGTTGTTTAGTTATTTGGGGTTTGTTTTGAATTGGCCTAATTTTGACATTCTGTGATTAATTTTACTTGAATGGAAATATAGCACATAGTGTATTGAGATTCTGATTTTTTTTTTTAATTTTTTTTGTCAAGTTTACAGTCTTTTCCAATGTGGGCTGTGGTTTCATTACAGTAAGTTCCTGCTTTGGATGCAGAGACTTACGTCAGATTCACCAGCTGCTGCCCTCTCAAAATAGGCAGTGTGCCAGTACCAAGGATTAGCTGGGTTACTGTTTGTCCCACCAGTTGTTTTTAAAATCTTTAACTGCAGAAACATCCCTGTATGCCATCCCTAAAACCCAGTGCTTGATGCCTTCTGTTCCCACCCTCCTTTTAAATTTTCTTCCCCAGGTCATCTGTTTTTGCTTGCATTTTTGGTATTCATTAACTTGATTTGGAAAACACTTTTGTCAGTATATTTGTGTTTTCTTGTAAGTTAGCAAGCTTTCATATAAATATCTTCCTTGTCTTAGATGATGGCTTTTTGGAAATGGGTTTCCTCCGTGTATCACAGTGGCTGCAGTCTTAGGATGCTGTCATTAAAATGCTTATCACAGGGGTGAATGACTTGCTTTCTGATAACCCTAGACAAGAAGACAGCAGCAGTAAGCAATGCTCACCTAAACCAGAGTTTACTCGACTTGTGGGACAATTTTGTCAATAAAATAACCTCCATGCTACAAGAGCCGTGGCTTGGAGACCACGGCTTTGTGTGAGTTCTTCTCAGTCCATCAACTTTGCTAATAAAGCTGAACTGAAACCCTAAACTGGTTCCTAAATTAAGCTCAGAGCTGAGCAGCACGGCTGTATTCCAGCCAAGGCAGCCAGGGATTTGCCTTGCAGGGGTTGCCTGAAGTACCAAGTGTGTGTATTTCCCTGGAGGAGCTGAGGACGTGAGGGGAAGAACCTGGGGTTGAGCATCCGTGTGCTGCTGTTGGGAGCACAGATACACACCCCTGTTACTGTTGGTGCTATTTCTGTGCTCCCATGAGAGAGTCTTGGGACATATCATGGGTTTCTTTCTCCTAAGATGCTTCTGCAGCCTTCAACACTCCCCCTTGTCCAAGTTAATTGTGACAGTTTTGGAGCAGGCATGTCCTTTAGGGCAAATAGCTGGAAAGTTAATGGAAGACCATGAACACTTCGATGTATTTGCCGCTGTGCTCCCTGAAAAGATGACACGTTTTAGCCCATGTTTAAAAAAGAAATCTGAATTTTATCTGCAGCCCAAGTCAGAGCAGTCAGTCTGGAGATACAGGGTCTTTGTGCTTGTACCAAAGATGATGGTATTGGGCTAAACAAATGTAGGAGCTTTCGGGAACCAGGAGTTAAATGAATAGAGAGTGCAGGGTTCTGTTCCTCTGCTCCACGGCAGCTGCTTCCTTACAAGCTATGGGGTTTAACTTCATTAAGCATACTAGGTCTATCAGAGTATGTTTTAAGACCTGCAGAAGATTTATTCTCAAAAGGAGAAAGAGCATTTTGGGGCCTGTAAGATATGTGCTGTGACCATAGAGAAGAGGTGTCTAGTAGGAGCAAGAGAGTAGCTTGTCTGGGGAAGAAGAGATGACATTAAGAGGATGTTTTCCCTTTTTGCCTCTAAAACCTTTCTGACAGGTGGGTCTTTACTCTCAAACCCTGTTGTTTGCCCCCAGCACTCAATTTTGCCAGGTGGGTAACTTGTGATGAGAAGTGTATGGAGTTGCATCCAGTGTCCATCTTTGTTGGCAGCTATACATGGAAGTGGGAATATTTAGGCTTTTAGCATGTGTCCTGAGTGAATGAGCATTGAAAAGCTTATGTTCAGAACTTGCCTGGAGTGGATGCTGCAGCTTTCATCAGCTCTTCAAAGTGTCTGATGAGAGTGACCCAACTGCTGCTGCACTCCTGGTCTGCCCGAGCCATGTTGTTTCTCTTCAAAGGGCTTGCCTCCACTTGTCTCCAGCACAGAACCAGAAACATCATAAGGTGATATTTTAGGGGAAGACACTTTGTCAGCATTCCTCCATCAGCTGTGTAACAGATGTGTCCTATCTAGAGGACTGTGCATCAGACCTCCGTAAGTGCCCGCTCAAACATACTTCCACTGAATTTAGGGTCACCTGAGGAAGCCAAAGTGAAAATAATGGGAGAGGAAAAAATTGCCCTCAATTCTAGTTTAATAACTTCTGTGCAGTTTTAAAAATGTATATGAGAATTAAAGCATTTAATTAATATGCACACACATTTTACGAATGCATCATGTAACTATTTGAAACTGCAGCTCCAAGGTCTGGTCCTTGGGTGCAGCCTGGTGCAGGCCACCCTGCACAGGATACAGTGCTGTCCCATCAGGGAAGACACCAGATGCCATCAACAGCTGGCGGAGTGGTTGAAGGGCTTGAGCATCTTGTTACTGCTTCCAAAGTTTATTTTTAAATCTCTACCTTGTTTAAATCTGTACCAGTTTAAAGGTATTACCAGCATGTGCTGAGTGCAGGACCTCAAAATACTCCCTTCTCTTTCCCTGCCTTTCCGTCCCCTCATTTATATCTCGTTTTCCCTGTCCAGGTCTACAGTGTGAGCTGAAAAACTTGCTCTCATTAAAAATTTTATTAAATCTTCCCCATCCCCGGAAATGTTCAAGGCCAGGCTGGATGGGGCTCTGAGTAACCTGGCCAAATGGAAGGTGTCACTGCCCATGGCAGGAGGGTTGGAACAAGGTGTGCTTTAGGGTACCTTCCAGCCCAAAACATTCCATGATCCTGTGAAATGTGGAAGTTGCCAAGGTATTGAAGATTAATTAATTGGGGAATTAAGTGGAAAGATCTTGCAGGTATTTTCCAACTTAAACAATTTTATGATTGTGTATGTATGACTTGAATTTTGAATTTTTAAAAAGTGTTTCTTATTATTACTTTCACAAGTAAAAAAGTTCATCTTGGCATGCTCCCCTTGATGGAGACTCTCTTGTAGTACAAAAGCCAAAAGTTTGTTTTTGTTTCTAACTTCTATCTCTCTTGTCATGGTAATGTGCATGGGTTGCCAGTACTCTGAGCGACAGGAAGAAAAGGTGATGACTTTGATGCTTTGACAACTGGAACCTACTTAGGAAGTGTCCTACCTAGAAGATATTCCTTCTTTATCAAGTGCCATGTTTCATTTTGTAAGTGACATATAACTATTTTGGCCCATGTCTCTACGGCTTTCCCTGGAGACAGAAAAGACAAAATCCTTCGATTTTCTGGAAGTGTTTTGTTGTCCCATGCACTGATACTAAAGACTGTATAAATGATGCCTTTTTAATTGCTGGTGAAGTGACATTGCCCTGTCACTAAAGGATGTTCTTTGTTGAGGGGAGAAAAATACGTTTTCTGACTTTAATAGATTGCCTTTAAAGACAGCTTAACTTAGGGAAGTTAAAAAGAAGACAGTCAGAAAAGCTTTGCAGTCCAAGGAGTGAAATTTAACATTAATGGCAGCCTGAACTGTGCTAGCTGGATTGTGTTAGTTTATGTTCAGGTGCCAGTTAACAGCATGATTCCAACAGTATGGTTTTATTGATCCCCAAACCTTATTTTGATTTGATTTACCTGTTGTCTGTGGTTGGTAAGCCATGCTCTCGATTTAGTGAACTGTCATAACGGTCCATCTTGTCTCTGTATCTTTTTATTCCTATTTTCCCATGCCATCTTCTAAGTCTCTTTGAGCACACAGGATCAGCAACAGATGAAGTGGGTAACCAACTGTGGACTAGGACCTGATCAAGCAAACCATTAACATGGACCTTGTTTCGTTTACGTCACTTGTGTGCTCCTGAAGGTGAGCATATGCTTTGGTGCTGTAGTGAATCAGTCTGCAAGAACACTCCTAAGCTAACATCAGGGCTGTCTCAATGAGGAAAAAGGTCTTTCTTCATTAGCAGTGCTGATTCAGCGGTGTCCAGTAGAGCCTTTTGGAGACACCACCTGAAAACTATTTTAGGTTTTAATGCAGGAGAAAAAAATCTGACCTATTTCGTTGTAGATAAGAAAATCAGACTTGGCATGAAATTTAGGAAGAGGTGCTTGTATCTGGCATGGACAAATGCTGCTTTCTTCTTGGCTGAGGTTTGTCAAATTACTACGTCCAAAGTTTAGAGGCTAATGAGAGAGTTTCCTGCTGTTTATGATTAGAGGCATGCTTCTTCTGCAAAGTGAAGTAGAACTGTCTAAAATACTTACCTAGTCCTCATCTGAATTAAATATTTTGCTTTATGCTAGCAGTAAAGCCGTACGTGCGAGTTGATAAAGATAATTCAAAGCATAAAGATTAAAAGAGCCCGGACTATACATGTCAAAGTGGCTGTAATGTTGCCACGTTGTTACAAGTGGTAGTTGGCAAATGCACCAAAACAAGAGAATTGCATGTTTAAAGTGAAAGTATTGGTATTATTTGAAGGTAGTGCAGAAACTGAACAGTGGATGACCCACTGCAAGGTTGGCTGTAATGGCTACAGTCCTTGTCATTATCAGTTCAATATTGGGAAGCTTTAGAACCCTAGAAAGTTATGGCTTTTTAAGAAAACCTTTTTTTTTATCTTGTATGTGAAATACTTATGCTGATGACTTAACTGCTTTGAAAATACTTCAGTTCTTCTTTCAAGACTGAGACTCTTAAAGACCAGATTTCAAGAACAGAAATACCAGTTTACATGATGGCTCCTTTGCAACCTAACAAGAAAGAGAAGCATAAAATGGCATGAAGATACAATTCTGCATATAAAAACAATCTCAATATCAAGCTTGTATAGTTTATATAAAAATGACAGCTTCTTAGAACACTGGTACCTTTGTACTTAGATAAAATAGCATTACTACAGTGAGTTAATCTTACAAAGGGGAATTTTTTGAAACAGCACTTGATAAAACTGTGTGAAAAGAATCCAGGTGGAGATGTGGCATTAGATTTTGGATTTCTTTTTGCCATTCAAGTTGAAGATGGCAATTAATGCAGTCATCTTGATTTTTTTTTGCATTTAGTCACTCAGCATAAAGCATGAAGCTCCCAATTCAAGCCTGCATACAGCGGGTGATTGCTTCGTACTATGCTGAATAAGGCTGTTTCTGAACTGCAAGTGCATCTAATCAGCACAGAGTGGGCTGACTTCACACCAGTTATTGAAAACACATTTTCATAAGGCTTCTTTCCTGATAGATATACAGCCAGAATTCTCTTATATGTTGTAGTATGCACTGCTATTGAGAAATGTTTAGTGATGGATGTATAATGCCAACCGTACAAATATGGGTTTGTAATATTTCTTAGCAAATGTGTTACGAATTCTTGAAGCTATCTCAGTCCTACTCTATATCTGTGCTGAGCAAACTGTGGCTGGAGGCCAAATCCATTTTACAGCTATCCAAAACAGTCTTGTGACCAATCAATCAAGTTTACACTTAAAAAATGCCCATAGTATAAACACCTAAGGCACTGTGCATAATCCATACAAAAATAACTACAATATACTATCTCTGAATAGTGAAGTCAGGTGGAATTAGACATGTTCCTCTGAGGTTGTAGTAGACAGAGGAAGCTGGTTCTATAGGAGGAGATGATTAACATGTGGTACAAGTGCACGCAACTTGTAAGACCAGTTGCACTTTTGAGATGTGGATGGAAAATTGATTGAATGTCTGAAGGGAATGAAAGGGTACTGAATAAGAAGGTTTTATAAATGGCACACAGTCAGGTTGCTGTGACTTCTGCAAATTGCTGTTTAGCCTCGTGGAGAAGGCTCCTCCCTCACAAACACAGCTCCAAGAGCTTCAATTATTTATAAAATTTACCTGCTGTTCCTAAGAGTCGACAGTACTGAGGCTTATTTGATTTTGCAATAAGAGCATTGCTGATTGGTCAAGTGTGCACTTGGCAGTATTTTTATTTAAGGAAAAGGAGAGGAACTCCATGTCATGAGTGAGAAACTTGCTTTTAAAAACATGGGGGCTAAAATCCTACAGTACACAGTATGTCTGGATACTGCAGTTTATTTCAGAACCACTGAGATGAGAGGCTTTACCCTGTCTGATCAGCGCCCTTCCCTGCAAGGGTGATCTTGTCCATTGGAGGTGGGAGTGAAACTCAGGTTCACAGCTAGCTCCTGATATCTGCCCCCATGCATGAGCCTGGGCTCCAGGATTTAACCAGCATCTTCCCTTCCTTCTTTCTGCTTCCCAGGCCTCCCATTTTCCCGGTCTAACTGTCCCATGTGCAGAAGCACGTGTGATCTGCCGCCTAGTTTTCAGTTCTGTCTTGTGTCCATACTAGCTGCAGCTGGCAAGGAGCAGGTTTGTGTTTGAGCATTCAGAAGTTTGGTTTTGCTTCCCCCAATTATCTGCCACCCATTAGCTGTTACAACTTCACTGACTTTTTTTTTTGCCAACAGCACCCCAGCACTCAGCTATTAGTAGGCTGCTGGTGCAGCTCCCAGCATCCCGCTGCGCTGTGTGTGTCACAGCAGGAGCAATCCAAAGAAAGCGATGTTTTTTGAGAAGGGGTGAAATGGTTTAGACAGTGTAGAATTTATTCTAATACAGGAATCCAGTATTTAAATGTGCAGGTAGACAAAATTGCTTCCTGTTCTGATAATCCTTTGCTGGATAATTTACAGCCTTCTGGAACTTCATTTCTAGTCTTTTCAGCTTTCATTGATAAAGATGCAAAAAAGACAGACATGTACAAAAGGACTGTATATAGCGTATAATTCATTTCGTAGAGCCGGGGCATCTAGCTGAATGTGCCATTGATTTACCCTGGCACTAATTCCTAGCGAGTAGCTCATTTTGAAAGTAGCTACAAGTTGGCATATTTGCAGGAGCATTGAATTCTGGCATGCAGTCACTGTTGTATTAAAAACATGATGTGCAGTGAGTCTGGAGAGCCTTTGAAAGTGAAATCTCAATAGAAGCTACGGGTTGTATTGTTACTGTCAGTACATACAGCATAAAAACACCCCAAAAAGAGTAACCTGTATATGTTACCAATAGTGTGCCTCTTAGGGAATGGATTTTTATGCCAAAATGTGTCAGTGATGTTGCATTTATTAAAAAATGGTTCTCAAAGCCACTCTAAAGTCCATATGGTATCTGTTATGATTGACTTAATAACAATAGCATAATTATGTGTATTATATCCTCATAGGATTGAATGTGCAACAAACATTACTTGTGAGCAGCAAGTTTTTATGAGATGACAGCTGTTTTAGAACCAAAATTATAGCTTATTTATTGTGTGTATGCATTCGAGCTGGGCAAAAAATAGCGAAAGAATGAAATCTGCTGAAGGACTATTTCTCACTAAGTGTTATTTTGCAATAAAAAGGCTGGTTGTATTCTAAATGAACAATAAGAATGGGTTGGTTGGAAATAACATACTTCTGTAAAATAAGATGCTTCAAAGGGATGCAGAATGTACCAACTATCAAGGATTTTCTCCCTTTCCTTGGTTGAGAAGGGGTACCTCCTTCAGAATCCTTCAGAATTGGATAAGTCTGCTTGGTAGTGGAAAGTTGTATTGGAAAAGATAAGGGATGAGCAATCATCCCCTTTGTAAAGCAAGGATGGGTATGGCCTGGGTAGGAATGGTGAGAAGGGAGGACCTGTCGAAGGTTCACATTTTTTGTGGATCTTGTAATGGAATGGATCTTTGTGCTCTGGTGTGGCAGGGCCATTGCTGGCCTGCAGACAGTGCACCTTGTGCTGTTACCCCAAGCACTACATACGAGAGTGAGTTGAGTTGGAAGGATTGGTTGCCAGAAGGTTAACTCTAGACTAGGGTTCTCTTTTCCCCATTTTCCTTGTTTTTTTCAAAGGTTTGCCTGTCTGAAGGAGTGGCAAGTACCAGTGAAAAAAGTGAGGTACCTCAAGCCTTTCACACTCCATAATCATTAGATCAGAAATAATGGTCAGAGCTTTAGGATAAGTTGCAAAAAAAAAATCCCTTGTGAAAAGGAGTATTTTAATTGAAAGTGAGTTTTCTACTGGTATTTACTTTACAGAGACATGTATGTCAGTTTTAGAAACTTGTTGAAGGTTACACAAAATCCAGAATTTTAGCTTGCACATTGTTATTTGCAGAGACTGTCACTTTCTCATAGAACTGAGGAAATGTGAGGTGGGAGCTTGTATAGCTGTACTGAGGAGGCTGGCGGGGAGGAGTTGAGGTGGGTGTCTTCATTCCTGCAGATGAGCTGGAGTGTGGTTTCCAAGAAGGGGAAGAAAAGGTACATGCAGTACAATTGAACAGACATTTCATAACGAGACTTGTAAAGCATTAAAATTCAGGCACAGCTACTGCACTAACACAAACCAAGGCTCTTGCACATACAGAAAAAAGCTCTCATTCTGTGTAAACAATCTTGACACAAAGGGAGTTTTCAAAATATTATAAGGTTGTTAAAAAGTGGTTCCCCAGCATAAATTAATATAAAATTTCTAGAGTGTGCTGTGAGTGAGTGTCCTACTGGTTGGGTTTCACCAAGATCTAAAACTAGGAGTAAGAGTGACGGTTCATCTTTACCTTGCGGTGATACTGTGACAACACTGTTGGACAAATTCCCTGTAACACAGGAGAAAGATTGATCAGAAATAAACTAGGCTACAAAGAGCAACTTCAGCGATTCCAAAAATCCTGAGTGCTGTGAGAGAAAAATAACTGTGGACAGAAATTCTGTATAATCCCTGCTTAGGTTGTGGATCTCATTCCTGCAGGTAATGTGTCTGTGGCTGAAGGGCTGTTGCCTAGAAGGCTGCTGGGTTGTGTATTGTAATGAAAACCAAGGTGGAGTGATGGAGAAAAGGAGAATTCAGGAAACAGGAAGACTTGGAGTTGCTTGGAGGTATCCCTGCTGAGGATCAGAGCTCAGGGGCTGGGCTCGGGCTACATACACCTCTAGGTTTTTCCAGATTTCAACTCTCAAGTGCCTCACCAGCACTCACTTTACTTGGGTGCAACTGCATGCAAGGTAGGGGACTTGATTTTGAGGACTTTTTCAGAGAGCTGCAGATATGGCAAGCGAAGGGCTGTAGAACATGGGGTGTGTGGCCCTTTCACAGGTAGAGGTGTTGCAGAACGGCCTTCCCTGAGCTGCTTGCTCCCTTGGCTCTGCTGCTGCTTGGCACCCGCTGGGATCCCCAGGGACTGCACTTGGAGCGAGCAAATCCTCAGGAGTCTCCAGCTGTTTGCTGCTGGTGCCTTCCCAAATAAGTGTCTGCTTGGAAATCTGGTGGCAGAGAGTTCATGTGCTCTGACAGTTGACATGGGCAGAAGAGAGATGTCTCTTCTGTAGGGCAGGGATTTTATCAGATGGCCTTGTGGAAAGAAGTACTGTATGATAGCTTCCTTTGAAAATGCTGTGTAAACTCAGAACTCTTCCTTGCTGTGTAACAAAACAAAACAGGTTTAGGTTTGGGGTTTTTTTTCATTTTCAGGATCATTTTAGACATAGTGGTATGCCAGATCCTTTGAATGGTAAATACTCAAATATCTCATTTGTGGTAGAAATTATTGTCAATGGTGTGAAACTGTGATGTTGGCTATTTATGCAGTGATAGCTGTGTTTAAGTAGCTGTAAATTGTGTAGCTCTTGTTAATCTGTCTGGAAAAAAAAGCCAAATAAAATGCAGTAGAGTTTTATGGTCTAGGGTTTTATTCTGTAGCTGCATAATTTTTTTTATTTTTACCAAAGCTATGAAATGGTTGTTGGGCTCATAATTTGATGGAAATACTTTGTAAAATGGTAAGCAGGTTATTCAGTTTTGTCTGTTGTCTCTAATGTGATTTAAAGCAGTTTTAAAAAAACATTTTGCCTTTTTTTTTTTTGCAATTTGTTTTTTTTTTTTTAGCTCGTTACCTAATGCACTGAATTGCAGATGGAAAGAAATAATACAAGTATAATGGCTGATCCTGTTGGGACCAGGCTGCCAGATCTTTCAAATGTGTGTATCCTAAGTGTAATAGAAGGTGTAATTTTGAGGCACTAATACTCATTCCAGTGTTGGCCTTTGTTTGGAAACTACTTTACTGAACCCCAGAATGCCTTGCACAGAAATTCAACAGATTAGGGTATGATAGACAGGAAAGGTGTTTATTTCTTTTCTTTAACAGTAATGTCAACAGGTTTTCCAGTGGCCTGGAAGCCTGCTTGCAATTTAAAGGACTGGAGGACTACTTTTCCTTTAGTAGAATGTTGTGCAATCAAATGCTAAGTTCTGGTGGAAAAAAAAGTTGTAGCTGATGGGGAATTTTTGCTTCTAGGGAAAAAAACCCCAAAACTCTCTTAGTATGACATGTTTGGATCTAAAACAGCTTCCTAGTTCTGATTTTTGCTAGCATAAGTTTGTATTAAAATACATATATGTATATCTAGAACAAAATGTTACACTGAAACTAAACAGTAAGACTTTTTTCTTTTTCCAGAAGTGAGTTGCAGAAGCTTGTGACTGGCTTTTGGCTTTTTTCAACCTCAGAATATGAAAGGATTTAGATGTGGGATATTTGGCATAACACAAAATATAATTCTAGCTGAATTCTAGTCTCTGCAAAGCACGCAGATAAAAGATTGCAATCTCGATTTTAAGTTTTTAAAGTTCAGACCTTGTAAGGTGCATTTTACAAAGCATCATAGAAGCAATTGCTGGTTAGGTGTTGCAAAACGATTTGAGGCAAAAAATTGTGTTACTTTAAGAAGTTTTGGATTCTAAGCAAAATAATTTATTTCCAAGGTGATGTGAGAAGTTTTCTGGATTCGACTGACATTAGTTCGGCACTGTTAATATTTGTGGTACTTTTTTCTGTCCTGAGTTTCCAATTTAGGAGTTACTCCAAGACATTATATTTGTGATTACTGCACTGTTGCTGTTTGTCTTTCCCTTGCTTGAAGCTGGTATTTGGGAGTGAACAAATCATCTGTTGTGATGAATCTATTGAAGAATTGATTTAGGAAACAGTCTTTCAGAGATTTTTTAATGATGGAAATAACTCAAGGAGGAAGAAAAATATTGCTGATTACATCTGTCCCAAATGTTGTAGGTGTGTAATGCCATTCCATTAGGCTGGTACAGGTCTTGCTAGGGTTTCCACTTCAGCTGGAAGATGTCCCTTCACTTAACTGGACAGTAAGTCTACTATGAGTAAACACTTGGAACTCTCTTTTACCTTGCTGGCATACTCATGTCCATTAGAGTCATCTGCAAATTCTATGGTGGTGAAAATGGGCTGAAATATATGGTGTGACACAGCGTCCCTTTATGCCAACAGGAAAGGACAGGCAGTGAGATCAGAACACACAGGCTGAAAAAAACCAGCTTTTAGTCTGTAACAAGAGACCCTTGCACCAAGCTAGGATAATTTCCAAAGTGTTACAGTATTTCTCCCTCTTTGATTTTTAAGTCCCAGACATTGGAGTGGAAGTGTATGTTATATAAATTGCACTGGATGTCAGAAAGCAGTTTTCAGGTGAATATTCTGGCACAAAAGCTCTCCTCCTAAATTTGGGAGTGTTATCATGAAGACTTTTGGTAGAATGTATGGAATGATGCTGCTGTGTTCTAATACAGATACCAGAAGGTATTGCACTGAAATGTTGGTAACCGTGAAGAGCTAATCATTTTCCTTTCCTAATTTCCTTTGTCAGAGATGTTCTAACATGGATTAGATCATCCATCAGGGGAGAAGTGCCTGCTTGACACAATACAGGCTGAATATTGCTTTGGGATCAAATCAACACCTCTCTTGTTTTCAATAAACATGTATTGGAGAAAAAAAAAAAAAAAGAAAAAAAGTGCAGTTTAAAATTACCTGGTTTGCTTTGCTTACTTTCAGGTGAATAGTAAAACTTCAAGAATTCATTCAAGAATCCAATCATTCAATGATTGGAATCATCAGTTCAGTTGAAACAGCATGCTGCTTTAAGGCCTGTTTTTAAATCTGACCTGTTCAGGCTAGAAAGGAGCTTGAAAATAAAACAACATCAGAATCTTAATGTTGCAGACAAACACCTACATATTCCCACTGAGCAATTCTGCTGCTTAAATATTCTTTGCTCTTCCGGTTCTGTATCTGCCTGTAGTCTTCAGGACAATTCCTTGGAGATCAAGGAGTTAAGCCATCCAACACAAATACAGAAGTGTTGACAGCAGAGAAGAAATCTGCCTCTTTGCAATCTGAATCTTGGGCTTGTCTGAGTTTCAGTATTGTGCAAAAGACTGGAGGATGGGGCTCTGAGGACTGGGTTCAGTTCTTCCTTTTCCTGAACAGAACATTAACATGAAAGTCCAAATCATAACTTGTGCACTCCTTTTGCAATTCTTATTTACGTATTGCTAGTTGATTAGTCTGTCTTGGTTTGACTCAAAAGATTAATTGTAATTATTAACGTTTCTTTCTGTTTCTTACTAGTTCATTTGGTGATTGGAATTTGAAAAAAGGTGTAGATGCCATCAATAGAAATGGATTTTTTAACTGTTTTCATCACATTGACTTTGCCAGACAGGTTTATAGGTCTGAAATTTTGGGGAAAGACAAGTCATCATAGTCATTTTTCAAAAGATTAAACAAAGAATTTTGGCTTTATACAGATGAATATAGAGAATATTTAATATACTCAAAATAAATTGCATATTGATGGCATCAGCTATTCATGAAGAAGAGTTGCACAGATTAAAATATATTTATAAAAATAATACTTTTTATTGAAATATAGTTGTCATTATATGCTGTTATGCAAGTTTCATGTCTAAAATTGAGCATAAATGTTCAAGTAAGGTTCTTTAATATGTTAGAATTCTACGTATATGAAAGTCTTACCTCATACTTGTCAGATGAAATCTGTTTCCTGCAATAGGAAAATAACAGGAGTTTTCTTAATTAAGTAACATTTTCTTATTCAAATTCATTTGTTCTCATTTAGTAATCAGTTAAAGAAGAGGTTGTAGAGACAAGTTGCATACCTGTATGCCAGGATGATCAGGTCAAAAAGCTGTGGTTAATAAAGTCTCTCTGTTATAAATATATTCCAGACAATTCCATCTATTTTGTTCTCATCAGAATCAAATTATAGCAAATACTTGCTTTACCCAAGATCCTCTGTTCCCCAAGAGCCCTTCAGCATTACTTGTAGCACTACCTGGAAATACTAATGAATTTAAAACTACTGAAAGAATTTAAGTTGATTACATTTAGTGCCATTTTTCTTCTGAAGGTGTCTCAGGCTCACTTCTCTTTCCTTAAGTGGAGCATTTCTCAAGGTTTTTCCATCTGCACACTTTGCATGTGATGCCTTCCAGGATAAGGCCTGCCACTGACGGTCTGCAAATTAGAAAAGAAAAACTGAACTCTTAGGTCAAAACTGAAGATAGGAAAGATGTGAAAATATCTTTAACGTAATTTCTGTAAGTAAGGCACATAGCAAAAAAGTCTACTGAGGGAAGGTGAGTGACAAGCTCATTTCTGTGGAATTTTGGGTAGGGATATACAAAATGCTGTCAAGGCTCCCCACCCCTCTGAACTGGAGAGATCGCTGCTACAGCAAACCTTCCTGTTGGATATTTAAAGAAACAAATGTTTCTGAAACTTCATGAAGAATGAAAAAGGTGAATTACTAATGGTGTAAAAGTTTGACTGAAATGGTTTTGGTGTGCAAAGTAGTAGATGTAATGTCATTATGTTGAACACAGCTTGGGAAGGCTGAGGACTAAGCATTTTATGTTCTGAATAAGTTATTAAGAAGTGTAATAAAAAAAACCAAACCTCTAACACCTGCATATATAGAGCCAGTGCCAGGTTCGGAGTGTGCAGGAGCCAGACTTGCTGTGCAATGAGTACAAGGCATGTGAAACTTGTTGCCAAAAGGTATTACAGTTGCTTATGGTTTAAAGAGAGGCTGAATGAGTTCATGGATGAGAAAGTCACTGGGGATTATTTAGAAGCTAAAGGCGACCAAGGAATTTCCTCAGCTTGAAAGCATATGGAGTGTTAACAAAAGTAACTTTATTTGGGAATATTGCGCTTGATTATCCTATTCTTGGTCATCTTTTCACGCCTCTGTTAGAAGCAGGATCTCAGGCCAGGTGGGTCTTAGCTTTGAAAGAGTACTGCAGTTCCCATGGTCTTTCCTTCCAGAACACCATATGCCATATATGAAAGGTCAGTTACAAAAATAAACCAGCAAATGGCAGAAAGTACAGTCTATTAGAAAAATCCCGTGGTGGTATGTGGGAAGAAGTCAATAGACCGGTCACGTATCCATCATGTCTGGCTGTTGTCTCTTCCTCTCTGCAGAACAAGGCTGAGTTTCAACAAGAAGACCAAGAAATGCTGGAAGAAGACTAGGGCAGGGCCTCTGAGTTTGTGCTCTTACAGAGGGCTGAAAGGAATTACAGAGTCTGTTTCTTATCCCATGCTCTGGCTGGTACAAAAGAAACAGGTAGGAACATCTGGAGAGGAGTGGCTGATCTCAGGATAATGTTTGGTTGTACTGAGTGCATTCCCTGCTCCTGATGACATGACCCTGAGTTCCTGCACCGCTGCTCACTGTGCCCTGTGCCAGCGTCTGCACTTTCTCTGGCGTTGGGGCTACTTGCTCTGTTCCCAGGCTGGTGTATGGAAAGGGGGAGGAACAAGTGCGTCTCCTGAGGACAGGACCTTTCAGATCTTGTTTTGCTGCTTCTGTATGAAGTGGCAGCCTGTCTTTTTTAGCTGAGATTAGTGGGCACGAGCTTGTCAGCAGCAGCACTCATTTCCTGGAAGCAGGACATGGAAAAGGCACTTGCAGGGGGCAGGTTAAAACACAGTCCAGTAAGAAGTTGTATGGGAAAAGCAACATGGACTTTAAACTCTCCATGACCCTCCATATTACTGCCAAACAAGATTTGCTGAAAAGCAGGAAGTATGCATATTGGATCATCCCTTAGGAATAAATGGCACATGGAGCCTCATTTTTACTTCAGTCAGATGCTTCATTATCCTGGCCCTCTGCCTTTGGAGGACCTGAATTTGTAGAGGCAGAAAAGGTATCAATTTCCTTTCCCCTCTTCTTGAAAGAATCTTCTTGAAAGATCTTTTGGATCTTTTTATTTTACAGTTTCTGAGGCTGTAAATCAGAGAAGTGTTGTATAGAACTGGAAGCATGGAGGTCTTAAACTTCTATTTGTCCAGCCATTGGAGTATTAAAACAGTATAATTAGGAAAAAATCCTATCAACCCCCTTCAAAATTTGCCATGTTTTGCAAATTTATTGGGTCATAGTAGGTTAGAATTTTTAAAGAAGCTGCATAGAATCCATGCTTGCTTGTACAGGCACGGTGCAACATGACCTGGCCCTTACATTGCAGAGGTGGGTGTCTGAACAAGGAGCATGGGGAGAGGACAGGGAGGAGGCTGCAGAGTTTATTTGAGTCCTTACCATATTGAATTAAGGGAATAAACCCTCTGTTCTGGGTCACAGTGACCTGGAGGCAGTACACAGTGGTCCTTGGCAAGGATGAAAATGACATCTGCTTTGTCCCTAGATGCTGTCACAGGGGTCTCTCTTCCTGGTGGAGGAGCAGGTAATATGGTTGCCCTTAGAATGCTGTGATTCTTCTAATTGTACGCGATGCCTTTTCAGTGGGTTTTTTCCACATCAATTTTTGGCAGTGTGTTAGGATCATACACTTGTTTAGACCTCTAGTTAGGCAAAAGCAGCAGTGACACTCAGTCTGACACAAGCAATTAAGTATTATATTTTCAGGACTGGAAAGGCAAGGCTGCTTTAGAAAGAAAAATCAGAGGAGAATTATGATTGTCCATGAAGCCTAGATAACACCTGTAATATTTAAGATATATATACTTGGACAATGACTTGCATTGCAATGATTTAGGAATTGGTTTGTAGAGGCGGGTTGTAGTACTTTATGTTTTTAATTACAGCTGATAGCACTGAAGCCAACAGCAAAAAATAGTGTGATGGAAACCCAGCTAATTAGGGTCTTAAACCCAAACCCAGCCCTCTCTAGAGGCAATGTTGTTAACAATTTTCATATTGTTGCAGAGCATAGATACAGGTTTAGTCCACAATAAAAGATGCTGAAATAGATTCCCTAGAACTGTCTGTGTGAATGGTCATCCTCAATGGCTGTGAAAGTGTGGGGGAATATCTGTTTATAAAAGTTGCTCATTCTCTGGCAATCAGCATTTACTCCTTTTAGAGAGAATTTAAGATTGACTGGCATATTTTCCATATCATATGTTGCAGTGTAGAAAACTCTTAACTATTTATGTGTGTAAATTGCACTCTTAATTTCTGTCAAATTTCTGAACTTCACTTTGGATAATCCTTAGTTATCCTCAACAAAGTTCCACTGATTGTGATGGAACTTAGTTGATAACTCATACAGCAACTCCTAAATAATGAGTCATTGAAGTTAATCAATTCTTTAAGTACCCAAGTTGGATTCCACTGTCTTATTTTATGTATGTACATTATGTTAATAACAAGAGAATCTTTCTTAAATAATATTTTAGATACTTCTAAATAGCAGGTTTTTGACCACTGTTATGGGCATAGCTTTTGGAATATATCCTTCTGTGCAATCCATTACCCCAGGTGTAGAAGAGCAGAGGAGTACCTGCCTTGGGGCAAGAAGTTTTCAGAACAAAACAAACCAACCAACATATGCAGTGGCATTTCCTAGGAACACTAACATGGCTGTGAAGATAAAGATGCTTGCAAATTCTTAGAAATTACATTCCTTTTGGAACTGCCTGGGAAGATATTAGCATAGGCTTAGTTTTTGGTTAAGCAACCCAAAGAAATGTGCCTTCACTGTATCTCCATAAATAAATAATAATAATAAAAAAAAACTAAAGCACTAAACCCCCTATTTTGGCCCACAGTATTTTTTCTTTCTTGAAAACTGGGCCTAGCCTGCTCTGCACCTGAGCATGTCTTCCTTAGGCTGACTAGTCAACCAGCAGGTTTTCCATCGACAAGGATGAGGTTGTTGTGATAGTATTAAGAGAAATGGTCCTTGACCTTCTAAGCCTCTCAGAGGTAGTGGTTTAGAAATTCATAGCCTTTAAAGTCGTGCTTTTTGAGAGCCAGTATATCAGCCAGGAATTCACCCAGCTAATGCTTTCTGTTGTCTGTGGTTTTATGCGTAAAGCACTGTGTTTAGTTAATGCTTTGCTATTTCTTCCCAGTTACTTAACCTTTGTTTAAAACACTGAGGTTGTTTCATTGCTGTTGCCAGACAAGAGGCATCTTTTTGTGTTTGTTAAATGGGCAGTGATGATGCGTTTCAAGTACTCCAAAGGTTTCCCCTTTTAATGCTGTAAAACAGGACCAACAATAACAAAAATAACTCCAGTTGAACTTTCAAAGCTTTTCATGTTTTTTTTCCAGCAGTCCTGGCACTCAGGTGAAAACACTTGATGCTTGTACTTTGTTCTGTAGATTTGACTAAACCCGGTGCTTTTTGGCGCAGGTGGAACTGAAGGCTGGGTGAACCTTTCACTGATAACATTTTTATGCATGGCTTAAAAATTCCTCATTAAGGCTCTTTGTGGCTCTGAGCATTGCTGGTGTTTCAGATCCCAATTCATACTTGGGATTGCCATGTTTTGCTATGTAAAATTAGTAAGAAGAAAACAGGTTGAGTAAGTGAGTTTGCCAATATTTTGTGGTTTTAGTTTTGAGATGCTCTGGTCACCTTTTCCACATCCTGATGGGCAGCATGCAAATCATATCAAGGGGACAATTACCATTAGAGAGTAGTGCTGAGGAAGGACTAAACCTTATAAAGGAATGACTCAGTCCTGTAAAATCCTTCACGGAGAAAACAAGCCAAAGGCTGTGTAAACATGATTTCTGTATTGCCCATCGTGCCGTGATGGGGTGAGGGTTGACGCTGCCGTGGAAAGCAGGAGTTAGCGCACGCTGCTCCATGCCTTGCCTGTCAGTGGCTGGAAAGCCGTGCAGAGGGCTCTGCCACGTGTCAAAATGCCGAGTTTTCTGCTGTTTGTGTAAGCTGTTCCCAATCTGTCTCATTTTTCTCACAAGTGGCATTTTGTGGAGAGTATCCCAACAATTTTATTTCTGAACATATAAGGGGAAAATATCTTTATTCTCCCCATTGTGGAGAAAATAGCCATTTTATGTCCACCCACACAAAGTAAAAGTACTTTGGTGGATTTGAACTGAGCCTCTTGAGGACTTCCCTTTCAAGACAGACTGCTTGTCCCATAATCACAATTTGTAAGCTACTCTTAGTAAGACCTGCTCAAGTTTTACTTCAGAAGAGCTTCTGGGCCCTTGAGTATCCAAGCTCTACTGACATCTACACACCAGACCTCCTGTGGGATTTGGAGGCAGTTTAGAGTGGCTGAAGAGACTGTATTCCTTCCTGGAGCTAAACTGTGCATGCCATTTTCTTCAGGGTTTGATCTGCACTGTTATGTGCTCTGTATTTTCTTTACCTTCCTATTTAAGGACTGCTAGATGGAATTATTTTTCAAATATGACTGCTCAGTCTCTGATTTCCAGATGATGTATTACAGTGTTAAACTTCTGGTTCAAACATTGCTTATAATCTTAACCTCACACAGTTACAGAGCCCAGCTTCACCCCTGAGGAGTTCCTGTAGAGCAGGTGGCAGGAGGCTGGCAGGTTAATTTATGTAGTAAAGCCTCCAATTCTGTCATTAATTCTGGTTTCCACTGTCTACCTCTGTGGCTAGAACCTAGATGTTGCCATTGGCATTCCATCGGGAAAATATGGGATACAAACCAAGAAAAGCAGTCGTAAGTTAAGAAAACTTGGGGCTTTAATCTAAAAGTTAGTTTTCAGTTAATGGCAGGAGGAAGGTTGTTGTTTGACCTACTACAGTGAAAATGTAATTTTGATATGGAATTTTGTGGATTTATTTGTTGTTAATTGCATAAATAACTAAAAGAAGGGATGGGGGAGTAAAGTTAATTTGAGAAGAGATAACTTTTCTGAGACAAATCTTAAATCTTGCTGAAACAGGGAGGTTAAAATACTACTCATTGGGCACTAAATTTAACTTTCCCAGTATTTATTTCTTGTAGGCTGATTAAATTGTCTAGTCTCAAGGGAAGCAAGGTTTTTTTCCACACTGTGGTAATGCTTGGTATTCAATATCCAATTTAGGTTGTTTGTTTAATAATTCAATATATGTAATGAATCTTGGTAAGTGAAATTTTTGCTTATACATCTGAGTTGTTGTTGAAAAATGCCTTACTAGCTGATCTGGGTGTATATATACATTTATATCTTACATACTTGTTTTTCAATAAATACTGTGATTCCACAACACATCTCTGTTTGCAGTTTCATAATTATACAGCCAACATTTATAAAACACCACAGAACAAATTTAAATGATCAATATGGTGTCCAGTAAAATATTCTTAAGAGCTTTGATTTTGATAGAAAAAAATTACCATAATGCATAGGAAAAGATAATGGCAATTCTTCAATCAGCTACTTCCTAGTCTCTTGTGACCTTTTAACTCCCAGGCTATCAGATAAGGTTTTCCAGTTAGCAGCTGCATTTCTCTGAAGAGAAAGCCCCAATAAATTAATTTGAATCTGAATTTTTTCTTGACTTACCCAGGAGTCTGTTGAGGTGTCTTTATTGAAGGATGACCCTGAAAGACAGAAAATAAGGGAAGTTTCAGGCAATATTTATTTGGGCAATGAAAAAAGTTTTTTTTTTTCTCAAACGTTCATGTTGCTTGAATGAAACCTGCTTTAGGCACTTATGACTGCTTGTTTACATATTCCCCTTCTTACTAATTTAAGTCCCTTTAATCCGGTTACTGGAAACTGCATGTGCTGAAACTGAAAGGCAAAATGTCATCTTGCAGTGGAAAGCTGGTTAGCAAATGGGCACAGGGCAGCTCAGGAGAGCAGCAGGGAGGGCAGAGGGGTGTAGAAAAACAAACTGGTTGGACAACATAAACCTGTGGTGGTAGAAAGCAGCTGAGAGAGAAACCAAGGAAAGGAGAAGTACCTCTAGATGATGTGGATGTGAGAAAATGTCATGTACAGCCTTGGGAAGGGGAGAAGTGTAGGGATTAGATCAAAGGGGAGGGAAACCATGAGTGGGATATCAGAGACATGATAGCTGAGACAAGATGAAGGAAAACCATGGAGTCAGCATCACTGGTAAAAAAATCTGTGCTTATTGCCCCTGATAAAAATGCCTCATTTGGGCTCCAGGTTATTTCTTTGCTCAGAAGTAGCAGTTCCCAAAGGGTTGCTTTCAGTTAAATACTACTGGTTGTGGATTTTTTGGCAACTGTCTTTATTTAAACATAACTGCAGTCATGGAAGGGTGAAATGGTTGTAGAAGACAATCCCTCGCAGGAGTTTCAGGACAGAAAGATGACAGGAGCAATGTGAAAGTATAGCTGCTAACTTCATGTTCCTGCAAGCTGACTTTAATTTGTGTTTGTGGGTGCAAACACGGTCAGAGTCGGTCTCTAATGCATTTCCGCTTGAAACAATATCTGCTGAGTGTTGGAATCCTCCCACGGTACCTGCTGTGCATTTCTGCACAGGACTCACTGCAGTTCTAACATTGGATTTGTGTGTATATGTTACTGTGAGTGAAAGCCTGGCCTTCTCTGCTGTGGTGTTTGACTCTGTCGCACCAAAGTGAACATGCTGCTCTGCTCCCAAACCACTGGGGCCTCTTATGTTTCAAGGTTTTGAAAATTGCTCCCAGCTGTCTCTTAATCTTCTTCAGAGTGCAGATTTCCAGCCCTGAATATGCATGGTGTGAGTGCTGTAAAGCCTGTAGGTCTAAAGCTAACTGGATCCCTCATACGATCAGTGGAAAGAGAGGGTTTGCTCCACAGGATGGGAAGTTCAGTGGCTACATCCAACTTGCTTTCTAGAAAGACGGATGGCTACCTGGGGAACCAAGGAGAGCAGCACATTATGGTAAATTATTATTTGTGAACACCCTGTGAAATCTAATCTCCCAAACACTGTCATTTACCAGTTCCCAATTTGCTTTCTGCCCATGTGGTTTCAGCAGCATTAGTTGCAGTTGGCCGGTTTAGCAAACATTTTTTGTCATTATGTGTATTTGCTATTACATTCTTCCAAGTGTAAATCATGGAAAGTAAAATCATTAGGCGGTTGAATAGTAATAAAAGTATCTCAACCCAATGTTCTAGAGATATCTCTACAGCCATTTATAAAAAGAGTAAAATGAAAGAAAGAAGAAAGGAATATCAGAGGAAAAAATATGTGGTTTTGCAACTTTTTAAAGCTGCAGTACATTTTAATAGTTTTCTTTTTCACCAAAAGAAATTAACATTTTTTTCAGTTTGATGAATTTTATAAGTAGATAATACTATGCAGAATTTATAGCTACAGTTTTTTTAACTGCAGCTGATTAAATTCTCAAAGTATTTCTTGTTTAACAAAATGAAAGATGGTAGTTTTTAAAAAGATTTCTTTGGGATGCAGCAAGTTTTCTTACAATTTTCAGACTTTAAGATATTCCATGAATAAACAATGTCTTGCATCTTTTCTCATGGATTTTGTTCCTTCTGGTGAGTTTTTTAAATAGTGTGTTAAAGTAGAACATGTCATCCTTTTTCACTGTATTTTTTAAACAAAATTCTTTCACATGTGAATTCAGTATGATTCATAAATGCTTGTAGTCCATTATTAAATAGAGGATGTTAATAAAGGATTCTTAATGCATTTACCAAGCATCTTAATTAATATTGATAAAACCTTTTAAAATCAATATTACCAGTTACCATTATTACCAATTTTACCTTTTATCAGTTACCTGGGAAGTAGTGCATGAATCAGTTCCAGATTGCTGGCTCTTTATCAACCCTGCTCAAGGCTGCTGGCTGTCAAGGTCCGATGCCTCCCATGCCTGTACTTCGCCTTTAGCTGTTGAATATGATTTTGATGAGAAATGAAGTGAAAGTTCCTGTATGGAATAATACTTTTACACCATGGCAACAGTATGAAAACATTACTGCTCTTCCTGCACTCATTTTCTTTTACTGGCTGGAAAAGTGGTTTGTGACTGGGGGCTTGGGGAGACTTGGGAAAGTGGAGAATTGAGCCTTATTGGGGTTGTCTTTTTTCCTCCCTTCACTAGATCTCTGGGCCAGTGTACGTCAAAAGTTCCAAGACAGAAATTATGCATAGATTAAAATTAACTAGAATGCATAGAATCATAGAATGTTCTGAGTTGGAAGGGACCCACATGGATCCTCAACATCCAGCTGCTGGCCCTGAACAGGACAGCCCCAAGAATCACACAAACTCCCCTTAAATAAATAAGCAAAACCCCCTGGTTTTGACATAAAGGTACATAGAACATTTTTCTCCTCAGTAATAGCTCTGCAGTTCTCTCTTGCAGCGGCTAAAATTGAGCCCACTCACAGGCATTGGGACATTTGTCTGTAGAAAGGTTTCCAAACACTTCCTTTGCTCTCTTGATAGTAGCTGCTTGTAAAAGCAGAAAAGCTCCTATGCTGTGGAGCCAAAGGCGTAGCTGGAAGCCTGGATTGCCCAAGTGCTGTTGGGGAGACACAGGCGCTGGCCTGGTCTGTGGCGGGACTGGCACAGCAGAGCTGTGCCGACATCCTTGGCTTGGCCCAGCTCCCGCGGGGCTGCTGGGCTGTGCTGGGCTGGTCCTGTGAGGGTGCTGGGGACGGAGACCTGTGGAAATTGGCTGACAGCATGAATAACTGGCTGGAGGGGGAAGGTCAAAGCGTCTGATAACTGGGGCTTCTAGTACTTTCCAGCAGTAACTGCAAGAGGTATTAATTTTGTCTGTCAAAACAGACTAAAGACGTACTTAGAAGCTGAAGATTATTCATTTAAATTATGAAAAGGCTGAAGTTACAGTGATGGATGTTTTGGAGGAGGCAAAAGGGGACTAAGTTCTATTTAAATATGATTTCACTGTGGAGCTGTCATAACATCCCTTACCATAAAAAGTGGAATTGCTGAGCTGCAAGATTTGTTTTCTGAAACTATGCTTAGGACTTATCCGGTCTTCTGCTTCGACAGTATTTCTCAGATTAGGGAATTTAATCTTTTTAAGCCTGGCTGTTTAGTCAGTAGTGACCCTTGTGGCAGCTGTGGCATGAGAGCGTTCTATGCAGCTCTCAGCTTTGGCTCGATCCCACGGGAGCTTCGTAGGTTACGTGAAAGGGACTCAAACCTCCAAAAGGACGTCCTTTAGAATTACTGATTTTGAAGAACAGGAAATGCAGGTTAAGTACATTCATTCTTCTCAAGGATCCTTTGGGCCCACCAGTAGGTGAATTTGTCTTTATGAAGGGCTGTTTTGTGCACCAGACATTATGCACTTCACATCTCAGCTTCAGTGAAATGGCAGTGATAGAGTAGACGGTCAATATTCTGTAAATGAACATGGACTGTTTCAATTCCAGTTCAGCTTCTTTTTCTTCATTTTAAAGTACTATCTTAGATTCCTTAAACAAATACAATTTTATTCTTTTAAGGATTAATTTTTACTGGTAATGGTTCCTTTTTGGCAGTTGTCTGGTCCTGCCCTGTGAGATGCAGTTTGTCTGGAGTCATCTTTAGTTTGTTACAGTAAAGGGACCCATGCTGGCGGTGGGGGTATCCCCCACTAAAACGTACAACTGATTTTTGTGCTGTTTCTTGTAGGACCTGTTGCAGCTTTTATAAACATAGTTCTTTTAAAAGACCTCATAAAGGTGTACTTAAAATGCATAATGTGAATTTAAAGTATAGCTACACTGGTGTGTCTTATGGGGGTAAAAAAGAGACGGAGTTTTTGCAAATCTTGTCTTATGGTCATGCCTTTATGTGCTTTCTTGTGGTTGTTTCTTGGCTGGGTTTTTTTGTGTGGTTTCAGGTTGGTTTTTTGTTTGTTTCCTTTTTTTTTTTTAATGTGTGGTTTTGTTTGCTTTTTATTTCTCCTCTGTTCCTATCTTCTTCCTCTGTTTTCTAACTTCTGATTTTGCAGAGGAAAACTAAATTTTATTGTGAATGGAGCAGAAAAAAAAGCCATTAACTACGAAGGAGTTACAGCTAGTAGATCCATGCTTCTGGAATACTGAAGTTCTTTCCCTCTTTTAGTCACTGCAGGTTTAATTAGTGCTTCAAAAGTCAGAACCTTCAGGAATTTTGAAGTACTTCTCTTCAGCTTTCCTTATCTTCTAATAAAAGAAAGTCTAGGAAAAGCTTGGCAAAGGGTTTCATAAAATAGCCTCTTAACTGATTGAGATGAAACAATTGCAAGTGTGTCAGGATATATGCAGACATCTTATCTAAGTCTAGAACTTGTTTTGAACTTTGATTGAGATTTATTGTCCTTTTAGATATGCTTGATCCCCTTACAGCTTTTAAAATGCTCAAGGCGAGGCATTTTTGAACAGAAGTGGTGAATAAGTGACTTGCATTTAACCTGAGTGTGGGGCTTCTCCACCCTGGGAGTTCCTATCTCAACCTTGATTAAATAATCCCTCCAGGAGAGCCCTGTAGACTCAGACAAAGGCTTGGTGTGTGTTTGCTCAGAGGGATGCTGTTGCTTTCTGCAGCTCTTTACAAACTGAGTCTTTGTAAAGAATTCATGGCTACAGACATCTTGGCACAGAAGGGGGCTTTGTGAAAAAGCACGTGTGTTGTCTTGCGGCAAAGTGTCCTTTCTGTAAGAGACATGACATATTTCTCTAAGAACATGCATGGTTTGCCCATTAATAAGGTCTGCATAGTTCACCTCTCCGTGTTTCTGTGCATGTTCCAGGATGCTTATGAATGCTTCTGTGGTATTCTCTATACCTTCTGGCTCCCCCCAGTCTCCATTATTAAAAGATTGTGCACCTGATTAGTTAAAAACTTGCCTTGGATTTAATAAGTTTCCTTTTTGGAGAAGGATTTCAATTTTTGTGGTGCGACAAAATTTCTCTTTTCTGTAGTGCGCATTACAAAATGCAGGGCTGGCTGAACCTGTGAATTCAGCAAAAATAAAAGAACTTGTTCCAGTCTTTTTAGACTTCTAAATGCTGCTATCTCTCTTACTACCACTACTTATCCTAAATTTATGACAGTTCTGCTTGTGCAGGGTTTGCAATGTCTTCTAGTAAGAGCCACCAGCCTGCTCCTACCCCTTCCTTGCACAGATCAGATGGCTGGGTAGTATTAGTAGAATGTAAACTAGCAGTTTAAATGAGATTACTGGGATTAGTCATCTGGATGGAGAAGATTTAAAATGGCCTTGACTGAGGTTCTTAGAATTGGGAAGTAGACAGCAAAGCCATTATGGACAAAGGGAATGAGAAATGGAAAAGAGATAAAATGTAAGAATGGATTTATTTTGTGTTTTGGGTATTTCAAAAGAAATAAAGGCATTATATTGCCTTTCATTGCTCTGATCAACATGGAGGTTTTCTTGTGGCTAGAGGTAAGAGAAACATACCATGAAATAATTTCTTTTTAAACAGGGAGTTTCATAACCATAAGAAATATTTTTGTTGTGGAAATCAAGTGAAGGAAATGTGCTTTCTCTCTAAATATATCTGTATAGTGCCATGTGTGTCTAAAAGACTTGCTTAAGACACCTTTCATCTCATTATTTTTATATTACAGCAAAAAGACTTTTATACTGGGCCAAAAGACTGAGTAGGAAATACAGATTAAGACTCAGTGGATCTACACAAGTCCTGTGCAATCAAGGTGTTGAAATATTGAAGTAATAAGCTCTCCCCCCAGCTTCACACCTTGGAAGTAGTCTGTGCTGAGTTTTATTCTTGGCTTGTAGCTTGCTACTTCCACTTCCTCAGTCTGATAGCTGTTGTCTAAGGAATATTGGAATTTGTCTTTATTTTTGGTCATTTCCTCTCCCTCATGTGCAGCATCAAGGTGTTGTCACCCAGTCCTCTTCTGCTACCACATGTAGCTTTTCTCTTTTGTTCTGATGTAAAGAGTAAGGGTTTGGTGTTTTTTTTTTTTTTG
>VXAC01001098.1:0-106281 GCA_013399225.1 Rhipidura dahli | reverse complement strand
TTTGTTTGTTTGTTTGTTTGTGGGGTTTTGTTTGTTTGGTTGTTTTTTTTTGTTGAAGCCTATGTTACTGGTGTAGGCAGAAATATTTAAAATTAGATGACCTCTCACCTCTGCTGCCTCTTGAGGGCCATTGCCAATGGTGTTTTGAATGGGGCTCTATCAATGTGTGTCGTATTTCAACCTGGCACGGCAATCCGTAGTCTGCTGGCTGCCTGACCACTCTGTGTATGTATTAAAATAGTATTTCAAGTTTGTATTGTGAGTAGATTTTCAGATTTAATGTCCAGGAATCTATTGTACTGTGACTGTAGTTTTTAAGGAGGCTATTTCAGAGAGGTTGGGCTGGTCAGCGTGAAGGAGTGGTATGGGGAATGAAATGAGGTGCAGGAAGCCTTTACCGCACGTTTCTTTGGAGCCCCTCTTACTCCTGTTTTCTTTCTTTAATTGTTCTTTGCCTTGGTAACTTGGTAGTAATTGAGTCTTCCTGTTTCCTCCCAACCCAGGTCTCCTATGACTTGAGAATCTTGTGCAGCTCTGGAAAAGAGAAATAAGGACAAGGGGTTAGACAAGAGGGATTTACAATCTGCAGTTATAAAATCATAGAATCATAGAGTGGTTTGGCTTGGAAGGGACCTTAGAGATCATCCCATTCCAGCTGTCCTGCCGTGGACAGGGTCACCTTCCACTAGATCAGGTTACTCAGAGGCCCATCCAGCCCAGCCTGGAACACTGCCAGGGATGGGACACCCTCAGCTTCTCGGGGCCCGTGGTGTAAGATGTCCTACCTAAGGCTGGGCATGCCATGAGTGAGAGGAGTTGCAGTGCTGTAACCTGCCGGGCAATTTGGACTGCGTCAAGTCTGGAGGTTGAAAACTTCCTGGGACCTTCTGCTGGTTGCTCATACAGCTGTCCGTAGTTGAACCTCTACAGCAGGAGCAGCTTCCAAAGTGTTTTCCAAGACTTGCTGGTTTGGGAGCACAGATGGACAGCAGCTGCAGATAAACACAGAAGGACTGAGAAGAGAGGACGTGCTTGCTCCCACATAATGTGATGTGATTGCAGCCATGGGGCTGTGCTGACCTCTGGGTGGGAGATTATTCATTAGGTGCTCAGTGACAAGTTACTTCTGCAGTGGTAAGATGTTCCCAAATATGGAAAGAGACTTGTGTTTAATTGAACCTTTCAGGGAGAGTCTGAAAAATTTGAAAATAAAAGTTCTTGCTTTTTGACGCATTATCTTTCTAGAAAAGAAACTAAATATAAATCAGTATTTTTCTTTCCTGGAATCACAGGAAAATGGTTTGATTTTCCTTCTATTATGCAAGCAAAATTTTTTTGAAAAAGAGTGCCTGTGAATTATTATTGCATTTTCAATAGCTGTAGTAGATGTGTTGCAGCTAAAAATCCATTTGAACTGTTTTTACTGTTTCTATAGAGAAGTGTGTGGTGCTGACTTGTATTATATGTTATTAAGAAGTTTTTGGAAAGTATTGGAAAGATAAACATTGTCAGGAAAACTTAATGAGAGAAACATAATTCTCTGAGAAGCCATTGAATGAAGGTTTGCAATGGGGATGTTGGCTGGGTATCCAAAAAAAGTTTTTTAGCTGTGGAAACTTTGGTAACAGGCTTTAGTTGTGTGTCTCAAGTCTCTCAAACATAGTAACTGAAATCCTAAAACGTGACTCTTGTAAGGATTAGAACAGTTTAATTGTAGGTGTATTCTGCAGTGCCAAAAAAATAAGCTGGAATAGCAGGCTCGTGGCAATAGATAACACTTTGTTCCTTTTAGTTACTTCTGATAAGAACTCTGGTATCTATAGCAGATAAGTAATTTTTACTGCAGGGAAAGTGTTGTTACCTGTTACAGGAGGTCTTGGGAAGCAGCTGTAAAAATACGTGCGTCTGGTTTTGATTTGTTTCTTTGTTTATAGTGAATTTCAGTCAGGGCAAGAATAGGTAAATATAGCAAGATTGATATCCTTTGCAACATGTCTGCACACATTTATTATTAAAATCATTATATCTTTGTTAAAGGCAATATATACATGGCAGTCTGCTGGCACTTTAGAGAGGACAGCCAAGAGGTGTTCATCACATATAAATAATTGTGGTGTTGTTTTTTAAAGTTTTCCATTTTGCACCTGTTGCTCCAACCTTTCTGTGTCTCCAAACAAGCACTTCTTCAAAAATGGCTCCAAATTACTTTGTTTCAGAAAAAAGGATTTTTTGCCCCATTTTCCTTCATCTAATGTTCCAGGGTACTAGAACCAGACTTGGATGAGAAAAATGCACACGAACATATCTCTAGGTCTTGCTTTCGATGATTTCTCAGTGACTGTAGGACAACTAATTCTAGGATGAGTAACTTAGTTTGCTTTGATTTGATATGGTCAGCTATGCTGGATATAAAGCTGCATATTATTTTCTTTAAAGAACATTTCATTTTGAGTAATGTAGAGGTATGTTTAAAAATGACAGATCTTGGCTGTGGTACTTTGATGGAAAATCTGGCTTTCTGATGAAGGCAGTTTTACTGCAGTGTCACGGAAAGCTCTCTGCAAATGTTTTGAGCTGAAAATGGATATTAAGTCAAAGGTGTTTGTAGAGTATCTGCTAAAGAAAACAAAGATAATTGTCAGTTTTATCTAAAAGCCTGAAGAAAGTGATGAAAAAATCCCAACAGCAGGGAAATTGCTGTTTACAGACTTCTGTTGAGGAAGAAGAGGATACTCATGTAAACAGTAACATATAGAAAATGCCTAATTTATTCTGTGTATCTTGCTATGTACCCTTGTGCTGGAGCAGCACATGGTTTGAGGTATCTGTTCTTTGCTCATCAAGAAATAATAAGAAATACCTTTGCCTGTCCTTTATGCTCTTTGTTTTATCTCTATTCTTATACAACAAGGATTTGTTTCCCTCACATCTGAAGAAGAGGTTTAGAAGCTTAGGCATTCCTTCTGTTTCTGTTAGGCAGTGAAAAGAAAATATTTGGCATGACTCCAATTGTGCTAGCTTAATTTGAAGGACCATCTTGTATCACCATGCTCTGAAAATTGCTTTCCACAAGTGATTTATCACATTCTGGCCTGGGTAGCTGGATGGTTACAGTGCTGAGTCAATTAGCCTGCCGAGGGAAGTCCCTGCTCAATTGCACAAGCCCTTTTACATCAATGGGGCAGGGATTTCTCATCGTCATCCCCATAGGTCCCATGGCATAGAAAACAAGGAGAGATAATCAGAAGTTACATCAAAGTCTATTTAAGTTTCTCTGCAATGAAATCTTTAAATTAATCTGGTAAGCACAAAGGTATAAGTTTTATAGAATTATAAATGCAAGATTGTAATTTCATAACCTATTCAATGCATTAGCTTTAGTAATTTTATTATTGTTGTATTTATTAGCTTGCATTTTCAAAGATATTGCAAAGGTAAAGATTGTGATTTCAATTTACAATAAGTGATTATTTTTGCATTAGATGTTTTTGGGTAAGGGAAGAGTAGCAAAGTTACTGCAACAATGGAAAATCTCTTGTGAAACATTTTCTATTTTTGTTCCATGTATATTTAGGAAGCTCAATGCTCACAATTACCTTTATGTTTTTCTTGCAGCTAATTCCAGCCTTCTTGGAGGTGGAGGAGGTGAGTCTTTGCTTAATGCTTAATTCATTCTTAAACATGAAGTATATGCTAGACCAGTGCAGAGGTTAGTTGGTTATAAAAGAATATGTGATAAGTTCAAAAGTTGGAAATATAAATTTATTAGATGGGAAAATTCACCAAAGTTGATAACGTTTCCTATCATCAAGAGGAAAGGTTTGCAACTGCTGCTGAATTTGGTTTCAGCTCTGGGTCAGAGTAGGGGCTGACACTTAAATGAGGCTGACTAAAACATAAAGGAACTAAACTGCCTTATGCTGTGTTGTGTTTTTAAAGATTTAGGCTTTTTAATTTACACCGGGGAATCTCAAAGGTATGATTAATAAATGATCTTAAATGATGAAATATTAAAATACAGTAAATGTAATTTTAGTAAATGAGTGGGCTTTATCTTTGTACTTTTTTTAAAAAAATATTTTTATGGTTTCAACTTGATTGCTTACCTTATTCTGTTTGCCAGAGCAGTCAAGGAGATTTCAATACAAGTCTTAGGTCAGAGACACTACTAACATGTCTGCTGGTAAGGCAGGGATGCTTGAGTACATATCTTTGTATTTCTTCCAAGTACATAGATGCTGTTTTATTTTGGTAAATTGATTCTATTTTACTTTTGGTATTACTGTAGTACCATGGCTGTAAAATCTACATGAGTGGTAACAATTCAAGAAAGACGAACCCATAAAGAGCCTGATCCCAGTTTGCAGTCACTTCCCCTGCCACCCAGAGGGAAGTAAAAGAGCTCAGTTCTGGAAATTTCACAGTGCAGGAGCAGTACAGGCAGCAGCTAATCTTCCTTCCTGGCAGGAGTTAAAAGAACTCAATGATCAGAGCTTACATATGTAGGGGTAAAGGAAAGGGCTCTGTAAAAAGACAGGAGATCTCTGTTGCTTGTGAGGCTGCAGGATAAGTTGAGAAAACTTTTGTTTTAACTGAACAGGCAGCTCTTACTTTGGACTATGAAAAGGTGCTTGACAACTGAATAAAATCATCTAAATAAAACCATTCATGTTCCTCAGCTGTGTGTCTGGACATTAAAGTACAGGGCAGCCTTACCTGTTAATCCTGTTGGATTAATCTGTTTCTTTTGATTTGAGTTAGTTGTTTGCAGTATACCAAATTTTTCTTTGTTTAAAAAAGATAATCCTGTAGGAGGTAATCCTTTGCTAGCTGTTCCTGCAGAGCTGTTCCTGTACCTCCTCTCCAGCACTTGCTCCCAGCTGGTAACATTGAAAAAAAAAAAAAAAAATCAATGCCAATGTTCAAATTCCAATCAGGTTCCCAGAGCACTGCTGCTGCTGAAAGGATTTGGCTATTAACTTTCTGTGTTATTTATTCAGCTGGACTGTACTTCAGAAGTTGATGTCTGTTCAGTGTGGCCCTTGATAATGTGGCTCTCCCTCTGCAGCAGATGGGATGAGCCTGTGCTGGGGGTCAAGTTGGGATTTTGCCTGTATTTTATGTGTTAAAAGTGGCAAGTAAAAATATGTTCTCTCCCCTCGCGGCAGGTTGAGGTGATGGCAGCCCAAGGGGCTGGTGCTGCTGCCCCTTCTTTTCTTCTTCTCCTTCCTTGACTCCCTTCCTCCCTCCCTCCTCCTGCCCTAACGTCCTTTGGGGCTTTTACTGCCATTTTAAAAATCGGTGTCTTCAGGGCTGTGGGGAACCTGCTGTGGCAGGTTGAGTTTGGGCATGCAGTGGGTTCCTCCAGGCACAGGCTGCTGCAGCCCCCATGGCCAGAACCCGTCCCACATTCTTTAATCTCAGGTGGAAGGATAACAATGTACCCTCTTGCTTGTGGTACAGGTAAAATACCTAAAATCTGACCGTTTTATGGCTTAGAGGGTGACTGCTCATGGCTGAGGGGCTGCATTTGTGGAGGTGCCATCAGCTGCCCGTGGGTAGGGCAGCTGATGTCCTCAGAACACACTTGCTTGGGGTTTCCAAGTTTTCTGAAGAAAAATCCTGAGAATTTCATTGCCAATGAAATGCTCTACATTTGGGCAGGCACCACAGGGTGCATGTTTTGGAGAAGGGAAAGGTGTGTGGGGTCTGCAGGCTGGAGCCTGCTCAGGGGTACACAAGATGGAAGCATCCCTAGCCAGCCTGCCACAGGCAGATGGAGCCTGGGGCCCTGGCTTTTGGAAAATAGCTTTTTACTGGCCACAGGCATTCCTTTGTGGAAGGAATTCTTTCAGTCCCAGTGGAATGGTTGGGGATTTTAAATTCTGGGTGTATTTTTTATTTTATCCAGAAGGAAGTGACAGTAGTACTCTGTGTGAAATATTGATAGTGAATTATTAAAACTTTATTATATACATAAACACCAAAGCCTTCTTTTGATTGCAGATGCTGAATATTTATGATAATGCATAATACCAGTGTAGTTTCTCCAGTAATGGGATTCAGATCTCCTTGGTAGTGCCCATTAATTTAATCTCTCTGTCACTGCTGGAGGTATGAATACATACCTTAGTTTTACAGAAAATGAAAACTGGAAATTTTAGCTTGTCCAAGCTCATGCAACAGGTGTTTCAATTTTGAGCTTCTTTTGACCTGTTCTGTTTGAAATCTTTTCAGACCTAAACACAAATTAATTGGAAATAGTTATTTGCACATCCTGATCTAATGTTTGCAAATTACTCTCTCTGGGTGTTCAAACCGTTTTCTGGAAGAGACCTGGTAAGAACCCCAATGGACAACATTGTGGGTGAACATCGTGTACTTGCTTGCACTTTCAGGGGCTGGTGGTTTAGGTTGGCTTGTGTCACCTCAGAGCCACATCAGGGCATCCCTGTACTTCAGTTTCCCAGAGCCAGAGTAATGCTTTGTTCTTGCATTCCCCATTTAAATGCCATCTGTTAATTTTCATGACCATTTGGAATGAAGAGATAAAAGCACAAAAGATACCAGAAACAATTTTTCACAGAACTGTTTAATCATAAAATCAAGAAACCCACAATGGATATTTTAGTTAAATATAGATGTTGAAGGTTTCTTTCTGCTTTTCAAATAACTCTGAAGTTTCCAGGATTTCATTATGAGCTTGGTGAAGTGAACCTTTTTTCTTTTTCATTCTTTAATGTTTTTAATAATTGATTTTTAATTAGGAGGCATATTTCACTTTCAGGTCTAGATTTATCTCACATTCAGCATCTGACTGCTAATAACTTGCATGGAGCATTATGCCTTATTTGTGCCTTAGGTATTATTCGTCCCATTATGTTCAACAGTGCAAAGGTGAAAAGTTTTAAGAAAATTACCTGCATTTGGAGGGAGTGAAGAAAAACACTTGGTATTTTGAGAAAAAGTAAGCTCTTTTAAAAATGTGTCATGAAATTTTGACTTCAGAAATTGAAGTGCCCTATTTTGCATGGCAATCTTTTTTCTTTACACTCTTTTACATTTATGTCAAGGAGTGAAAGCATGTGATTTTATGTACTTTGTTCAAGCAAAGTGAGCAAGAGCTGAGGTTTGTCCTCCCTTATGGCTTTGGGGAGTATGTGGGGTTTTTTTTGGTATTGTGCCCTGCTGTTCCCACCTAGTAATCTGTTATTTTCCTCATGTTTAATTTTTCCTGTACTTGATTTGCTGACTGTATTCATGTTCTTGTTGCATGCTGATTTCTGCATTGGCTTGATTTCTCTGACCTTAAATATAGGGTATATTTAATTTTGGTTTTTTTTTCCCCATAAGATTTTGTTGCCTATGCTAGAATTTGGGAAGGAGACATCACCTTTTAGTGTATCCTATTACGAGCATAGTTTCTTTCGGCTCTGTCCTTAAAACTGGTAATTTTGTCTTTACAAACTCAGAGAGAGGGCAGGTTACTCTTGGAAGCATTGTTTGGACCCAGTTTAAGTTGGTTGCCGCAGAAGATCTGTCTGCTTTTCTGTTTCTCTCCATCTTTCTCCTTTTTTTGGCCAGTGTAACTATTTTTTTCTAGGGCTTTTGAAAGCATGGAAAAAAATTAATTCCCATATAGCCATAAGTATTCTAGCGTATCTTAAATATACACCAGACCTACCTGTCCACCCTGCCAAGGTATGGTTTGCAGGCACAGTTTTAAGTACTGGGGAACTTGTGTTCATGGTCACAGCAGGGAGCTGGGTTCCTCTGTACTTTATTGTAGGGACTCCATTTTGGATGTGGGATTTTCTTCTTTTATATCTATGTTACGCTATAATAGTGACAAAAAAACTGTTTTCGCCCGAAGGAAATCACCACAGACTGACTTTTATCCTGGAGCTGTGTCCCTTCAAATGTCTCAACTGCTGTTTGCAAGCCACCCTGTCTATTTGTCAATGAATTGTGAACTAATGAGCTAAAAAATCCAGCGATTATCCAGTCACTAGTGTCAGGAAAGAATAGCTGACACAAATATCTTGACATCCCTCTCCTTAGCCAGGGATAAATTGTTTATTCTCACCCACGTCTTAGGTACATTGTTCGTCCAGCCATCTTCTGATAGTTAAATCTCTAGAGGGAAAAAAAAAAAAAAAGGAGAAAGAAAGAAAGAAAGAAAGAAAAAAAAGAGGTTTTGCACTGTCTTAATAGCAACTTGACATCAATTTACCGAATGAATATTAATGATGCTGAGAAGTGAAAGTTGTACAAGAGAAAATTGGAGGCAGGAATGAGACAAGTTGCAGAGCACCCTGTAGCAGTGTAACAGCAGCAGACTTTAAATACCAGACTTGCTCTGCACTTGCCCATTCAAAATGTGTAACAGGAAGAAGACAAGCCTGTTTTATCCTAAACCAGGACTAGATGCTCTCTGTTTTGGATTTCACAGGGCTTGGGTTTGATATTTACGTAATTCAAATGCAAGTAAAGCAGGAGTTTAAATCCAAAGTTCAAATTTGTGCATGACGTTCGCATAACAAGAAATGCATCCCATGAGAGGGAGAAAAAAGAGTTTGGGAAAGGACCACTGACAGGATTCTTTCATCAAGAAAATAAGCGTTATTATTTTGTATTTTTTTTTATGTCAGCCTGTTGGCATGTTCTTGTATCATGTCAAATGCATTTGTCAGATTGGGGTGTGCTCACAACAAATGGCTCCATGGAACAAATGTGCTTCATCTGGGATTTCATCTATCTTCAAAAGCTTTCAGCTTGCTTTGTACACTGCATCGTCATAACCTAGGTATTTGGATAATGGCTATGAAGGTACAAAGATTTTCCAAGTGAATAATGAGCATGGGAAGAACTGTTAATTTAAGGTGAATGGCCATTTGCCTTTGGTGCTAATTAATCCCTTTTTGCTAGAAGATTGCTGCTGCCATTCTGTAGGGTTGTTAAAGGGGTTTATCTCCTTTTACTGTTTGCATGCTGTTCCTTTTCATCTCTGTAAATAGAGTGGGTTTGAGAGGGCTGTATCCACAAGCTCCCCCACTGTGACAGTGCATCAGCCAATTAAATTAATATTTATGTAATTTTTTCTGCACAGCTGTAATAGTTCCATTGGTAGGCCAGTAGCTCAGAGTAGACTGTAACCCTTTCAAGGTGTTTGGTCCAACCGAAAATCTTGTCATGTACGAGCTTTTTGTTGTATCAGATCAAAGCAAGTACATTTCTCAGTAATTTAACATATTATATAGCATTTATTCAAACTTTGTTTTGCAAGCAAAGTCTCTCTTTACAGGTCAGTTATTCTTGAAATCTTTCTTTTTTTCTTTCTTTCTTTCTTTCTTTCTTTCTTTCTTTCTTTCTTTCTTTCTTTCTTTCTTTCTTTCTCTCTCACCCTCTCTCTCTCTTTCTTTTGTGTATATACGTTTGTTTTTGCCTTCCGTTATTGCAGTAGAGTTTTAGTTCAGCTTTAAACAATAAATTAGTGGGTTTTCTCATTTCATAGTGCATCTAGAGATACAATGATGAAAGCTCTGTAAATAAGCACAGTGTATTTCAAAGGACCCTTAACATAAACTGCTGTGGCTGTATTTAAAATGTGTGCTCTACTCAAGTTTCTTTTTTGTTTCTGTTAGAATATGATATATATTTTGCTCTTTGGCTAAATAGGGTGTTAGCTTCCTTTCTCCAGTCTTTTTATATAATCTTATGGGTAATAATCATAAACAGGAAGTCTCTGGATTGATTTTAAGTATTTCTCAGTTGTTGCCTAATTGTATCCTGCTAATTACTCTTTCCGAGCAGTTAGTTAAAAATAAATAAATTATGTTTTGCTGTTTACGGGAACTGATACAGCTATGCGATCAGTTTGGGTTTTTCTAATTTTTTTTTTTTTAAATACATGTTCAGCCTGTGATTCTTTAAAGGCATGCGCTCCTGTTCCAGCTGATGGTACAGAAACATGACAGTCTGTTTCGTTCAAGAAAATAACCTAAGATTTAGTCCATCCAGTCATACTCACTGCTGTCCTCAGCCTTTTAATGTTGCTGCTGTGTTGCCTTAATTGGGCATTAGGAAGTGATGTTTTATTTTTCACTTATCAGTTACTGAGTGCTGAGTCCACAACGCTCTGAACTCCCACTTAATTGTGAGGTCTCTTTCTGTCTCAGTTAGGCCATTGCACTGACTCTCCTCATTTTGTTTAATTTCACTATGGGGTAATTACAGTGTTATGTACTCACAAGTAATACACGAACATATACACTTTCTGCTCTCTATCTGTACGTGACTTTCATATATACATATGCATGTCACTATGTATGTTTTTGAATTGATCATGCAGTCTCTACAGAAAGTCAGATTTAGCATGTGCGTACATAAGTAAGTGCATAAAAATAAGGCAATAATTTTCTTAGAGTAGGACCTTCAGTTCATGGTCAGTGAAAATTTGAGGCACTCTTGATAAAAGTCCAAGGTGAAAAGGCAGGTGGTTATGTAAGGAATAGATTTCTTTCCTTTTTCCTTGTTGTTTCATGTTGTGGGACAGAGCTGCAAATGTGAGAGAGAGATCACAAACCTTCCCTAAATGACAGATACCACATGATGCATGAGGCAATTCACAGTCCATTTGTTACGTCAATGCAACGTGCTCTACAATTGTTAAACACTTTTCCCCCATACAGACAAATACATGTATGTCTCACACGTGTCTTGTATGCAGAAAACACAATTTTTTCATTTATCAGGGTGCTGCTCAGTCATCTTAGGACCCTTCTGCTGAGGGCTCTCCTCCTGTAGTTGAAGATGAGGGGCACAGTTGCCAAGGGAAAGCAGGGGCTGGCAGTGCAGGAACTGACGCACATAGCTGCACATTGCAGTGAGAAGAGAGTTGAGCATTTGAGTGTATATATGTGACAGTCTGCAGAAGATGTTTTTTAAAATTAAGCATTTGGTTGGTTTCCTTAAAGAAAAATCTGTAAATTGGGACATCTGTCAAAGTTGTTCAGTTTCATGCTGAACAATCTCAATAGTGTCCCTTTTGCTGAGGTAAGAATGAAACAAACACGGCAGGAAAGACATGTTTTGTTAGGCTCAAACAAACAAGGTGGGGTGGTGATGTTTTTAAATCTGTTATTCAGAGGTAAGATCTACAGCCATTTTTTCTGGTCCTGAGGAGAACCAGGAAAGGAGGTCCTGTAGGAGGACCAGGCTGCAATAGAAGGAAAATGCAAAATGCAATTTAAAACATTTGAAATTGTTTTAACTCTTTTTACAGGGGGTATTAAAAGAAATAGAAGTGAAATAAAGGAGTGATGGAGGTACTTGACTTGTAGACATAGAGGCACTTTTGAATATCAGCCTGTTTACTGAAGCTTTCATGCTGGTATGCCTAAATACAAAACAAAGTCCTTAATCAGTAGAATGTTCCTTAAAAGTATCTCTAAGCCCCTAGCTCATTAATTTCTCTATCAAATATGTATACAGGTGTGAGTATGAAGGCATAGAAAAATGACACCAGCTGTTTGCTGAGTTTTCTTGGTTATTCTTTTTAAATGTGCATGTGTTCAATTAAATGAGAATATGGACATTGCATAACACTCACAACTCCCAGAAGGAGGGAAAAGATTGCTGTACCGCTGTCTGCTGACCCCAAAGGTCAGAGATTGGAGATTGTCATTGTCCTTAATCCCCCACCTCCTGTTATGAAAAGAATTTATTGTAGTTTCTTCTTTCTGTTTCTAATGAAAGCAATTACTTCTTAGTCACTATATTTTCAAACACAATTTTGAATAAAACCCAGGATTAAACTACAGAGCCAAGGAAAACTGAAGTATTGAAATTACAGATATTACAGAAAGAGTTTACAACTCTCCTCTTGCTGCATAGAATGAAGGAATATGAAATCAGGTCTGCATTCACCTCTCACCTTCTATTTCAGATTTTCTGCTCTTTCCACAGAGCTTCACTACTCATTTATGAAACACTTTTCTGATCACATTTTTCCAAAGTTCTTTCTTCTAAGCAAAGCACTTACAGATTATAACATGCAGCTTTTCAAAAGCCAAGAAAATCTCCAGCAGAGTAGATAGGAAGATAGTTAAGTCCTGGAAAGATTTGTCCTCCTTTGTTTTCAGTGTGCCTTTCTCCCTTCTGGCTTTAGGAACCCTGCATCAGGCAGTGTGAAGTGGAACGAACTTGTGTCATAATACAGAAAATGAAATGTCGTGATTGCTAATGAAGGATAACTCTTACATCTGTGAAACTACTTTTAAAGAAACATTAGTGGAAGATCTGCATGTACAAGTCTGTCTCTGCAGTTGCTCATCTTTTTGAATTGATAGTATTGGATGGCAGTGCACCTTCAAGTTGCTAATTTTCATTCTAAGGACATATGGAAGACTACAAAGTGTAGGTCCTGTGATTTAAGAAACAAATAAGAAACTCCTTCCCCTTTCTAGGGCTTCAAATTTAGCCTGAATGACTTTGTACCTACAGTTTAGACTTAATTTTTAAAACCAAATGTAGTGGGGAAACAGTAACCTGAGATGTGATCAGGGCCAGTAACTACTGAAGATGGCGTTGGTATTAAAGAAAACGTGGTAAACCTCGTTTCTATGAGCATTATTAACACAGAGTCTAAATACTCCACAGACCTAATTACTTTGTGAACAGAGATGTTTTCTCCAGTTTCCAGTTGGAAAATGAGACTAGGAATCCGTATGTTTTGCAAAAGGTCCATATAGAAGAGAGCAAAAATCAGGCCTCTGAAGGCAAAGCAAAAATGCACAAACCTATATCACTTTTGCAGATAGGAATTTCGATTCCTATTTGGAAGGGAAAAGAATTTTAATTTTTGTGTGAGTGTCATTGGTAGAAATAGGATGATGTTTGGAGAAAAGGAAAACATACTCTACTGAGAGCAACTTTCTGACAATTAGACCTTAATTGGTGATACAGCAAATTCTCTAAGGGAATGGCAGGTCTACCAACTGGAAATAAGTACTGCTAGATAAACAGTTCTTCACTAAGGGGATGAAATCTGTATATAGAACAAATGTGATGCATTTGAGGCTACTACCGTTAATAATTCTAAATACACAGAATTCACTGTTCTTAGTTGGGCCTTTTCTTCATTAAGTTAGAGGAACACTGTTTATTTCTGATTTTAATTTGTATAGTATTAATAACAAAGTATTTTCAAATATTTGATGATTAAAAAAAGGCTTTTGGATTAAGAAAATATCTAATTTTTTTTATCACTCAAATCTAGCCTCTTTCAACAGCTGAAAAATTTCAATGATTCTCCTACAAAAAATGCTGCCTTATGATTATGTGTAGAATAGTTGGGGTTTTTTCTTTACAAAGTCACCTAATCTACATATTTTTCCTTGTTCTTATGTAAATGCCTCGTAATGCATAGGGTTTACAATTCAAGTTTCTTTTAAAGCTAATTTTGTTCTTAAAATTCAAAACTATGGTTTTGCCATTTGGACTGGCAGATCTGTAGTGTTGTAGTTTTGGCTACATATACAGTAGCAAAGAACAAAATATTTTTTGTCACACTTCTGTTACAGTTCAGTCTGTTCCTTTTACATTATCAGCTTGTTTCTCTGGACTTCACAGAGGCATCTGCTTTAATTTTTATTGGGCAGGACTGCAACTTAGCAAACTCGGGTAAGCATCACAAATAATTCACAAATGTGGTTGATTAAATCAATTATGTCTTGGCTGAGTGATCTATGAGTGCATTATACACACACAATGTTAAAAGAATGTTTTTAAGGTGCAAATCCAAGTACTTAAAGTTAGAAAGTGCCAAAATCCAAGTTGCCTGGAGGCTCGCAGTCTATATGCATGTGTGTATGTATATGATATTGCCTCTAACTGTACAACTTCACTGTTCTTTCAGCTGGAACATCATCTCAGTCAAAGCAAATCCAGGGTTTGCTTGTTGAGTACTTCAAGTCTGGTCTGCAAATGTTTGGTACTTACCAGTTTGGTGTATGATTTCATAAGTAAATTAAATATTTCATGGGTAGTTTATTTGTCTTCCCCAAAGCAATGGTGTTACCTTCACCAAAAGTAGAAGAAAAAAAACTCCAGAGATTAATGTAAGAATTCTGATTTTAAGGCCCAGGCTATACAGCAGGGGGCTGATTTATGTAAAGAAATGGAAGTCCTTTCATTTCAAAAAGTAGTTCTGATAAATTCCAAGTGATTCTTCACACTGGAACTTGTATGTCAGCTTAGGATGTAACAAGAGATTATAAATCATCAGGTTGCAATGCACCTTCTTCTTTACTTCTTGCTCCCAGTGCCACTACGTGCATTTTGCAGTTTACTACTCCCTTATTCTCATCCATTCCAAAGACTGCAGGCCTAAATTTACATATTAAAGAGGAATTGGGTTTAGGCAGCATTTTTACTTGGACGATTTCAAACTATGGTCTTATAAAGGTGCTTTGATGTGATTAAGCAGCAGTGAGCTGATTGAGAGAGGAGTGATGGGTGTGGAAACAAGTGTGGAGGGGAAGAGATGAGTGAAAACTTCTCTACTGCTGGGCAGATGGTAATGTGAGACTGTGTTCTCAAACATTTGGGGTGCCGGAAGTGAGTGTCCCCTTTCTAACCTTTTATCTTAATGTTCACTTCTAAAACACGTCTCCATGTCTAGCCAGGCACAGTTCCTCTCTGCTCCTGGCTCATCATCTTATTTCTTTACTGGGAAATGGTTTAGTTTTAGTCCCAGGCCAGTTTCCCAGATTCTCTCTCTTTGAATTTGCTTGACTGTGCCCTTTTATTGCCAGCTTTATTCTTTTGCCATATCCTAATCACAACTTTAGTCATCAGTCCTTCTAATCTTCAATCATATCATCAGCCTCTAAATGCAGGTAGTGGCACTTCTCCTTCCTTTCTCCAGTTTGTGCTGGGATGAAGGGAAAAGTGTTCCGAGCAGGCAGTAATTTGTCAGGCCAAATGAATTCATTACTCAGGCAAATGAAAGAGAACTGCAATTTCAGAGCTTCTGCAAGTGAAGGAAAAGTTTACGAAAGCCTTGTGTTTGTCATCTTTGTTTATCTTTCCATCACAATTTTCATTTAAAATGTTTAATCTAGTCCAGCTGTACTACAGTTGTCACCCTGTCTGCTGTTCCATGGCTTTTGGAATGAAGGTGTTATTGTTGCTGTAAAAGGATAAAACCCATGGTGCTACTACCTTCTTTGTATTTCTTCACCCTTTATGACTGGGCAGTAATTTCTCCATGGGGATTATTTGTCTGAGGATGGGGCCTCTGTTTAATCTAGATATAACCCAGCTGCGGTGGAATTTCGCCCCTTCTCTGGGCTTCCGAGCAATTAGCGCTGCAGGCAGGACTGCCTGCCCTCGAAGGGAGCAAAAGATGCAGCCAAAAACTTTTCCCTTAAAATGGCAGCTGGACAACGAGTTGGAAGATTAATCAGACAATTATTTCAAGTCACTTTTGACAGGAAGGAAAAGTCACATGTCCTCACCATGAAATAAGACGAGAGCTCTTACATGTGTAAGTTTTTACATAGATAACTGGTGGATTGGGTCTCAAAAAAGGGGCATTCTTAATAACACCAGGTACAGATAACAGTCAAGTAAGTGTGAGGTTTGAAGGAAGTTTGCTCTGATGACAGGTCAGTTTTTCATCAGGAGCTGGAAAATTGCAAACATATAATTATTCAAATAAGATGATATCTGCAAGTAAGATATACTAAGCGAATACTGTAAAGTTCATATGAGATATTATTATCTTTCAGACTTGATTCAGCAGGAGCAGTTTATTTTTTTTCAACATAAAGAATGTGGATGTTTAGAAGAAATTGTTTCATTATAAAGGAAAGAAGTACCAGTGCACATCAAATATTATATAGGATTCTCTCTCTTTCAAAATTAGTTCCCAAATTTGATGCTATAAAATTTTGGCAGTAGTGGGAGAGCTCCCAGAAGACCCTTCATTATGTCTCATTATTACAGCATATATAAGGCCATGGTACCTTTGGTTGCTATAGTTCCTTATTTAATCAGGAAAAATATATTTCATGGCTGCACAGATGTATCTGTAGTTTTCTCCAGAAACAATCTTATTTATACCCCATAATACCTTGATTTTCCTTAAAAAGCTCATAAACCAGGCTTCTTTCTTTATAAATTTTCAACATTTTATTTCTTGACTACATTGTAAAGTTTACTGTCAGACCACAGCTTTGCCTAGTACTTCTCTGAGTTTTCTTAATAAAGGGAAGGCTTTTTACCTTTTGGGAGAAGAAATTGCAAATTTTAATATTGCAGCACAAATTCAGCAGAGTTCACACTCACCTGATGATAGGTCTGCTATCAAGGATAAGGATATGGCTGTACTTTTCTAAAAACAACCTGAATTCCTAGTCAGGTGGTTTTCTTATTTATGTTATTTAAATCCTAATAATTCTTATTGAATAAGTTGGATCACGTCTCCTCTGGAACACTTACCTAAAAGCTGTTTAAACAATCTGTAGCTTTAGGTGCTAGATTTAGTTAAATATCTGTCCTGCCAGGGGGGACACTGCAAGCAACACTTGTTTGGCTTTACAATTCCAGTGGTAATGTTTAAATTATTTCACAGGCGTGAACTATCCATGAAGCCTGCTGTAGTCTTTAAGACATTTTTAGGGCAAATTAATGTCCTAAAACCCGGGGCGTATTTGTAGTTTAATAGAGCAAAGTTGATTAAATATACAAAGTGTTTAAATACCCATTTTAAGCTCACAGTAATTCCTAACAAATTTGAGTATCTTGGCCTTTAGAGAACTGTACTTGCAGTGGTGTGTCCATTTGATGTGAAATAGAACCTTTGGGATCACAAGTTTGTGACATTCATGGCTGTCTTTGGTCATAGTGAGCATGATCTGTCATAGTGGTAGGACCTGAAGATTTGTGAGTACAGTTCCCCCTAAGTTGGTAAAAGACAATTGGAAAAGTACTTGTTTGATTATAATTGTGGAGATCCTTCCTTTCCCTCATGTGACTCTGCACACAGGCGTCACAGCTGCTGATCGTTAGCAGCTGTGGGAAAGGGTTGTCCAGCTATTTTAAAAGATCCTATGTATAATCAGGGGAAAGCAAGACCAGTTTAGACAGTATCACTTTTGCTTAGGTCACTCTTGCTGGCTTGTTCTCAAGCTCCTCCTTGTCTTCCTGATTGCCACTTTGCAGCTTCCATAGGCAATCCTTTCAAGTAGTATCACTGTCTATCCCGCCATGCCATTGAAGCATTTTCCATGAAGTCTTAATTTATATTTTTTTGTTGTTACTGCTTTAGGCCTGAAATTAAAGGATTCCTGTTGCTTTCAGCTGGGGGAGAAGCTGTCCTTACTTTCAGTGCCTCATCTGTGAGCAAAGCAGGTGCCTGTGAAAGGATGAGGACACACAGGAGCTTTGTAGACTCATTAGTTTGTTTCACGCTGTCCAATCCAGTTTTGCTTTTGTAGCACAAAACATCTGTCAACAACAGTGCACCTGAATTTCTGGTAAAAGAGATGCCAGCAGTACTTCTGCCTGCTCCTTTGTGGGTAAATCTCACCTGGATGCAGTTGTCCTGAAATTACAAAAGGGAGCAAATCGCTGTCTCCTCCTCATCTGTGGGAGTAAATCAGACATGGGAGCTGTGGGCTTGGCATTTAAGCATTTCCATTTGTAGCACACTGACATACTAATGATGTTAATTTTGCATTTGTTACTACATGCCTAATCTAATTAAGTTTCTCTTAGGGTACAATTGTTGTTTTCTGTATTTAATTATGTAACCACCAGGTGCAAGTGTTAATAGTAGCTGAATTCAGAAGGCTGCCTTTTATCTTTGTACTATGCAAGAATTTTTTTCTGTATCTTCTATTTTCCAGTGAAAAAAAATGCTTACAGTATTTGATTGCTCCAAGGAGTTCTAGTAGCATTTCTGACTGATTCATGTAGGAAACACGAATAAGGACTGAACACCTGTATTACTCTTAATTTTAGATGTGTGCAGAACCATTCATGAGCTCTACATTTTTGGTTTCAGGTGTTGTGGTAGTTCAGACTCCCTTTCCCAGCCATACTGTTGATTTTGAGGGTTGGCAGGCTTCCCACACTCTCTGACAGATCTGCTCCTGTCTGTTTAAAAAAGTCTGAACTATGCAGGGGTCTGAAGCTGAATTTCATGGAGCACTGGTAAAACTGCTTCTGTGACCGCCAGCCAGCTCTATGAACTTTTTGCTACCATTTCATCAATGCTTGTTCAAACATTTTTGAAAGAGTTTTCAGCAGAATTCTTTGCCTGCAAGAATAAACTCAAGCATTGTTTTTAAAGCTCAAGGATCTGAGCTTTGAAATGGTGTAAGAGTGTGCTTGGAGGCAATTGACTCTTAAAAGGTTTTGAAATTATAATGTTAATTTTTAAATAAAGTGAACAAGAATTGCTGTAAACTTTTCCACCTGCAGATTGGCAATTGTTTTAATCTACTAAGTAAAAATAAGTAAAGCTTGTGTTTTCTAGCTTCTAGTCATTCATTAGTAATCTATATTTACATAAATTTGGCATTAAGTGTAATAGAAAAATTAGATAAATGATTGGTGCATATTTATTCTAAAGCAGAAGGTACCCATGCAACATTCCCATTTGTAATGAAAGAAAATTGTCTGCAGAAGCATTTTGCAGCCTCCTGGCCTTTGTGAACAACTATACATTTCTTAGTGGAAGTATGGCCTGTGTACTGTGAGTTCTAGCCTGCTGCCATCATGCCTTCTTCTCTTAGTTACCTTCCAAGGATTCAGTCAAAGAAGGATTTTAAGCCCACCATGGACCACAAGTCAATGGTAGTGAACCAAAATACGCTGTCTTTCCTTTAAGGATCCTGTGGGACCATTTTGCCTTGAGCTGTGAAGTGTGATTTTACAGTTGAACCATTTTCAGTATAGAAACATAAAAGTACCAACTTATTCTGGTGCCAGAGTGACAGTATTCATTGGTTTAATTCTACATCCAGGTAAACAAGCTGTGTCTGATATTTTTTTTTTTTAATTAAGCTTTCCAGTGATGTTAATGGTAGAGATTTCCCCCACTCCTGCCATGTTTCTTAGAGACCTAAGTTATTTCAAGTTTAGTTTCTTACCCTTCATGCCTTTACTTCAAACTCCACTCCTTTGATGGTTTATCACAAAATTTGTTCAGAGGCTTCCATTTTTTAAGGTAGTCTTTTAATTACTACTGATTACACATTGCATCAAAGAGAAGTGGTTGAAAACTTTAAAACCACAAATAAAATATACATCAATGGGTTACAGTAATGAATGCTAACATACTGTTTCTTCAGAAAGAACCTGTTAGGGACAGAAGACCATGTTTCAGGTGATGTGAAAAATAGTAAGCCTAACTTCTGAGAGCAGCTTGCTAGAGTTAGTGGTCAGGTTTTATTAAAAATTAACTTAAAAATATTAGAATAGGTATGTTTAGTATTAGCTCATAGAAGTCTTCAAATTAATATCAGGATTAATGCCTTCTGGCATCAAGGCCTGCACACTGATGGAAATAAAAGCTTTTCACTTAGTTCCTTTATGCTTTTGGCTTTTGGATTAGTTTTTCCATTATTCCTGTTCCAGGACCTGTTTTTTTCCCCCAGAAATACAGTGATTTATTCGAGTGATAACACACAGGCTGTGGTATTTCAGAAGTTGTTATCAGTTTCCATGTAGGGATGCTTGGAAAAAAGAAAATAACACTATCTTGCGAAAAATATGCTGGCCTCATTAGGTGCAAAAGTGTCTCAAATGGCCCTTAAGCAGCACTTTGGCTTCTCCAGCTTCTCAGCATGAAAACATGTCTAAGTAAGTCGTATTATTTCAGGACAGTGAACAGCTTGCTTCAGATCCAGCAACTGTGTTTATTATTTGGTTTTGGTTTTTCTCCCAAGTGACGAATGTCACTCTTCACTGTTTACATTTACGTCTCAAAACAATTAAGCTAAAACAGCTTCATAAGATTGGGAGCTGGCTTTCTCTCAGCGAGAGCTTCACATTTAGTTTCCAGAGTCATGCAGTAGATAAACTAATTTTTGTATTTGTTTGGGTTTTTTTTCAAACTGCTGTGTTTTCATGTATGTTCACCTTCCTGAAGATGTTTGAATGGTGTTGATTTTGAATTGTGCATATTGGTAGGAACACTTAGATGTGTTTTCTGTATAGTGTTTTAATTATGAGAAGAACAACTGACTGATTTATTCTGTATTTGGTGATACTTCTTATTATATCTTTGGGTATCTCAGTGAAGTACCTTTTTCATGAAAAAGCAAAGTAGTAAGCAGTAGAAGCTTTCCTGTCTTTGGTTACAGGACCAGGTACTAACAAAATGCAGAGACTTTACTCCTTTTATTTTTCCATGTCCTTGTACTATATCCATCTGTGAAATAGATGAAGAGCTTTTCTAGTCTGAACTGAACTTGATTTATAGCGTAATTGTATTGTTCCAGTGCTTCACAGAAATACTGCAATACGTAGAGAACTTCTAACAGACCCAGTGTTGCCAAGTTTTAGGGCACCATCCTGCTCTCTTCTTTCATCCCTTCCCCATCTCCAGATTTTGTCAACCTACTCCTACAGTCACTATACAGGCTGATGAGTGGGCAGTCCAGCGCTCCTTTGCTCCCTCTTACAATAAGTGGTGTTTCTTCCTCAGAAGACAAAGTTTTACAAGTAATTTTGCCCCAGGGTGAGGCACTGGGGTGAAGATTTAGAAAAGTCTGTAAAGCTTAAGACCTGAGCCTTCTTATTTCTGGATCCTGATTCTGTTTGCTCCTTGTGGGATAAAAGGGGATGCCTGAGGTTTGGGTGACCTGCCTTATGTATGCAGGTGTTTCCTCCCACTGTTCCTTAGCAGGGGCAAAGCCCTGTTTTGGCCGAGAACACCAGGTGGGTGTACTGGCTGAGCTGAACGGGACTGAACAGGTCAGAAGCATCGTATGGCCTCTGGAATGGCCTCCCAGCAGGGCTGTGTGAAGGCCTTCTGCTGCATGGGCAACGTGGGACAGCAGCTTTGTATCCTATGCTCGTTATTCCCTAAGCACACACTGCCCAGGCTCTTTGAACTACAAATGATCCCCTACAGACCCTCTGTCGTCGTCTGACCTGAGCAAGTTCCCTGGGAAAAGTCCCAGAGTGTTTTCCTGTCCCTCCTACTTGCCAGTGGGCAGAGCAGGTGTGAAGCAGGGGAAACGGGCTCAGTCTCTTACAGTCTGAAGGATACCCTAATTTTCCTTCCTGTGTTTGTCATGCCCCTGCCTGAAGGTTGTCCCTACAGAGCTTGGGGGCAGCCTGCTCCCTGGAGTGGGTAAGTGGTCAGCAGATGCAGGCTGTGGGAAAGGTGCTTCTGGTTCCCAGGGCTCGTGCTGTCACCTCTGACATTCCCTGTGCCCCCAGCAGCCACACTTGAGACCAGCATCATTTCCTCCACTGGTTTTGCAGGCAGTGAAATCCCAGTTCAGAGGTCAGTTGTCAGCAGGGGTTCAGAGGGCATTGGGTGGGATTTAGCCACTGTTGCATATACAGTTAAGAATACTTTTCTGCTCCTTTGGTAGGTCTTGATGTGTTTTATTCAGTTCCAGTCTAATCAAGTTAACTGTTTTAGCACATTGTCTTTCTTCAGACCTTTTACAGAAGGCTGGTGTAATCTCTCTTAAAAAGAAAAAAAATAGTTCCCCTTTCATCTTTCTGGGGAGATCACTTTATTCATGTGTAGTGACCTGGCTCAGCATTTGATAACTAATGTGTCACTGAAAGTTCCTCATTATGGCCCCAGCTTGCAGACCACCTGGCGTGCTCCATTATTAATGTGAACTTCAGGTTCAATTTTTAGATCTGTGCAGGTGCATTTGCACTATTCATTGCAGCCTGGTGACACTTGCCCCATGAAGGGACAAGAGTACGTGCAGCTGAATGTGTCTTACAGGCCTATGGAGCACTTAGTATTTTGATAGCAGTCATAAGAGGAGTGTAAGCACTGAGGCTCCAGCTCTGTGTTGATTATAATCTAACTTTTGCTTTCCTTGGCAGTTGTCCTTTGATATATAGGCACTTAATCTCAGTGCCTGGAGAAGTAGAGAAGCCAGAGAAGGGAGGATAAAGAAGAAGCCACACTCCAGTTAAACCAATAACATGGGAGAAGCTTAGTTCTTATTCCAGACATAAATGTATCTTTGGATGGTAGATGATAGTTACGTGGCAACCAGGCACTGCAGGGCCCTCCAGGTTGCTGCTGGTTGTAGTGCAAGACGTAAGTAATCCTGTTGATGCAGCCAGAATGCGGTTAAAACGATGAGTTTAGGAAAGAACTTATATCTTCTTGATGGAAGCTTAATTTTGTCTGGGGTTTTTTTCAGTAGTTGCTTAAGCCACCTAAACTGCTCCAGCCATCCATCTTTGTATCCTGAAATCAAATAAGTGACCTACTGAATTAAATCTCTGATCTTAACTTGTTTGTTTTATAGTCTAAATAAATGAAAAGGCAGGAGATAGAAGAGTCTAATGTTGCATACAAATCAGTGGAGCTTGGTACAGTTGCAGGGTTATTCATTGGCTTTACTGAGGTTTGATTTTCAGGATTATTTCCCTTTTCGTTTTTAAGGGGGAATTTCTTTGAGGACTTCTTTTTGTTTTGCTTTCTTTTTAAAGAAATATGGAAATAGCAGAAGTGGGAGGAGAGGTGGATTCATAGGAGCAAGGGAGCTAGAAGGACAAAGGGAGATGGGCTGAAAAGGAAGGGGAAAAGAATAGTTCTGAGTGTGTGAAAGGGAGTGGGAGGAACAGGAAATCGGAGTGGGATTGCAAGCACTGGGAAGTGTGGGCAGGAGTAAATTGGAACGGGGAGGAAAATTTCTGAAATGTCTTGTTTTCTTTAAAGACACCCGTCTGATTATAGTAAAATAGCTTCTGCTTCACTCACTGAGGACCAGGTCTTGACATGTTGTATCTGCTAAAAAGAAGTGGTAAAATACATTAGTGGATTTTTTATGAAGAGCTGAAGCACAAAAAGGTACTTTTTCAATAGCTTAATATTTTAAATAAACAGCTCTCAAGTGCCAAAGGATTAAGGGTTTTAAAATCTTATACAATTGTATATGATTTGTGTAGTTCTTCTTTGTAGTCATTTTACTCTTTTTAAAACTGAATATATACTGATTTGGGTTTTTGACACATGTGAGGGTAGTGCTTCTCACAGGTTACTGTAGACAAATCAGAGGTAAGGGTATTACAGATTAATGTTTCTAGTTATGGCCAGTAGCACTTGAAGATGAAATCTCTGATATGACTCTGAAAACTTTGGTTTTCCTTTAAAAAGCACCAGTATAATGGATCTCTAGGCACTGGTTTTCTAAACTTGCTGTCGTTACAGTGATTTTGCCTTTTGGAGTTGTTTTCAAATACGCTATCTTGCAGCATTTTAAAGTGCTAGAGTGCCATTTAAAGGATGAAAGAAGTCTAAAAATTTATTGAATAGTTTAGGATTAATTTTCAATACCAATTAATGCTATTTAATATCTGATATATTTTCCCTCTACACCTTAAATATTTATAGAAAAACATCCAAGAATTTGTATGGTATATTTAAAATGTGTCTGGTAAATGTCCCTCGTGAAATAAATTATTTTTATTGCAATTTAGAAGAGTACATATTTAATAGAGAAACTCTTTGCTTATGTACTTACATAACTCCAGTGTATAATGTGGGTTCAAAGGTCTTTAATTTATTATAAAGATAGGACTTTAATGACAAAATAATGGCTCTGATGTATATGTACTGTTGGGTTTAGATATTAGAAAGGTTTCATATCTTTCAACTCTTCCTTATGTGATATTACATTGCTGCCCCAGACATTTTTTAATGCATGAGCAATCAACATAAATGAAAACTAGAAAGCATTCATGTTAAAATTAAGAGGCAATGTTACTTTCAATAAGGTGACTTCAGAAAACTGTCACACAGATATTTCACTGGAGACATTGTAGTTTGACCTCTACCTCACCATACCTTTATTTTTTTTCCTTTTATGATTAAACAGAGGAGAAGGGGTTTGTAAAAGCCCTTCAGAAAACTGGCAGTTCCTTGTAGAATTGTAGGTCTTTCTAATTTCCATATATTTTCCTGCAGAAGAATGGCTCTCTGAGAGCACGTTAGCCTTCAACCTTGGCAAGTTTAGAAGTACATCTGCAGTATTATGATTGAAATGTTATACCTGGTTATTCTAAAACTGACATGAGAGGTGACAAATGACAGAGGCATTACTGGGTCAGGTGAAGTCTTTGTCATAATCGCTTTTGCCTGAACTTTTAGCTGGTGCAGCAAAGGGAATCCTGTTTCGGGGATTATTAACACCACCTGCTACAAAATTCCTTTGGGAAGGACTGGAGTGCTTTGGATTCAAACACTGGCTTTGAAGCATGCAGGAAAATGGCACAATCTCTGCAGACACTCTAATGACTACTTTGAGTTTGGTATAAGCCAGTCTTTCCACTGAAAAAATGTGTTATAAGGATAAATGCTATTTCTCCCACTGCCATGTGAAAGTGAACTTTTAGTGAATTCCTGAAGTTCCTGTGTTTGGCAGGATTTAGAGGTACAACCTGCTGCAATGAACTGTGCATCAGGATTGAACTGCTCTCTGGTTGAAGCCCTTTAGTTTTGGGTAGCACAAGTAGAAAGCTCTATTATACAGGATTTTTTACTTCTCTTTCTTCTCAAGCACTGTTTCATGTTTTGTAAGTTTTGCCTTGTGTCTAGTTCATCCACAAGGCAGATTCTTCCCTCAGGAAGAAACAATGGAAAGCCTCTGGAAAAAGTGTTTTTCTCTTAGGTAGACTACTTCTCTCCTACTTCTCCTGTGTAACTGCAATACATTGGCAGAGCAGGAATACGGTGCCTCCTGGACTGGCTGTGGGGTATGTGCCTCAGCTCTAGCTGGAGAGCAGAGATAAAAGGTACCTGACTGGAACCTGGGCACCAAGTTTGACTCCAGTTCACCTCCCATTCCTCTGCTGGCTTTTGGCATTTTTCAAAAGCCAGATGAAGGAAAGGTGTGTCTCCTCTTAGCTGTCAGCACTGATAGGGCTGGAATCCTGCTGGAACCGCCTGAAGCAGAACAGGCAGATCTGAGGAACAGGCAAAGTCCTGGGCTCTTTTCATCACAATCCCTGATTGCAGATTCCCCTGGAACTCGGAGGTGAATCTGTCCCTTTGTATTTCTGAGTGAAGTGAGTGCTGATTGATTTGTCAAGTGATTACACGCTCAGATGAGATACTGGGATGTACAGTTTGATTCCTATTCAGCACCACAGCAATGCCCAGGCGAAGCTTCATATAGTACAAAGAAGATTGTAGTCATTGGAGAAGAACGTGTATACAGAAATCACCTTTCTGAATGGCTTTTTTGAACCTTACTCACCATTGCCTCACTTAGTTTGTTTTCCTTTGGCAGAGTTTTCTGACCTTGACCTTGCAAAAAGCAGAATGCTGCTGTTTAACTGTTGGCCAGAAGGACCTGTTTCCAGATAAACAATCCTGATGTGTGCTGGAGTTAATTGCCTTTTTTGGGTATGTCCCTTTTTCAGCCTCGGGCCATAATGTGTACCTAGGCCATGAAGAGGTTTCAACTTATCAAAAAGAGCTTTAAGCAGAGGTTCTGTTTGCTTGGCATGTTTATACTATGGAGGATGTTGCTCCTGTTCATACGAATCCTAGCAGGTCTCCTTTGGGCAGAAATGCCCTCTTTCTCTCTCAAAATAAATCCCCCCAAGACCCAACTACCCACAGTTTGTTCTTGGCTGACCATTTTGTGCTGCGGTCCCCTGTCTGACATCATTGCAACATATTATTTACAGAGTCAAATGTACAGTGTTAGGGAATCTGAAATCTCCTGTAAGACAAAGATACTTTCTACAATTTTAAATTTGAAACCTAAAAAAAGATGGCATGTTGCACAGTTTTTAGGTGATATGTGGGTGCTGTTTACTACAGTTACAATTTCCTAATATATGTGTTTCTTGAAAGAAAGCTTTCAATATCTGAGGCATAACATACAATGAGTAATTTTTTTTCTTTTAATTCAGGAGAGGATTTTTGTGTAAGACAATCTTAAAAATCAGTTTTTATGATGTGGCATGAATGTAGTGTGATAATTGAGCTAATCTTGGAGTCTGTTTTAGAAATTTGAGGCTATTTAAAACAATTCTTGGTGTAGTAGTTGCATTTATAAGCAGCAGCTCTTTGCTTTGGTGGAAGCAGGGGTTTTTTTCTTCTATTGCACATTAATCACACATGCTCAGAAGAAGTGAGTCTCTGATTAAGGATATTGCTGTAAGCAGAAGAAAAATAATAGTTTTTAAAGTTTTATTGCCATCAAACCACTACTAAAAAGAAATCATTTTATACATGCTACAGTCTTGAGTTCCTTTGAAATTGTGGGTTTGAGTTGATTGTGAGCTCAACCATAGCTCTTTCCCTTGCAGTTTGGGCGTCCGAAACATGAGAAATAGCAACTAATTGTTATTTGTTTGGCTGAGACTTGGTTGGATGTTACCAGATTGAAACTTGTGGGTCTGAAAATGGAGCAAACAATGAATGGTCTTAAGCTGCCAAAGATGCAAGTTGATAAACCAAAGGCAGCCTAAATATTAAATATACAATTGAATTTTTTCCCTATATTGGTAGAAACACCAGTGAAGAGGGGGCTGAAGTGGTGCGAATTAAAAACACGACTGCTGAACCGGAGTGACTCTGAATTGCTCAGTTGTCTGCAGGTCACCTGGTTGTGGTGGCCTAGGCTTAGGTTCTCTCTTGGCACTGGCTTTCTGTGCCTTAAGGGCAAGTGTGGGTGTCTGACTATCTGTCTAAATATGGTCAGATACACAAATACATGAATTTAGAAAATTTCATTTCAGTTTTCATGCTCTCACTTTTTTGACAGCTGTTACAGTTGCAAAGGGTTGTTGCTGTGTTTGCAGTCCTGCATGAAAGATCAGTTACCACAAATTACACATCATTAAAAAAAAATTGAGACCGGCTGGGTAAAATTATCTAAACTCCTGGGACTTGCAAGAACTCAAAAGACATTAAAAAGGCCCAAAACTTGAGATGTGTTTTGAAGTGATGTATGGACACAAAAGTGATTGACAAGCCACTCAGCATGGGCCTGATCTTTTGAAGTCTCAGAACAGTATAGCTTTTGGGGTGGACCTTTTTGTTTGTTTATTCCTTCTCTAGAAACCAAGTTTCTGAGCTTCTCTGAGAGGTCAGAAAATCACTTTTAACTCATCTTAGGGCAAAATAATGCTGCTCCTCAGTGGTTTGTCTTCTCAGTGCTGGCATGGAACCCAAGCAGAATTCTGCTCTGTTGTGTTTAAGTTTTGTAACAACCTCTTCCAATACTTCTTGAATTACCAGTGGTAATCCAAAACTATGAGATTCCTTCCAGATGGAGATGGTGGTGTCCATATATCAACATCCATTATTTAGGAAGCAAGGATAATTCATAAATGAATACCAGAAAATACTAAAGGATATTCTGTTGTTCTGATTTCCTCAAGACGGAGCAAGGGAGGATTGTGTGTCTTCCCCTTCACTGCTTCATGGACAGAGTGGGGAAAAGGGGAGGTATTTACATGGTCTGGGAGGGAATCGGGTTCTTACTAGAAGAAAGGCATGGATAAGATGAAAGAGACTATGTCTAGTACATAAATGTTAAATGTTATCTGGGTTGCTGCTGGATCACGGCATGAAAGGGAGGTCTTTTGAGAGGAAGCTGCAAGACAATATGGCCTTTCTGGGCCCAAGATCATTGTCTCATGTCTGGACTGATCTCTGGAAATCTAGTTCAGGGAGTAATTTTTAAACTCCTTTAAATATTACTGATGTTGAAGCGATCAGTGTTTTCATTTCATTTTGTTGACACATTTTGGGGGCATGTTTTAAGAAATCTCTGGCTCTCTACTGACATTCACAAACAAGAACAGGCAAACCAAACCCAGGCTCTGCCCAACAGTTCATACGTGTGAGAATTTCTCTCTGTGTTGGCTATGTGCTAAGTGCTGAACTTCCTTTGCATAGGATAGTACATTTTTTTAAAAAAATACGGTGTATTAAGAAGATGGCAGTCGCACCTTCATTGCCAGTCTGGAATGTGCCATTCCAGACTGGCATAAAATGGAAAGAATTCTCTCTTGCAAAAATGAAGATATGCCTTGAAACACAGGCAGGGAATATAACTTGTTCCTTTACGCCATAGAGATATTTTGGTGACCAAAGCAGATACAGAATTCCTGTGTGTTATGGTTTTCCTAAGAGGTGTGTATCTGTTTCCTTACTTTAGTGTTCAACACTTCATGAAACATTTGATATCTGTGTTGGAGTAATTTATTTTCAGTCCTAAAAGGTAAAGAGAGTGCTGATGCTCACCCAAGTTTCTTTGGCATACACATGTATCTCTTCCATAAATGCTGCAAATAACAAGGAGTAAGTAATTCTCTGTTTCATTAATGTACCTCAGCTTTGTTATTTGAACTTCCTGTCTCATATATGTAATAAGTGAAAAGGAAATGAGACTTCAGAGGAGATAATGTAAACACACAATATTTCTGTGGTTTCACTGAAATGAAAAAATTAGCCTTTTGTAAAAAGCTAATTATTGCATTCAGAATCTAACTTGGACCTGGCCAAGTCTGTAGTGCCTCCATTGTTTCAGGCATCGGGTTTTATGAAATACCGTATTTCATACTGTAAATATAAAGGTGCTTTATTCTCTGCTAACTTCTGCATGTAAAGTAAAAGGAAAACAGAAACCAGTTTTCTCCTCTCTTGAGTCTCGTCAGTTTCCTCTTATCAGTCTCTTGATGTTTGTTAACTTAGAGATAGGGACAATTTAATTTTTGGTACATCAGATTTCACTGTGAGGGTGTGTTCTTATATGTGCTGCACGTAGGTAAAATAAACTGGGAAGAAAGTAACTTAAACAGAACATAAAAATATTTAAATGAGTGCTCAGGCTTCCCTGCTCATAACCTCTTCTCTAATTCTTAACTCTTTTGTCCTGGATTATCTTCCCACCCTTCCAGCTAGGAGTTCCACAAGTCCATGTTTCTGTCTACTTTCCTTCCCCTGTCCCCAAGCTGTTGTGATTCAGTCCTTAGATTAAATAGTCCAGACGTGTTCGTAAAAGTATTGAATTTTTTTGGCTGATACTTTATTGTTTGTTTAAGTTTTTTGTTTGGTTTTGGTTTTTTTGTTTGTTTGTTTTGTTCATTCTGAAGTGTAATATTGAAAATCTGGTGAAGACAAAACTCTGGTCCTTCTAAGAGATTTGAATTTTTTTTTCTTTTTTATGGATGTATTACATCCTTCTTTGCATTAGGAGTTCTAGAAATGAAAAGAGATTTACATCTCTGCTGTGTATATTTTGCCCTTGAATATTTAATTCCTGTCAGTTTTGACCACTATATCTCTCTTTATATTGTACAATATTGGGATTCCAGCATGATAATTTTCATGTTTTTATCCGTCTTCCTTTGGGCAGTTCTGTGGGCTGGGGGTTGATGAGTAGGGAGCCTGTTCATTCACCCAAGTGCCTGTCAGCCCCACTTTCATATTTAGTTCCTGAATTTTGAAAAACAGAAAAAACCCTCTCTTTGGTTTTGAATCTAATAAAATGTCCTAGACCTAATCTGTGAGTAGCATATTAAGATTAGCTTCATCCTAAGAGAAGGAAGCATTTGTTTGGTGATTTGTGTTTGTCATGTTTAGATGACAGGCGACTTCGCAGGAATTGCCTTTGGTCTTTTAATGGCAATTAGAAAGCTTTCTCTGCCCTCAAATGTATGAACAAGGGCATAGGACTTAAAATACTTGTCATTTTAGAAATTTCAGCTACATTGTCAAAGTTTCACATAGCCTATTCTTTAAAATACAGAATTAGTGCTATGCTGTCTAGTTCATGTCTTTGCTTAGGAATGATAAATAGTATATAAACACCAGAAATCCTGTGTCCAGCTCTGGGCTCCCCAGTGCAAGAGAGATGCGGAGCTTAATTGGCTGTTAAAGGTTTTCCAGTAGTCTGAAATATCTGAGAACCTCCACATACCCAGCAGCTACAAAAGGATTGCTGAAGGTTGGCCTTAGGTTTTGAAAGATACAGGAGGCTGAATGATTAAAGTGAAATACCTTTCTTATGCCGGAAAAGGATTCAAGATGCCTTTTAGCATGCTATATTTCTCGGTTTGCTTCTCATGCAGGCAGTTTTAGAGAGGAAAATCCACAGAAGAGTGTCAAACTCAGATATATTTAAAATCTGATCTTTGAGAAAAGGTTGACAGACTTGGATTTGTTCTGTATAAAAGAGAATAGTGATCAATTGTTTTCTGTGCCTGGTGGCTACATTAACTGAAGTAACAGCCTAAAGTTGTAGTAAGAGGAGAGATTTCCTCCTAAAACTAGGAGGAAATCTCAGCTACATAGCCATTAAATAGTAAATAGGCAGAAAGGTTTTTTAAATATTGGCCAAATATTTGGCAGGGATAACATAGATATTTAAGTAGGATCAGAGAACATAAGATGATGAGCTGGGTGACTTCTTGAGGTCTGTTCTTAATTTGTGTGCATTCTGTCTGCAGCAGTATCTCCTTATTTACATCAGCATATGAAGAAAGACTTCAGGGTTTTTTTTTCTTTTGGGTGGAAAACCCACAGTTTTTGATGAGTCCTTCACTTCTTTCAATTTCAATTTATTTAATTGAACATCCAAGCAAAGGAGATGTCAGATTATAGAATTGAGCTCTATTGCTGCTGGATAAGGAGGGGAATTAAGGGATTGCCAGAATTGCATTAACCATCTGAAGTGTAGCCTTCTTGAAGTGCTTTGTCTGGATCATCCCTAGAGCCATCCACATCTTCAACATGCTTTTGCCATGAAATCAAATTCAATACCTACAGGCCCATGAAATCTATTTTCATAGGATATTAACAAGCTATTTTTTCTGTATAAAATGTATCAAGTCACAGTGAAAAGTATGTTGATAAACTGTGTAGGGATGTGAGGCCATGAACACCTTATTGTCCTTGGCAGTATAAAGGACCAGAGGAGTATTTTGGGACTCTATTTCAGCTGTGTAGTGCATAGAATGAAAGTAGGTGATGTCTCAGTCATCATTGTAAGTACACATGTAATTAACATTCTTAGCTTCTAAGTATATAGACATTCTCTGTGGAATTGAAATGGTTTTATTTCAATGAGCATAGAAACATTTTGCACAGTCCTCCGGTAAGTATGAAGTGCTAACCCATGCATTATAATAAATAATATTCTGATAATAGACTATAACTTTTCTAATAGTGTTAGCTCCAGTAACAGGTGATCACTTGTATGCAAAACCCTTCTGGGAGGTTCTTTGGTGCAAACAATTGCCTTTAAGTAAGAGAGAAAGTGGTATTGCAAGCCATAATATGCTGGTTGTGTTACATTGTAATACTTCTGAATTTGCAGTGGGAAACGCAGGTTTTTGTAATGGCCAGAGCAGTGAAATCGAGTCTATTTACACCCTGCCCTGAAATACCCTTTTCTTGGGCTATGCCAACAACAGGCTGGTGTGTTCCAGAGCTGATTGGCCAGTAGCAGAGTTAGGTGCTGGAGAAATATTGTTCTTATGTGGGAATATCAATATTGCAAGGATATACTTACGTTCAAAAGCTAAAGCCTTGAAAACATCTGTGTTTTGTATCCTCCATAATACTCGTCCTTCCCTCTTCTCCTTTTTATCTTTCATTTTGTGATTGTTAGGCTTAAATTTTAGTAAGTGTTGGCATTATCTTCTCTGGATATCTATTGGGAACTTTCTCAGTCTTTAAACCTAGGAGTAAGGATTCATTAACAGCTGAGCAATGTCTTCCATTCCTGAGTTCATAGTGAATATTTCAGTTGAGAGATTTGGTCATAAAATACTACTAAGAGGTGGTTTAAACAATCTGTATGAATGTTGTTTTTCTCAGAATCAAATTTAATTCCTCTCTTATCTGGAATATTACTTTACCACTTTTCTATACTGTTATCTATGAAAAATGGTATAGAAAAAAAATGAAGCTTCTAATTAAAAATTAAGAAGCAGTGTTTTTAGAGGTCTTGCATGTTCTAAATACATCTGGAAAAAAAAAAAAATCCTTTTTCTGCCGGAATATCAATTTAAAAGATGACTAATTTCTAGGAAGACCCATTTAAAGAGGTAAAAAAATATGCAATCTCTAAATATTGACCCTTTGTGTACAAATATATGTGCTTTTTCTCCTACTTTGTCAGGAAGACTTGGATGATGGTGTGCAATGTTAGACCATTGTGTAGAAGAAAGAGATACTAGTTTCTTAGTCACTGGGAATTACATAAATTCAGTCTATGTGCTTAGTGTGAAGTGTGTCCCACATAAAAACTCAGAGTTGATATACTCTGGCTCTACTGTGTTGCTTAATAAATGGATTTTTTTTTTTTTATTGTTACAATGTTATTCTCTGGTAAAGTGTTTTCATTTGCTTTATATGAATTGAATGTTTCCACAAGTCAAATCGCTCAAGCAAGAATTTTGATAGCTCATGCAATGGTGTTACAAACTCCAGTCCTTTAGAAAGGTATGAGAGTAGTTCAAACGTCTGCCAGCTTTTGTTCCTATTGGTAACAGTGGTACATCTGTTTAAAGCTAGATTGAGGCAACCAGGTTTTTTTAACCTCTACAAGGTGATTAGGCCTTTCAAAACTTGGGAGAGATGAGCTAGAAGATTCAGTGTTTCATTACTTAGTCCTGAGCTGTGTAGATTGCACCCTCAGTTTTCAGGTCTGAAAGCTTAGGCCCACTTAAAAGGTAACTGTAGCAGACTAGAGAATTTTAATTTCAGTTAAAATGGTGTAATAGTTTATGCTGTTACTGACTCTCAGTGTCAATGTCATTAATCTTTGTGTCAGTGCCAGAGGTTTAGGAAAAGCCAAGCACCTGAGTACAGAGAACTTACAGGTTGCTAAAAGCGGGCAAACACCTGATTTCAAAGCACTTTCAGGGTGCTAAATGCAGCTGTTTAAGGAAGGGTGATGGTGGGTGGGGTGGGTATCTGGGTGGAAGAGGTCCTTCCCAGATACTTTCCCTTGGGATAAATTTTATGCAAGTTCAAAATTAGTATTTAAGCAAATAATAAATTTTTTTACTATTCTGATTCACAGTGCATAAAAATACTTATAATTTGAGAGGTGAGAGAAATCCAGATGACAAGTTTTCTTTATGACTAAGTATTCTTGATCTGAACTGTATAGGCCCTTTTATTACAGTTGGTCTGTAAAGTGCAAAACACCTCGCCCCTCCCTGAAACGGAAGAAATGCAGAAACCTAAAATACATCAGGAGAGGGTTAGAGATTGATGAACTCAATATTTGAAGAAAGTACTGAAACATCATCATGAGATCAGAATGAAAGGGCAAATAAAAAGAGCTTAGGTCAGCTTTTAAAATGTAATATTCTTCGGCTAAGGTCCTACTTCTTCATGCTTCGATTTAATCTGTCAGGGCAAAAGGGCAAAGGTTCACATGATTGCTGGGGAGGGTACAAGATGCATGACAGAGCAATTTGCTGAGTTTCTCTAGATGAGTGTAGACAAAGCTTGCATATCTTTGCTCTTTGTCTCTCTGACAGTACCTTTAACATAGGCTTATTGTTCACTTCTTGGGTCACTGAAAGGCATTTATAAGGTATTTGTGGTGCAGAAAGCGCATGAAACTGTTTTCTAATTTGTCTTAATTGCTTGTCTCAGTAAATGGTTAATTCCCATTTTTATGTGCTCAGCAGTTTAGAAAAAAGGTGTTTGTTCATATTTAAAATCTCTGTAATTGCCAGGAGCCCTTAGAGGTGTTGGTGGATGATCAGCACTAGACCATCTAAACCCCTTTATTCTCACTTCTTGTACTTTACTTTCAAAAAATGCTAGAAGATTATTTTATAATTTGTACCACTTCGCTGAAGTTGTACTCAGTCCTTTTTCTCTTTGAAGCAGTGTTTTGTCATTTGAGATTGTATTTCTTGATTTCCTTTGGTGACAGCATGTGTGTTAAGCCTTTGTTGTGCTGTTAAAAATCCCAGGTTCTCAGATTGGCCATCAAGTTACCAACCAGTACATGTCTCTCTCCAAGTCAATCAGTTTTTGGCAGCAAATAGAGGGAAACATGTGAGCACATACACGTGCCTAAAAATGTTCTCATATGGTCAGAATACAGTTATTTCTACAATCAGGAGAGAATTCCAAAAGTCTTCTACCATTCTGTGCATTGCCGTTAATATGCATAACTCCTAAGGAAAATGGAACAGTCCTGGCTTTTCTGGCTTGTAAATCGAGTTATTGATCCTGCAGCTGATTATTCCCAAGCAGAAGGATGTTCCAACCAAATGCAATGGCCTTTTTCAGAAATATGTCAGAGATCTGGAATTGGGGTCTGCACAAAATATTGTCTTGGTTTAAAGAGTTAAATGGCTTGGTACCATTTACAAAAATTGGTTAGAGACTTCATGTCTCTTGCTTCATTTAATTCAGCTTTACTCTGCTGATACTGAAGAAGAGAAAATGTCTTGCAAACCTAAGTTTACCATTAGCTAGACAAATGTAGATGTGTCTTTTACACATCTTGCATATAATGTTCAGTAAATAACTCATAGTAGCAACAAATGACTTAGGTCAAGGTTAATTTTGGTAAGGAATGGCAAGACCACTGGTAGACATAAAACCAGAGAGGGTAAGACTTCACAATGAATTTGGACAGTTCTTAAAAGTAGTCTTCTTCAATCTGTGTGCAGAGTCATTTCCACTGCATCTTTGAGCAAAAGAGGAACATGACTAATGAGCTGCAGAGGTCATTTTACTGTCCAAGTTTGTGTCATCATAGTAAGCAATAAGTGGTAGGAGTTTAAAGGAAATGATTCAATGCATCACAACATTCTGGATCTGAGCAGTGATTCCCAACAGCCAATGTAGTCATGGCATACAGGACATCAGTTTGTCAATACTTCAGACTTTGGGAAAAAAAACACCACTTCTCAGTCAGTCTTAGTAATCATCTTAGAGTCATCCTCTTTGCTTTTTTCCTGTTTTTTAATAAGTGCCTTTGAGTGTTTCAATTGCTTTATTTGAAGAGCAGAAGTACATTAGGCAGCTCATAATGCTTTGGACTGCTGGCCTGAGTCGAGCAATGTTCAGACACAGAGAAAACTTGAGCAAAGGTCAGCACCTGAGCAATGCAAGCTGCATGTCAGTGAGTGGGCTCAATGCTGAGGCTTATCGAAGAATCCTGATATGAATGTTTACAAAGTGCCAGCCAGAGTTCGGAATAATTCAAGCTGAGCAATGCTTCCCTTATCAGTTGCCTAATTTTGGCTTGTATTTTTCAAAGGTATTATTCTATTGTTTTGCCTGACGTGATGGTGTGTTCATAGCCTTGGAAATTTAAGACAAATAACAATTTTTAAAGAATGCTAACATGCTGGTTTTGGAAGCAATAATAAAGAGCCATAATTTTTGTGAGTGTGTGATCTAAATGCGCTTCACGAATGCACGCACCTGTCCCAGCAGCATCTGTGTTCACAGAGACACCCTGCCTCAGTGCCCAGGAGGAGCTGGGCATGAAGAACCTTTCCTGTTGTACAATTTCTCTATTTTTACCCTGACTGAACACATTTCTGTTTTCAGGAATGTTCCAGCTTAGCACAGATAGCTCCTTAAAAGAAAAGCAAAGAACTTACTTCAAAATAATTTGTTTGCAGAAGTCACAGGAGCAATGATAACCAATGTTTACATTTAGTTACAATTTAAACAAATGAAAGTTAAGTGGAATTTTTGTTTTGCCTTCAAGTATTTTGTGCTGCATCATAGGATAAATCAGTATCCAAGATTTTAAGTAGCTTTATTGTTTGTTATGTCTTTGCCATTTTTCTATTATTTTTGGCATGCCTTTTTCTGCTCATGCTTATGTTGACATTTATTCTGATTAGTTTAAATGAAGGTTTTAACCCTGGCTTTATCCTTTTAGATGGCATTGCTTGTGAAAGAGTAGAAATAGTAATTGTATCTAACTATGCAATGCATTTAGGTAGTTTATATTTAGTCTGTAACAGTACATTTCTTTTCCAAGGAAAATGAGCCATGCACTTTCTGTGAGAAATCTGTGTTCCTATGTGCAGTGGCTCAGTGAAAAATTCCCTTTTCAGGTAGTGTTTTTGCTATCCTGAGGAGTATAAAGCTTTGAAGTGTTCATGCTTCTGACATTGTGCAAGTGCTGGGAAGATTGTTCTCCTGCTTGTATGTATCCAGTGATGGAAGGTGAATGGATTCAGGGTGGTGGTAGTTTTTGCTTGTTTGCTTGTTTGTTTGTGTTTATAAATGAAAACAAAAAGTGGCACTGAAGTGTCCTGTTTCATTCTTTCTGGGTCCAGTTTGGTAAGTTATTGGATTCCTGTGACTGTTACTTATGTGGCATGAGGTGAGGGCACTCAACGCCCTGTAGGTCTGATTCTGGGAATATCACATTTGAACCTCTTCCTGAATTGTGCTGTTACTGATTTTAAGTCATTCTGTCTTTCCCTTATTTGTGTCTGCATGTTGAAGAATTTCTACCTGCAAAACTTACATGAGACTTGCCTATAAACATTTTCAGTGAAATCCAGATACAACCCAGCTTTTCTTAATTCCCATTTTTTCTTAATTTAAAGCCTTTTTTTATTGCTTTTGAATGAAAGATAAACAGGGTAGGAGATGCCTTTTACTATTGTGATTAAAGAACAAAAGAAAACTCTTAATCCAAGATAATAGTTTTCCTTCATTGTTTTTTTATGATATGCTTCAGGAAAACATTTGTTATTATACAACCTGTTTAATCGACTGGAGAATGTCACATCACAGGCAGTTGGAGAGTATGTATTTGTCAGGAGCACACTGTTCATTTCTTGTGAACTAAAGGGTTTTCATGTTCTTGATGCCTGTCATTTGAAGAAGAGTTTGAGAAGAAGAGTAAAGCTGGTTTGCATTTTCGAAGTGAAAATACTCATTTTGATAAAAGCAAATCCTTCATACCCATAGCCTGCATAAATGATGTGTAAACTATCTGGTTGAAATCATCAAATGCCCAGGATGATTTCTGCAGGTTTGCATATCTAGAAGCATTGGCATTCAGTATTCCAGACAAGTCTTACGTAAGCATTTCCGGAGGAGTAAAACCTGGCATCACAAAGTATCCAAATCAAGCATACACTTAGTTAGCTGATATAGGAAACCCTTTGCCTTGTTTAAATATACATTCCAGTGTATGTGGCTGTTAATAATGCATCTGTTTTCTAAGCAGCAGTGGATTATTTTCAGCTGGAGGTGAAAAAAATAACTAGACTTGGTTTGGGCAGACGTTAGTATTGGAATTTTTTTTTTGTGGACAGAGTAAGAAGACAGATGAATAGGGAAGTTGAAGAAGTTAGTCTTAGGACTAACACACTAACTCCTTACTGTCTTTGCTTATATCACTTTGTCTGCAACTGTGGGTTTTTGACAGTCTGGTACTGGCTTATTTTATGGTTATGAGCTGAAGAGAAGCCTCCCTAGTCTTGTGTAAATAAACCTGAGAACTCCTAAAGAAAATAAAAATCTATGTACCAAAAACCATTTATAACAACTTAACTTCTGAAAGTGAAGGATATCTGTCTCCAGTGAAACACTGGTGGCTGATTTGGTTTAGTTACTCATTGATTTGCAGACAAAAAAATAACAACAAATTATGAAAACTGGTCTGAAAACTTGAATTTTTTACCCCTAGCACTTACTTTGCATCTTTCAACCCACTTTCCAACATTTTACATTTCTATAGCAGTAACTGAACTTGAAAAGTAAGTGGTAATTGATTTACCAAACCTGCTGTAGTGTGATTTAGGTTATCCAGTAAGTTAGGCTTCTCTCTGACACTAAAGAGATGGCATAGCATGTTTCAGATGATTAAAGGCAATCCACTGCTAAGGCTTGAATTGAACGTTGTGCATTTAAAAGTAGTGTGCATGCAGAGTATTGCTTGAAAATGTGGAAAAAGTGGATGTTATTTCATAACATTAAAAGAAACAAAACACGCTCATGTAATTAGTACCCTAAGGAAAGGAATCAAAGCTATGTAAGATAATTAAAAGGCTTGTGATAAGCACAACTTCTAAAATAGTTTGTTGTGGATGCACTATTTTGATTTCTTGTGATGGCTACATTCTTAGAATCGTGTTCGAGAGGTCAGACTGAGTCCCAGGAGCTTATCAGGCTCAGGCAAACAACAGCCGTGTTATAAAACAGAGAATAATGCAGGGAGGAGAGAGGAGAAGGACAGTAAAGTACATTTGGAAAGGTCAAAGATACTCTCACAAGTACTGGTGGCTAGTTTTCTATTGATTGGTATATTTTCTGTTTTAAGAGTGTTTATTTTATTGTCTTGTAGAAATAGCACCAAATTAAAAATAATCTATTCTAAAGATAATTATTAAAGCTGATTATTAAGGGTGGTATATGCTTAACCTTATCTTTAAATTACAGAGATCATAAATCTACTTGAACAAGGGCAAGACCACTATCTAGACAAGAGAACCAAGAGCTTTGGATCTTTTCCGAGGGGTTGCTCTGGGCTGTGTACCAGCTCTATGTGCAATAGCAAGAAATGCTTTTCTGGGGTCCGTTCACAGTAGAGTGACCATTTGATACAGAGCCGCAGAGAGGATCTTCCCCACCCCGCTCTGGGTTAGCTGTGAGTCTCACAGCTCTTGCTCTGTCCTGGGAGATTTGCTGTCCTTTGTTGGATCTGTGAAAAAATGGTGCTTTTTTATTTTTTATTTCTCTCATTATCCTTCGTGAAATACTCCGTACTGAAATGATGGTTGAAACACTTGTGTGGAAAAACCTCGTGACTGTTATTTTCAGTGAATGTTTTGAACAATACTGAAGCAGTTTGGAAACACCTTTTTTTTTAACACAAATTAATTCACAGTCGTGCTATTCTCTCATATATGAAGCAAGATTTTAACTTCTTAAAGTCCACACTTCTCTAAAGCAGAAGTTGTAGTCAGTGATAAAAGGTACAAGGAAGTCACAGCTGTGAGTTAGAATGAACAACATTCTCATGTTTTCTTTTTATTTTAACTTAATCCCTATCCCAGTTTGTTTTTGTACTTTTAAACCATATCCTTCCTGTTATCAGTAGATGCTCCCTAATTAAAAGCTTCTAAAATGTAACATAAATTAAGTACAGAGGAAGGAGGCAAGAATAAACAAATGTTTATAACTAGCTTGCTGTGAGGCTGGGGCGTAGCTGGTTTGCATGGATGGTTGAATAAAGCTTAAAAAACATCCAGGCTATAGATGCTGAGACAAAAAATTTGGGGAAAGCTGGATTACTACCTGAGACAAAAAGCCCTGTATGATTCAGGAACTGGAAATACAAACTGGATCATTATGATGCTTGATCCTTGCCTTTCTGTCTTAATGATATCTGCATGAGTGAATCTAGTTATCAAAACATTCCTTGAATGTTTTCAAAGTCAGAAATGGTGACTGGGTTTTTTTTTGCGATATCAAGATGAAGACTTTGCGTAGTGAGTTATTGCTTCTGACCCAGCTCCTCTTCTGCTCTATAGCACTGAAAGTCTGCTGAAGGACGGGTGAAACATAATAAAGTACATCTCAGCGACAGTAATTCTGAAGCCATTGACACAAATTATTGCTATTATTGCTGTGGTAGATAGTGCTGTGTCAGGCTGAAATTGCATTTGGGTGCCTTTTAAGTTTCTCCACTCTCCTCTGCAGTTGGGCAGAACATCAGCTCAAGACCCCAAGGGCCATGTTAATTACAGCATCACTTTGCAAATTTACTGCCACTTTTTTTTGTTTTTCTTGGTAGGGTTAATGTCAGCAGTGTATTTAAATTCCTTCAATTCAGATAGCAGTGATTCTGCCAAAAATAGTTACACTGGAATTTCTTGTGGCCAGCTACATGATGATTTTCCATATTGATTTCTGCTGATTTTTTTTTTAACAAATATGTGAAATGGTTTAGCTTGTAGTCCTTGTGGAATAAATTTGTCTTGTCAGACAGTGGAAAATATAAACAACTTCTCCCCAGCCAGCGTGCATGCCAAAGAGAGTAACTAGTAACAAGAGAAGTACCTGGCTAGGATGTAAAAAAAAGTGCTAATTACTTTTGATGGGAAAATGAGGTTTTAATTTATTTAATGTCTTCATCTGATACATTCAAGACGCTGTTAGTAATGAACAACAAGAACAGTCAAGAGCAGCTGTACCTTTTGAGGAACTATCTGTCAGAAACTGAGCTGAGATTACTAATACCTAGCTTTTCATATTATTCAAACAGACAGCATCAGCATTTCCCTCTATTCTTAGGGCTTTTTTCATTCCAGTGTATGAGAAGTTGGAGTGAGACAAGAACCTGACAAATTCTCATGACTGCTTGTATAATACCTTCACTTTACATGCCATGACATTAATTGTACTAATATTTAGTGTTGCTATAGGAGTTTTCATCATCATGTTTTAAAAGACTGCACAGATTGGAAATGTTAATTCCAGTGGACTGATAAGAAAAACTAAGCAAAATGATTTCATATATTTTAATAGGGAGATGTTTGAGGAGCTGGCATTACATTCATCAGTTCTCTTATTTACCGTCTGTTCCTTGAGCAGCTGCATGTACATGGATATTTCTCTTTCCCCCTGTTGTGGGTGGAGAACAGAGATGGATGGAACAAGAACATGCAGCACTTGAGCACACGAATTCCCTGATGCTGGGTCCAGTTATTGGGCGTGGAGGGGTAGCTGGCAGGAAGCAGCATGGGACCTGTTGGAGCAGAGATAACACAGGAGGAGAAGAGGGAGCAGGATGCTTTGCATGCTGCTTGGCCCTGTGTGATGTGGGTTTACCAAAGAAGAGTGTCACTGAGATGAAACAGGCTCAGAATAGAGATCAGCTTGGCAGGAGCCTGTCAAACCAGTTGCATGTGAAGCTCTCAGACACTGGAGATGTTCCTGGTCTCCCTATTCCCACTATTTTCTATTCCAACCTATCTGATCTGCAGCTCTGTGTTCATCTGTCCTCTCTCAAGTGCTCCTTTTTAGTCTAATATGGACTTTATTGCTATTTTCCTTTACTCTTTTTCTTTCTTTGTTTCCTTGTTTTCCTTTCATTTAGTTTGATCTTCTGATAATGCCCTTTCTTACGTCATCTTGGCTGTTTTACTTTCCTAATAATTTCCTGACAAAGCTCCTTCCAGCTGTAGGGAAGGAACATGCCTAGCTCATTCAATATTTACAGGGCATCATATTCCCTCTGCTTCCAAGTTGTATGAGCAAATCCTTGTGTGTTTTGTCAGCTCCTGTGCGCAGGACTGGCTGCTGTATATTGGACATTTAGAGAAGGGAGCTATCATTTTGAAAATGCTTTATCCATGAGTCCATATTTGCCTATTCATAATCCTCTGTCACACAAGCACTTGAAATATTCCATCCTGTGCAGTGCCAAGCTGTTCCTCCAGAGCTCAAAGCTCTGTCAGCTCTCCCTTACTGGAGGGCAGGCACCAAGTTAGACTTGCCCACATCAGATCACTTCACTGTGGCCATTTATTTCCATATGTTTAAAGTCAAATCAGTACAGGGTGTTTGAAAAATCTTAGCCATAAAGTTTTAAATATATAGTTTCAGCAGCTCAGGTTCCCAGTGACAATCTTGGTCTCATGTCTACATACTGAGTCTTAAAAAATGTGTGTGAGTTTGTGCATATACCTACTGACAGCCCTGACTTGGGCTTCCTTTGTCTGTTAATTACATAAAGAGATTTTTTTTTCTTAAAATTACTTCTGGGTCATTTCTAAGTTATTACATGAAGAATTAATAACAGAAATATATTCTGATTATAGTATTTTACAAAGCATATCAAAAAATTTAAAAATAGGCTTATTTAAGCTTGTAATTTAATAATAAAACATTATTAATATTGGGTATCAGTAAAGAACTTAAGAGAAGAATTGCCTGACCTTGATTTTCTGACTGTATCGTTTGCATGGACACATTATTCATTTGCTATGGTCAAAATGAAAAAAAGAATCTGGAATTGTTTTCGTAGCCCAAGGAAAATATGTGAGCAGTAATAAGAAGACTGGCCATGTCAAAATCTGGAATCATTCTTCAAATTTGCTTTGAAAATTAAGCTTTTAACACCAAGCAACTGGCTCTCTTAAATATCTTGTTTCAAGGAAAATACTGCAAGCAATAAATTGCAGTATCAAATGGCCACTGTAACTAAATCTTGTTCTTCCTTCAGTGGCCTCAGGACAATTGGGTTTAAGTCTCCTTTAAAGAAAAGGGCTATAATTACTACTGCAATTGTTTGCTTTGCCTCAGATGTAGAAAATGTGTTTCCTCTGCTTTTGTCCTTTTTATGGCTATTTTAGCTTCATCTTTCAGTGTTTAACTGTTTATGTCTAAGTAGATTCTCTGTAAGTTTTAAAGACTGTAAGTGACTAACATGCAAATTGGCAGCTTTTCTGATAAGTTTAACATCAAAATTAATTAATATTCTAAAATAAAAATTTTGTGTTTGTTCTCAGTGTACAGAAATTGTAATGTTTACATAACAAATGATCTACTGATTATACTTCTAATGAGATTAAAAAGCACACACTAATTAAAAATACTAAAAATCCTTTGGAATTTGTTTTTACTGGAAATTAATACTCAACGTTTTGCAGGACAGAGGATCTTGGCAGATCTAAACAAAGCTGTTTCTGCATGGTTGATGATATTTATAATCTACAGTAGATAAAAGAGTGTTTTATGAATGTTGAGAAAAGATCAACAGTAACACCTAACAGATGGGTTGTATCAGGAGAACATTTGCTAACAATACTTGATCTTAAAGACCTCCTGATATTTCATGGAAAAGATGTGAAAAATGACTCAGCATAGATTAAAGAAGAAGGCTTCTAATAACACATTTCACAACTGAATACGTTGTTTTAATGGACTAATTAAACAGATCTCATTCTCTGAATCAGTTGTTCCACAATTCAGTTTATTTGGTTGTGGGCTCTTCAATGAGACTGTAGCATTTGGCCTCAGCATTACAGATAGACTTCTGCATATTGCATTCTTAAAATGCATATGCGGAAACTTTTGAGACAAATAATTAGATTTGCATATTTAATTGAGTTTAAATAGCAAGCACACTGTGAAAAGATAATTTGTGCATAAACTTTCTCGCTTTTCTAGCTCTGTAAGATCGGAAACCAGGCTTAAACAGTTTGTAACTGGAGATGAATAAGAATTTAGAGGCAGAGAGATGGAAGTTCATTGTTTGTAAAATATTTATTTTGCTACAGTGCATGAAAGTAATAGTTTCAGGAGGCATTAAATGATTCATAGTCTCTTTAAGGGAAAAAGTTCTTCTTGCTGTAGTATGAATTATTTTAAAAATACATTTGCTAAAATCTGCTGCTAGCACAGAGCATCTCTGTCCTAAGCAGCCCCGTGATTCCCAGCCCAGACAAGTGGAAGCATGTCAGTGCCTTGGCTGCATTCCTCTCTTTTGTGCTGGGAACTGAAGGATGAGGCCAGTGGTGGTCTAAACTGAGGGAACTTAAAATTGCTTCTCACCTTACTAAACTACAGTTGTACCTGCTTTATGTAATACTGAAGGGAAGATGGTTAAAATCTTTGCAGCAAGGTTTACAAGTAAAGCTCTGGTATGTAGGGTTTACATGGGAAGGTTTGAGGGGTGGGGGGAGTGTGGGGAGGTGGTGCTACGAGGGTGGCTTCTGTGAAGCTTCCAGAAACTTCTCCCATGTCCAATAGAGCCAATACCAGCCAGCCCCAAGATGCACCTGCTGCTGGCCAAGGCTGAGCTCAGCAGGAATGGTGGTAGAGTCTCTGGGGAAATGTATTTAATAACAGAAGGAGGGTTACTATGCAAGAGCAATTGCAGCTGGAGAGAGCAGTGAAAATACGTGAGAGCAACAACCCTGCAGACAGCAAGGTCAGTACAGGAGGGTGAGGAGGTGCTCCAGGCGCCAGAGCTGATTGCCCTGCAGCCTCTGGTGCAGCCCATGGTGAGGCAGCTGTGCCCCTGCAGCCTGTGGAGGAGACCTGCACTGGAGCAGGGGGATGCTCAAAGGAGGCTGGGACCCCGCAGGAAGCCTGTGCTGGAGCAGGATCCTAACAGGACCTCTGGACCCACCAAGAGATGACCCCACGCTCGAGCGGGTTTGCTGGTAGGCCTTTAATAGCACAGGAGACTCATGCTGGAGCAGCCTGTTCCTTAAGGACTGCACCCCATGGAATGGACACACATTGGAAAATTTAGTGAAGGACTGTGTCTCATGGCAGGGATCCCACACTGGAGCAGGAAAAGAGCGTGAGGAGTCTCTCCCTGGGGAGGAAGGAGCAGCAGAAATGACATGTGTGAGATGAACTGAACACAAGCTACCCCTCTACCCCTGTCCCCTGTTCCCCATGTGCTCTTCTAGAGGAGACAGAGAAATCAGGAGTGAAGTTGAACCCAGGAAGAAGCAAGGGGTAGAGGAGGTGTTCTAAGATTATTTTCTCTCATTACTGTTCTCTGATTTGATTGATAAGAAATCAAATTTCCCCAAGTTGAGTTTGTTTTGCCCAATGTGGTAATTGGTGAGTGATCTCTCCCTGCCCTTATCTCAACCCATGAGCCTTTCGTTGTATTTTCTCTCCCCAGTCATGCTGATGAGGGAAGTGAATAGCGCAGCTTTGGTAGGGACCTGGTATCCAGTCAGGGTGAACCCACCACAGCTGGATACTTCAGAGGTGGATTGATCCTTTGCATACAACCATCTTCTTAAAGCTTGTGAATTTGTCCCCTTATTTGGGCAAAATGAAAGATTCCTCACTTGATGTTTGGGAAGTTTATTAATTTGTCATATTTTTCAGATAAAATGTCTCTCCTGTTCCCAAGAATGAGACTGGTTTTGTTCCTTTCCTGAAATAGCTGTAACACTTCTGAGTTTTGGAGTTCAGATTTGATATTTGGCTACAGGACAAACATTTGCCCCTGTCTGATAGTATTTTATTGCTTAGACAAGTTTTAACCAATAGTTGAATTTTCAGACTTCTTAATATTTTAACAAACATATTCAGTAAAGAGTGCATCCATGCAGAACATGGTCTGCTTCAGAGATGAAAGAGACTTTTTAGACAAATATGTTTCCATTCAGTTCTGAAATGCAAATAATAGTGCTCTTTCATTAGTATGAAAATTAGCTGAGGAACATTATTAAGCACACAGATAATTCCATGTCAAATGTCATGACTCATGCCAGGATATTTTTATAAATTGCTTTTCATGGCTGATTTTGAGCAGCACCTGAGCAAAAAGTAAACAAAAAGTGGCCTCATGCTCAACAGCAAAAATGAAAATTTTTAGAAGTTAGAACATCCATTCCTTCTTCTGATTCAGGCAGGTGTTATTTGGGGAAAAGCAGCCACCCATATAGTACAATACAATGGACCAAATCAGGGCTATACACAAAGTTCAAACTAGCATTTCCTAACTCAAGTGGTTCTCCATACAGTCATTATCTCAAAGCATAGTTCTGCTGTAAAATAAACATTTTCAATGTAGCTAGTGCTATTGCTATCAACCTGTGTACTGAGGAGAGCCATATCTGAAATTGGGCAGAATAATTTGCTGTTATTACACATCTTTAGCTGCTTTGCCACTGTTTGTAACCTCAGTACATTTTTTTCCCTAAACTACTGTATATTTGTTTGCCCTTATAAAACATGTCTGTGAACATCCTGTTGCTCTCTGAATGCTTCAAGTCAAGTGTTCACAAATGTTTTCAGAGCGTGGCCCACATTTTTGCTGTACTTTAGGTTGCAGAGTCTGTGTCTTCCAGATCTGACTTTATGGTTCTGCCTTTCTGCTTTATCAATACTTCAGCTATTGCTTAGAAGAAAAATAAATATTTCAGGAGTATTTTGTTCCTCCTAATGAAATGCATTTCAGCAGTTGCAGAGGACCCATGGCTATCAGATAATAGCATGCTTATCTGGAAACTTCTTAGCTCAGCACTTGTGAAGCACAGATGATATTATGAGAATCTGTGCCATAAATGATATTTTTCCCACAGATACTGTAAATTCCAGGTAATGAGCAAAGAGCGTGTTTCCTAACTTGTCCAAATTAGTTATATGCATCAGTGCTTAACAGGAACTTTATCATCATTACAAAAATCTTGCTCAGGGAAAGAAATGTACTCCTCATTCCCAAAGGTGAGCTCCTGTTTGAATGGCAGACTTGAAGCCAAATGTTGCCTCACTGTTGAAAAAGCTTTGTTAAATCAAGCTGAATTCTGCCTCTCGTGTAAGCCTAGAAAAAATGTTGTTGCCTTTGTATTGGGTAAATCAGAAGTTCTGGTAACAGAACCCACAGCAGCATGAAAATGTCCTTTGCTTTTGGAAGAGAAGCTGTAACCAGAAAGCTCTGTTAACAGGCCCTTGTTACAGCTTCAGGGTATAGATAGCAGGCTGGGATGGGGAAAAAAAATCCTCCAGGCAGAAATGATAGTTATGTTTTGAAAACGCTTGAAGAGGGTGAGAAATATGGTTAGATTTTTCCCTGGCACTTGCTTAGCAAGCTCAGTTCTAAAACTGCTTGCACACAAAGTAACTCTAGATCTGTGTCCTGGGCTGCATCCAAAGCAGGGTGGGCAGCAGGTGAGGGCGGGGATTCTGCCCCTCTGCCTCATTCAGGTGTGACCCCACCTGCAGTGCTGCATCCAGATCTGGGGTCTGCAGCACAGGAAGGGCTTGGAACTGTTAGAGTGAGTGCATTGGAAGCCACCAAGATGATCAGAGGGATGGAGCAGCTCTGCTCTGAGGAAAGGCTGAGAGAGTTCAGCCTGGAGGAGAGAAGGCTCAGGGGTGACCTAACTGGCCTCCCAGTACCTGGAGGGAGCCTGCAAGAAAGATGAATTATTCACAAGAGCATGGAGTGGCAGGACAGGGAGGAATGGATCCAACCTGACAGAGAGAAGGTTTAGATCAGATATTAGAAAGAAATTCCTTACTGTGAGGGTACTGAGGCCCTGGCACAGGCTGTCCAGAGAAGCTATGGTTACCCCTGGATCCCAGGAAGTGTTCAAGGCCAGGCTGAATGGAGCTCTGAGCAACCTGGTCTGATGGGAAGTATCTCGGCTCATGGCAGAGAGGTTGGAACTGAACGGTCGTTAAGGTCCTTTTCAACCCAAACCTTTCTATGATTCTGTGGTGTATTACTTAGTCTTTAGACTGGCTTTGTTTTAAACTTTAGGTGTTAAAATGTGTTTATATTTGTGCTTCTTGCTTACCCATTCATGACTGTTGGGGATGGTATTTTACCGTGACACTCTGTGTTTCTTTGGAGGTGTTCTCTCCCTTAGTGCTGGATGTTCACTTATATCATGATGCCATTAGAAACAAGCTTTAAAATAATTTTCAAATAGGGCTCCCTTCAGTACAAATTTGGGAAAGACAAAGCTTCCCAAGGGCATGAATGGAAACATCCATTAGGATATTTTTAATTTTTTGTGTGGCTGATCTTCACCATGGACTGCATGGAACAGCACATTTTGCTTCTCACCTGGGTTCCTCTCTGGGAGGAAGAGTGACTCCTTGTGCCCCAGGCGGTGTCTGGCACTTACACTCTCTCCCTGTGTGATGAGGACAGCTGACAGGAAGAAACCATAATTTCCTGATGAATTGGTTCATCACCTTTCTTGGAAGCAGGTAGTACAGTGTTTCTCCCATTAGCCTTTTCCTTCCATCAGCAAATATTTTTTTACAATTTTCAAATATTAATTTTTTTCTCTTTCTTTTCTTTTCTTCTTCTTTAAAATCCCTTGAGGTTCTCATTTAGAAGACGAATCTTGTTAGGTCATCTCTTCCATCTCCTGGCACATTCAGGGTTGTCCCATAAAAGCAACAATAGTTTTTTTCCAATTGAGTGCTTCACTTTTCCCTGGAGAGGTGACTTCAGATGATGGTCTAATGCATCTCAGTGGCAACTACTTCATGAGACGTGACATAGAGTTTCCTGGATTTTTTAATGCAGTGTGTCAGTTTATGATTCATATTTAAAATATTTCACCTGCATGAGTAATAACAATTTAAAAAGTACTCCCTTAATTATCTATTATGTGTCTTGTAAGAGCAATTTCCAGGGCAGGAACAGATTAATAGAATCAGGACTGATTTAGCATAATTCCCCTTTGAGATTCTGCAATACATGAACTACACAATTTGTTTGTTTGCAAAGGTTTTGAGATTTGTGTGTTTTTATTTCAAATTAGAAAAAAAGCCCTCTCACAGTCACACATTTATAAAATTTCCCCTCTAATCTTTACTACCTGTTTTGGTTGGTTTATTTTTGTTTTGCTCTTTGCTGGGGTCAAAATAGCTTTAAATTAAAGTTTTAAATGAAAATTTGCCTGAAAAAAATCTGACTTACATGCTCTTACGTAATTTACAGCATCCTGTGTCAGAAGCTGTTCCAGGTGGTTAATTATATATATATGTTAATTATAAACCTTTTTTCTGCCTGAACTTTGCTGGACTCAGACCTTTGCTTAGTTTGTGATATCACAGAATTATAGAAAGGTTTGGGTTGAAAAGGACCTTAACGACCGTTCAGTTCCAACCTCTCTTCCATGAGCAGAGACACTTCCCATCAGACCAGGTTGCTCAGAGCTCCATTCAGCCTGGCCTTGAACACTTCCTGGGATCCAGGGGTAACCATAGCTTCTCTGGACAGCCTGTGCCAGGGCCTCAGTACCCTCACAGTAAGGAATTTCTTTCTAATGTCTGATCTAAACCTTCTCTCTGTCAGGTTGGATCCATTCCTCCCTGTCCTGCCACTCCATGCTCTTGTGAATAATTCATCTTTCTTGCAGGCTCCCTCCAGGTACTGGGAGGCCAGTTAGGTCACCCCTGAGCCTTCTCTCCTCCAGGCTGAACTCTCTCAGCCTTTCCTCAGAGCAGAGCTGCTCCATCCCTCTGATCATCTTGACTTACTCCAAGAGCTCCATGCCCTTCCTGTACTGGGGGTATCCAAGAGTGTTTTTAACGTCAGATGCCTCTGCTGATGTGTGCTGCAGGGACTGGTGGGAAGACAGCCTGCTGCCAGTCTCACTATAATTTTCATGCCCACTGGGGGTTTACCCATTCCTCCTCTTAGGTTCAGATATGGTAGGTTCAGGACAGCCAGTTCTTGGTAGACTCTTGCTTAATTTGATGGATCCTCTCCCTTGCAGGGCTGGGAAGCCACGATCCAAAGTCTTGGTTTGTTACATCCCAAGCAGTAACAGCAGTAACACCCATCTGAGCCTACTCTAGAGTAATAGGTGTCAGCTGCTAGCTCCAGGTTTGGTTTTAATCAGGCATATTTTCCTATTTCATTTTTAAATTTTTTTCCTTGCTTTGAAAAGATACTTGAAAACTACCTAGTATTTATTTTCATATTTACCTAAAATCTTTAAATTATTTAAAATATATTATTTTCCTTAGGGGTAAAGGGAAGGGGCAATAAGGTCTCTATGTAGGTGTTCATAGCAGTTAATTTCACACTCCTTTGTCACTGTGTTGTGATCTGGCCCTTCAGGAGTTAGGGAATGGCAGTGGCCTAAGAGTTAAGCTGTATTTGGGGAGCTCTTGGCACATGAGTGTCACACAGTGCTGCACCTCCCAGACACAGACCTCCAGTGAGCAGTGGCATATGAGCTCATCAAAGATTTATAAATGTGGGGAAGGGCACAATGCCAAGTGATAAAAATGGACAAAAGACACCAGAAAAACCTGAGGAATAGCTTCTGACACCTTATATTGTAAGGGACAGAAAAAAGTAAGACAAAAACACTTTACCGACTCCCAGAGGAAGGGAATGACACTTCACACCATTTTTGTCAGAAAACTCTTAGTGGAGATGAATTACAACCTCACTAAGCCATACCTCCCACTGCTGCTTCTGTGTCCAAGACAGAAGATATTGTTGTTGGGAAAAAGTAGTTGTAGGGTCTGATTCTTTTCATTATCTCTTCTTTTCTTTTAAGACAACAAAGGAATACAGCTGTGAACTGATCTGATGTAAACATCTGCAGAAATAAATATTTTTGGTATGTTTATTTGATCTCAGCCTTTAATCTCTTGGCATTTTAATAGCATTTATTTATAGTGTTACTATGTTTCTGTAAGGATTTTCACCCTTACAGACATCCATTTCCAAAAAGGATGCTCAGCTCCACCATAGACCTAGATTTGGAAGATGTGTGATTAGTTTGAATTTCTGTCCTAGCAAACTTGTCAATGTCTCTCTGAGAAATAATCTCATTCCCATATTAATGACTTCCTTTAATCTGAGTCTATGTAAAATTATTCTAGGCAATAAGGACTTATTAGTTGTACAAAATCACTAAAGACAAAATCTTAGTAGTAACTTTGAAGTTAAATCACATTTTTCCAACCAACTTAAAAAATAAATCATACAAATACAGTTTTATAATCAAAATGCTGGCAGAACTTTATTCATGGCTGTATAAATACCATTGCTAAGATGTAGACCTGGAAGTATAGAACTACCTGTTTGTAATTTTAGATACAGTTATATAAATTTGTTCTTTTTGTGTCACGTTCTGAACTGAAGCAATGCTGCAGGCCGTTAATGAGGTTAGCTCCAACTTAAAAATAAAACATTTGCAGAATTCTTCTGCGTATGTTGTGGCATTAAAATATTGTTATACTGTACTGCTACTGACATTGTTGCTGTTAACAATAATATCAAAGTGGGTTGTTATTGCTATTTATTTTGAAGTGGGGGGTTACATAATTTTTTGCAGAGAGTAATGTCTTTTTTCAGCCTGAAAAATGTAATGTTTTAGTCATATCTTTACTCTGAAAGACAGAAAATTAATTTCTTTTTGAAGACCAGTATCTTCCACTGACAGTTCGTTCCGGGTGTCAGCTGGGCTATTTTTTTTTTTAAAGGGCAGGGTGACGAGGGGTCTTGTAACATCTGGTGTTGTGATCCTTCTGCTTCCCCTCATAGAGTGAGGCACCTTTTCTTTTTCAGTTTCTGTGGCACAGCAACTCCTTGGACAAGAGAAGTATAGGTGCAAAGCATATTTTCAGGGGCTGCAAAGACACTTTGCTCTTAGCACCTCCCCATTTTGCTGTTAGCCTGCTGGCCAACATTTGGTGTGAAGTCACTCTTCACCTCACAAACACATCCCATCTCATGTACCCACTATGACTTTCCAGACCCATGGTGAATGGCGGGTGCTGGGTCTCATATTTTGCACTAGAAATTCACTGACTTGCATAAAATAAGTATTGCCTGGGATAGGAGAAAACATTACAGGAAGGACAATACATTTAAGGGTGGTAAAATACCCTAAATCTTGTGGTCATGTATGTTGCATTAATCCTGGGAGGAAGGGAGAGGGAAAGTTGTTGTAAGACCTTGAGCTGGCCGGAGCTGGGAAAGGGATCTGCCCAGTGGTGGAGCCGTTAGATTCCAAAAGCCACATTGTATTTGGATGTGAACTACAATATCTCACATCCTAAACAGGGAACACTTGAAGTGATTAGGCAGGACAGAACCAAAACGAAAAGTTTTTGCAGACAATTTCCCCTTTTGTCCTGGCTGGCAGCTTCCTGCTTTCAAGCTTTGTTTCAGTCAACTCACTGCCCTTGGATAACAGCAGGGTGATGGGAAGAAGGTTTTGGAGAGCCAACTGCCAACCCTGTGCCTCCTGTGGGGCCTCTGTCAGGGCAGGGGTTCCCCACAACTTGCTGGGGGTCCCCCCTTTCCTGTCTGTCACAACCAGCCAGGGAAACCCTCTGCTGTGGGGAAGGGCCAGCTCCCTCCAGCACAGAGCCAGGCTGTAGTGCTGCCCAGGCCCCTTTGCGGGGACAACACTTGGTATAAGAAGCTAAACAAAATAACTTCCTCTCAAAGTAGATTCCTTTCAGATATAATGAAAGATCGAGAAAATGGCAGTTTCTGGTAAAAAGCAGCTTTCAGACAGCAACAGTTTGAATTGTTCTGCAGTAGGATTACTCTTCAGGTTTCGATTAGATACTCAGATGTATGTCAAAATCAGCTTCTTCTCATAAGAGGGTTGTGGTTTCTCTTTTTCTGTACTAAGTCCGCTGTTCTTGACTTGTGAGGATCCCTGTGAGCTGTGTTCCCTGCGGATCTTGCCTGGGCATTAGCAGTAACCGAGAGCTGCTGGAGCTGGGCCCGCACTGCAGGACCAACACCCAAGCTGGTAACTCAGCCCAGCTCTGCGCTGCCCTAGGGATTTTACGACTCGTGTCCTTATCTGTGCACTACACGGCAGCAGAAGCACAGCAGCACACGTTGGCTACTAAATTGAGTCCCAATCTCTGTGATAGCCGGTTGTTTAAGCCAGTAAACAGCTTTGAGTGTCCCACATACCTGTTTGCAGCTCCCTTTTACCACAGACATCCTGCTCCAAGAGCCTTCTTCAGACCTAGTGCTACCTCAGTCCCACCTGCCCCAACTTCTGTGGTTCCAGCTTACATGATTTTGATGAATTCAATACTGTGAATTCCAATTTTCATGTCAAGTGTCTGTTCTTCACACCCCAAATGAATGTGTGCAATTTCAGGGTTTTCATGATCGTGTCTTTGGCTTCTGTGTGTTTTTGGGAAGGCAGATGTTCTTCCTAAAGTTTCTTAATTACTTAGTTCCCTTTGGTTAGTTTATTGTTTTGTTGTATTTGTTTTGTTACATTCTGTACAAGAGTAATCCTTACTAAAATAGATTTTACTGGAACAGATTTTTTACTGGAGAGATGGAAGGTCATTACTTCACTGTCAGTTTCTGTGTCTCGCTGCTTTGTTACATCTCTGCTCAGTAGGAGTTTTGTCCCAAAGCATATAATAGAAATCATCTCTTCTGCTACCCCTTACAAATGACTCCAGGTTAAACTTCCAGCTCTGTACCTTGCTGAGGACTGTTAGAAAGCATCACTGTACTGATACATCCCATAGGTGCAGCTCCCCAAGACTGCTGTTCATGTCACTGAAGGATTTCTGCAAGGGAGCTGAAGGTGGATGGGCTGTAAAAGGGAGAGGGTGGAGTTACGACATCGCTACTTGCTGTAAATTCAGAATTTAACTATTGGCATTCACTGGCCTTTGCTTGTCCTCACAGAGCTTTTCTATCCTATTCTGTTGTAAGACAGTACTATGGAGCTTCTCACAAAATTTCCATCAGTGATCCCAAGTGTTATCCTTTGTTATATGTCGTATGTTCCGACTACTTAACAAATTTTCATTATTCCTTAATTGCCTACATTTTAAAATGAGGTGTGGAGTTGTGAGACAGAATATTCAGGCACTAGACTTTGAATCATAAACTAGATAAACATTTTTTAGAAAGCAGAAAAGAGAACATTTCTGAAGAAAGGATTGCACTCATGGGGTCTCGACAGCAACATGTGGATCTCTTGCTTTTATACCTATGAAACTAAATTTCAAAACATATTTGGTTTGTTCAGTGTACACCTTGTTTATAGAGCTTTTAAGTTAAAATGATCTACCCAGATATTTGATCACCAAGAGCATGCCAGTTTAAACACAAATTAATGCTGTGCTCAGTTATTAAGGGTTTAATTCTCATCAGTGGCCCATTAGAACAAGTTTTGTGTCTCTTTACAATATACTTAAGTATTGATTAAAGATAGGGTTAACTTATACATTGAATTAGGAGAAGTTGGCAAGTCATAGCACGGAAAAACAGTAGAAAAAAAAATTACTTCAAGTAATAAATAGAAATTGTATGTGTTAGTATTTATTGCCCCATGTTGAATATGGCTCTTCTATCCTTGCTGGTGAAGGCATTATTAGATCTGTCTCCAATTTGTTTACAGCCTCGTAGCAAAGGTGAAGCCTGCAAGCCTTGGCTCTGAAAGCCCTGGGGCACTGACAGGGTCAGCTCAGACAGACATCTTAGCCTTTTTCAGAACAGGGACTGTACTTGTATCGCAGTCAGTACTTCTGTGCACCATTCAAGAGAGAAGAGCAATGCAAATCAAGAGGAAAATGAGGTTAGGACTAAAATCCAACTTGAATGTCATTTTTTAATGACAGCCCATCACTCCATTCTGTGGGGGAAGCTTTTTATTTTCAGCTGGAAAATAGGAAAATGGGATGTAAAACATTGTGGCTGGGGCATATGTGCCCTTCCTGGCCTGCAAGGCCAGGCAGTACTATCCTGCTAACATGGTGCATGGTGCTTCAGCATCCTGGAATCCTCAGAGTCCCATGACTCACTAGATCTTCATGCCTTTTATATGAGGCTCAGTCTGTGACATTGTTCCCTAGTGGCAGAAGCAGAGTGAGGCAGATGGCAAAAGCCATTCTTTTGTTGGAAAAGCTGAGGTAGAGACAGGAAAATGGAAGCAGAAAGTATCTGTATTAATATGTACAATGAGGAAGGACAGTAAACAATGGCTTACAAATGTTAAAAAGCAGGAAAAATCAGTTTCCTGTTTCTTGTTAATGCACCCCATTGATTTCAGAAGATGTCTATTGCAAATTGTCTTTTTTTACTTGTTTTTCTGAAGGCAGGTGATCCAGTGGTATTATTCTCACCATCTCCATTTCTGTCCAGCCTTCAAATTTCCAGTACGTAAAGATACCATGATCCAGAGTGTAAAGCTTGCTCCAGCATCAGCCTTTAATTTTGGGAGTTTGGAGCGTTTTTCTCTGAAATGGGAAAAGCAGTCAGAAACTGTGTTAATAGATGAGACAGAGAATACATGGCTATATGAACTCAGGAAAATTAAACTGGTACTATTTTTTGTCATCCTGAAAAACTAAGTCACAGGTCATCAGGTTGGCAAGTACCTTTGTTGCTTCCCCACCGTCAGGCTGCAAACCCCTCAGACAGGTGGTGTTTCATTGCCCTGCAACGTGCCATGGGTGCAAAGAACCCCCAGCCAATACAGACCCCAATGCATGCCTCGCTATTCCCACCTCAGCCTGTGCCTCATCCTTCCCAGCACAGCCCTCACTGCTGCTTTCCACTCCATCACTCCCTGGTGTGATTTCGCTCAAGAATTGCTGTTTCATAAAATAATCCAGGAACAGGATGATTATAAATATACATAAATATAAGGAAAAAATCCTCAGTGATTCTCTAATATCTCCATAAGCAGTCTCATCACATTCTTTTTAATTTGTTTGTGTGCAGGTAATTTTCAGCAGGGATATTGGAAAGTCTGAGCTGGGTTTCAGTATGTTCTGATAGTCGACTTCAAAATTGTTTTGCATTGTCTCTTTCTTGACACACTTCTGTCTCTCATGAATGGTTTTTCATTTCTGTTTCACTCCAAGTCCTTCCACGCCACCCAGGGACACACCAGGCAGAGCTAATCCCACAGAAGTGATAGAGAAGGTGATAAGGAAGGAGGCAGCAATTCACACATTTTTTTACTTCTGTATGGAGGGGAGGTTCAGGTTGGACATCAGGAGGATTTTCTTCACAGAAAGGGTGATTAGACATTGAAATGGGCTTCCCACAGAGGTGGTAGAGTTGCCATCCCTGGAGGTGTTAAGAAAAGACTGGATGTGGCACTCAGTGCCATGGTTTAGTTGACAAGGTGGTGTTTGATCAAAGGTTGGACTCGATCTCAGAAGTCTTCTTCAGCCTGATTGATTCTGTGATTCCATGACACAGATTAGCTATTTGGTTCAAATATTTTTTTCAAATGTTCTTATCAAAGAAGAAGCCTGTCTCGCTTGACTCAGAAAAGCAAAATACTGAAAAAGTGTACCAGCATCTGGAAACAGTGCTCTGCACTGGAAAATCATGGGCTGAGGTTTGTCTACAGTGTCCACATACATGACTGGAAAATTATTCAATTTTTGGGAAGTCTAATTTTATTAGGTCTTATAGGCCTTCATCCGATGGGCCTTTGTGAACCTTTTAACTTCTCTCCTGATTTCCTTAAATATGGATTTTTATGCAAGTTATTTCTATCCTATTCTTCCCCCTGCCCTTTAACTGACTGCTTTAAAACAAGTTGAGCTTTTCTAGTACATGTGTCTTTCCACAGCTTAGCTATACTCCCTGGAATAGTAATTGCTTTGCCAGATCAGTATTTTTGGAAAGGCTTCCAAACAGTGATCTAATAAACCTGAAATGTTAAAATACTTCAGCATTCAACAAGTGTTTGGCAAGACGAAGGATGTTCTTGGACTCAGTATCCAAGGACTATAGAACACGTAGTGTTTTACTGTGCTTGCAGTGCTGTAGCTGATTTTATAGTTAGGTGCCTGTAGAGATGTTCTGGGTTTTTTTCCCCGAAAAAAACAGTCATGTTTTTTTCCCTGGCCTGCAATCTTAATTCCCGAGGTCTGAGCATGTACATTGGGCAGGTCAGCATTCAGAAGTGGCTTTCTCCAGCTGCGTGCTCTCTGTGCTTGTTTGCCTGGTGAGAATTTGTACTAATACATTTCCTTTAACTGGATGCCGAGCTGATTGACTCTGTCATCACCTGCTGGATTTCTTCACACCCAGAGGACTTGGGGAGGCCAGTGGGAAGGTGGAACCGCTGCTCAGCAAAGCTATGCTTAGTTGTTCCTCCTCCCTCCCTGAAACGGAAGGACTGTTTCCAAAGTAATTGATAGAAAGGAGGTAAAAATCTTAACAAGACGTTAAGTGATTTTGTTAAGAGATAATTTTTCTAGAAACAGATGACCTAGGCTCTTGTCAAGGACTGTTTTTTATGTCTTTTTCTTCCTGGATTTTATGTGTGTTGACATCCACATTTTTTATATATATATATATACACACATATATACACACACACACACACACATATATATATGGAAAAAATCTATTAGAAAAAAGGGAATAAAATTTCCTGTCTATCGTATTGACTGAGGAGCTGGCCCAATGGCTAGGAAAGCCCCAAATTTTCCTGTCTCTGCCCAGATCTCTCTCTTTTTCCCCCCATTATAAAGAGTTTTTTTCTTTCTAACACTTTTCCCCAGTTGTAGAAAAGTGAGATCAGCAATGGTAAGCCAGATGATCAAGGCCTGAGGCTGTTTCTCTCAAAAGACAGCTTTTGTTCTTTCAACAAAGAAGAAAAGGGTCCTTGCTTTGCTGGGAAGCGCTTGAATCCTGTAGTTTTGCTACCTCCAATGTGCCTGAAAAGGTTTTAAAACTCTTTTAAAAATTGCTGTAGGCCCAGGTGGCTCTGATTAGTGACGATGGCACTGCTGTTCTCCCTCGATGCCAACATGGAATGATGGAAGACCATCCCATCCCAAAAGAGCTCATGGTGTAAGGAAAGGCCAAGAGACAGCAAGCAGATGTAGAAAGCAGGCTTGGAAAGCCCAGTACGATGGAGTGGTGATTATGAATTTTGGGTTAGTCAGTAACAGCTGCTGTCAAGGAATTTCTTCTGCCAGCAGCTGGAAGTGGCTGGCTAGGTGGAGCAGGCCACTCTAGGTCTTTATTTGCATGCAGTCCATGCCCAAGAAATCAAACACCCAGTATCAATGGTAGTGAGACCGCCTGAATTTCATAGGTAACAGTTACTAGTATGAGAAAAGAGGCAAAATGTTTTTTCCAGATTTACCAAGTCCAGCAAAGGAGAAGGGACCAGTGTGAGGAGATATGTGCCATGTGAGAGTGGGAAATGGCAGGAATAACACATTCTGTGGATAGGGAAGGGATCTGTGCTTACTGTGGGCTTCAGTACATGCTGTACATCATGTCCATCCTGGGTCTTAAGCTCTTCCCAGGAAGTGCACCAGTTCTGTTAGCCTAAGTCACTACAGGCATTTACGGTACACAGATTTTTGAAGCAGGGTGCAATAATGGTGTTCTAATAAAACATTTGATTATTTTTGTTTCTCATATTTAGATATTGTCTTTAATTGTGTAAGGACCAAAAATTAAGTGAGTACTTTTAGCTGGCACACCGTGTCCTGATTTAAGTTTGAGTTAATCTGTAACATATAACCCTTTCTTCCTAGTGTCTTCTGAGACAATCCAGTGTACTAAATTTTCAGAAATAAATGTTTAAGCTATGAAAATATGAGACTGGACTGCCTGCTTTTCTCCTTCTTGTTGTCCAAAACTTTTTTGAGTTTGAAAACACTTAGATTGACTTAGATTGCTTAAAGATGTTCTTTTCCGTTCTCCTATGTTTATCAGTGAAAATATTCTCCTTGTGTAATATGTGCACAACTCAAAACATCATTACAAGATCAAGAGGTTCAAGAGGCCTTGCTTTCTATCCAGAAAAATACACAAGATGGTGAAATAGAAGCCCAGACAAATAATTAATTACTGACTTTAAAAATAGAGGGAAAGAGATGAGCTACATAAAAAAATTACGTCCTGCCTTCAGAGACTACTATTTAGTCACACATAAAAAAGTAGTGACCTATGTTCCTTGTGAAGAAAAGATGATGGCAGTTTATGTTTTTCTACAAAGCTTCCCTTCTGAAATGTTTTCTGCTGAATTACAGAAAAAGATATAAGTGGACTACTACAGAACAAAAAACCAAAGTGGATTTAAGTTAACAATAAATAGTCATGATAAATTAGCACTCACTATCATGATAAAAATCTAATAAGGGAAGATTTAAAAAAAACCATTTCCCTTCTCACCCTTCACTCCTGAAGAAATTAAATAACACTGACAATTCAGACACTTGGTAGAGAAAGAAACCTGGGTGATTAATCTGTTTAGTTCTCTGACTGACATTTACACAGCTAATTGTGTAGTGATGATGCTTCTTGAATAGGTCTGAATATTAATGGAAGATTTGGTTAAGGCTGAAATTTGTTTGTTTAAGAATATCACAGGAGAAATAAGAATGCTTCATCAACTTCAGAGTTTCATCACAGGTTTTATAACATATCATGGAACGGAAGTGCTTTTATGACTTATAAAAAACTTGCTTGGATGTTTGACATTCTGTGCTTCAAGGAATCCTGATTGGCAGTTGATTAGCCTTTTGCTCAAGTAATTATCTTCTTTAGTGAAATTAGTTGGCTAGAAAATTGCATTGTAATTCATCAAGGGGAAAGGAACATTTCAAAAGCTCTTGAGAGTATGATCCTTTTTATTTAGTATACAATATGAATTATTTTCTTAGCAAGCTCTTCTAAAATATCCTATTCATCATATTATAGCAGCTTGTGTTAGGTTTTTATCTTGGTCTTCATTTTAGTCTTTTCACTGAAACTAGGTGATATCTGTGTTTAAATTAGCTCATGAGTAATACTGAAGGATGTGTATACAAGAGTTTGGCTTTGAATCAGAAAAGCACTGAAACAGGTCTTTACAAACTAACCCAAATGCGAGGAAAACTCCTCTCATCATATTTAACACAATGCTGGTAGACAGATCTTACTCATTCAAAAGGAAATTTTTCTGCAAAAACCATGTTAATAAATAATGCACAAACGTTATGGTAAGGTGAAGAAAATGCATTTGCAGAAAGAGCATTAGTTTTGCAGAGTCTGTAGTGTACTGAAAAAAGCTAAGACAGTAGTGTTGATGAATGTTCCTCATTTACTAAGTGGAAAGTAGGGTGCCTGAAGCACAGTGCTAATGAGGGGGGAACACAGTGGAGGTCATCTGCTGGAAGCACTGGGGAAGATTTTCCCTCCCTTGGGTTCAGGGAGCTGACTTGTCTCCTCCTGGCACCCTTCTGCTCTCCCAGGTGACTGCGAGAGCTCATGGTCAGAACATGACATGAAACAGCAACAAGAGGACAGGAACTGCATTCCTCTGAAGAGTGGGTTCCTACCCAGTCCTCTCCAACCACCTCAAATGACACACGCAGAGACTGACCCGTTCTGGTGTCTGGGGACTGTCATGCCCTGAGTGAGGGGCTGGACTGCAGGTTTCTTCTCACCAGTATTTCTGATTGCTGTGTACCGTATTTCAGTTTGCTTCCCTTCTTGCACTTGGGTTGTGAAATATAACCAGTTCTCTGTGGTGCTGTTTCATGCAGCTGCAGATTATTCTCTTTTTCTTTTTGTCTTAGTAGTTCTTCAATCTCCAGCCATGGCTTAAGGTCAGCTTAGGCATAAAGAGATGTTTTTTGACACACTGAGCATGACCAGCTTCATTAATTTCAGTTTTTTATACATTTAACAAGGGTTTTTGAAGGTGCTTTACTGCTTTCATAGCATGCTTGGTTTTTGGTATATTTAAGTAGCATCTTGAAATTAGAATTTCTAGGTGAATTAAATACATATTTAAGTGGAATACAGCCATGTGTGTGCCTTATAAAATTAGCTACTATGCAGTGATTATCCAGTGAAATTTAATTCCTAGCTTGCTGGTAATCTCTTCCTATACAGAAAGACAGAAAACATTTTATCATTACAATTTAGCATTCCTCCTGTGGAGTCTGTGAGAAAACACATGTCACATGAAATAAGAACATTCTCTGTATGTGATTTAATAGCAATTAACTCACTGGCCATCCTCTTAGTCCTTAATTAAAGAGATGGGTTTGTACGTAGCTCTGTTCCAGTATTGACAGATTTGTCTGGCCAAGACCATTTAATGAATCCATTGAAAATAATGGCCAACTCCCATAAACTAAAGCATCACCAAACTTCTCTGTCTGTCTTCTCTGTGCTGGAACAGGCTTATTCTTCTTGCTGTTGAGTTTTCACTGCACCATTATTTTCGCCACTGTATGCTACTGTTGCCTCTTATCTGATAAATGAGTAGCAAAAATCATTTGGACAAAACCAAATCCATTTAAATTGTATTTACTGTAAATGATCTAAAAAAAAGGGTTGCACAAAGTTGCCTCCCTACTTTGAAATTCAGAGTTTTGTACATTTTGTGTTGCATGTTTCATATCTTTCCTACTTTTTTTATTGTTGTTATAAGAGAACAGGTGGGGTTTTTTTCTAATATAAAATGTTAATTCCTGGATCAATCAAACATACCTATATTACACTGTACAAAATATTTGTCAGAAGGAGTAATTAAAATTAATTAGTGCTTCTGGAATAGGTGTAATTGTGCCCTAAAGGTATTGAGCACTGGACTGGAAGATGTTTTTAAGAATTTTCAACAAAGTAAACGCAACAAATTTCTTTGAAAGTAAGACTGCTTTGAGAGTTGACCCATATCACTGCAGCTTGCCTCTCACACTTATTGATCACTTCTTGTCTTCCCAAGAGGAACACCTTAGTTTCTCCCGGAAGCATTACCAGCTCCAAGCTGTTCCTCTTGGCGACCATGCTCTGACCACAAGATAAATTATTACTCCTCATGCATAAAATATAGGATGGAGGAATTGGTCATGTGTGCTCCTCCCATCCCCAGATGTTACATTATGATATGCTTACCCAGAATAATGTCACAGCCTTTAATTATTTACTGAAGTCAGAGCAGCAGCCGGTGTAATGATGGTGTTTGGCGTATCTATAGTTCTCTATCTGAGGAATGTAAAGTACTCAGTTAAACAAGTGTTATCTTTCCATCACTACTACTAAGTGGCCCTACTGGAATAATCAACCTGCTGTTAACTGAAGTTTCTCTCTTCTCCAGTTGTATTTAACATGGTGAAATAATTAACATATTTACTGTGTGCTCTTATTTCTCTATTTCCTCTGTTCCTTTTACTTTGTACCTTACTCCTTTAGGACTAGTTTTGGAGAAGGAAACTTGATTTTTAGAGAATGTTTGTTCTCTAACTGTGAAACTGGAAAAAAAATCATTTCGTAGGATGGTTGTTTTATAAATTGTTTAAGAAATTTTAAGAGGTCAGTCTCCAAAGTCAGGCTCTCTAAGGCCCTGTCTTAGTGTGTGTTGCAGAGAACATGCTGCTTTCTTGAATGTTTGCAGAGTTGCCAGAACACCTTTTAGACAGAGGGAGAAACAGAATCTTAAAAAATTGTTTGGCAGTAGTGATGGGCTACCCTGTATGGTTCTAAAGCTTCTTGGTAATATTGTGTAACTCCTCTGTCTAGGAAAAATATAAAAGTTGCAGACAGCTTTTATCTAACCTGACAGGGTGCAGTAAAATGTGGTACTCACAGCTCAGGAGGTGCTATCTCTCTGAATGCTGCCAAAATATATTGGTGTGCCACAATACAGGGCTCCTTTATTAAACTCCCTAAACGAGAAAGTGGGATGGGATTTACACATTTCCTGTCCCACTAGCCAGATGTACATCTGTTCTCTTTCTGAGGGAAAACCATATACTTGTAGGATATTCACTTCACAATTTGACACCTTATCTCACTCATTTGCTTGAAAAGCATGATGGAGGAAAACCAATAGAAAAGATTTTCTCTGTGGCTTTGCTGGTTGTTGCTGATGGGCATTTTGCAAACTCTGGTGTTGCTAAGTCAAGAAGTCATCCAAAGGGCCAGGGATGTCTTACAGCTACAAGGAGATGCACTTTTCTCCAAGCAGAAAAACAGTGCCAGTCCTTTCACAGCATGTTTTCAGTTCCTTTCCCTGGCAGACGTCAAAGTGACACCATTTGAAAAGGCAGGGGATCATGGGACGTCTTCTAGATTGTAACTTTAAGTGACCAATACCGGTCCTGGAAGAATTTCCAAAATCTGTCCTTCCTGTGTTTGCTGTGTTTCTGAATGTACTGAGCTAGATGAAAAGTGTTTGAACACAAATAACTTTATGTTATGTTGCCATTCTCCAATGTGATCATTGTGCTTGACAAAGGATACATAATATGTAGCAAAAAAAAAAAAAAAGTACAAGTGTAGATTTATGCTTTTTTGTAGTATTTCTTCAGCTTGGTAAAATTGAATAGAAGCATAACAGAAGGCCTGAAGCATGAGGAAAAGAAATCAAATTTCATGTTTTCTAATCTTACACACATTAAATACCTTTTACAATGATTTTTAAGCTGTACTGTGTTAGGTCAGGTCTGTTACTTGCCTCTTCTGGGGAATGTCTGCATACGTTCCTGAGTGTAATAGCATCTCTTCTTTTTATATACATAATTTTTTTGTAGCTTTCCTTTTCAGTAGTAGAAAAGAATTACATTTATGGTCTTGGGAACTGTTACTGGTTTTGATTCAGTAAAGCGCTTTTTGTATGAGTAGATAGCATTCATCATTTGCTTAATAACTGTCAATTTATGTGCTAATGTTGAATAATCAAGAGTAAGATAGAGAAAACACATTTAGTTATTTAACAATGCCATTTGACTGTTTGTAGTCTTTTAAGAAAGACTATATAATTATACATGTGAGAGAGACATTGGCAGCACAGGTATTTAGGAAGAACTTGTTTGCTTGTTGAAAAAAGGATATGTTTGAAAAAACCTTAATTGCTGTTTTCCCATACCTGTGCCAAGGAACAGGAGCACTGCAGTTTGTGTGGTGCTTTGTGCATTCATCCAAGCATCTCTGCATCCAGTGGAGAATGCTCCCAGAGTCCTCATTTATGAAGAGACCTTTCAGAGATCCACATTTACCTTCTGCGGTGCCTCATGTATATTGTATCCAATTTTGTTTTTTTTTTTTAAAAAAAAAAAAACCCACCTTGTTTTATACAGTGTAAATCCATTTCTGCTTTGCTTTGTAGCAGGTTTTGTTTTGATGTGTAGTGGAGCGGTATCTGGCCTAGTGTAAGTAAATGGAGCGCAAGAATTGGGGAAAAAGTACAACAATCACACCTACTGCAGCAGGAACAGGAGCAGAGCCATGAATACCTAATTGACTGTAGTGATGGCTGTGCCCATACACACGTTATTTTTGAGTGTGTTTTAGCAAGGCTTGGGTTTTAACTCTTTCAAGTTAAACCTGAAGACCAGAATAGAAAGCTCAAGAACTATTAAAGAGACCAATGGCAACAAGGGGGATGCTTTCATCTCAGTTAAGGAATCTTGTGTATTTCAAGAAATTGCTCTCCTTACTGTCCACTGCATTGTGGGAATGGTTTATTTTGTCCTTGAGATTAATTTAGGAATACTTCCATGGAAATGAGAATAGTGACACTGGATACTGGTTCTTCTGGTCTGTCCTAGCATTGACACTCTACTAAAAGCTTTACCTACGAATCTCTGCACTTCTCCCTTCCCCCTGCTGCAGCATCTCTGATTACTGATGTTTGAAGGCATCGAACCTTGGATTATAGAGCTATACAATGTTACTACTAAAGCACTTTTGCATCATTTTAAGTTTCTAAGCATAGCCTGCAGCCAGTAAGTAGAAAGAGGTTTAAGAGGAAAGAAGGGGCTGTTTTGGAGCTGTTCTGCAATGATTTTTGATTGTTCACAGAATTCTGGAGGCAGATGTGGCCAATGTTTTATATACAAAGGGGGTGGTTGGATTCCTGAATCACAAAAACTTTCTGTGATATACAGATGCTGCCAATTTTTGGACTAAATCCATTGTGAAATTACCAAGGGACATTGTCTTTTTGGGAAAGGCTGCTTAAATGTGTCTCTGTGTTTGACAGGGACAAAGTATACCTCCTGATTTGCTGGAATTAAAACTTAATTAGGCCAGGTTTCTCTGAGAAGCCCTAACAACTGCATTCTGCCTTAAAACCTGCAGGTTAATGAATAATAGAAGAGAAAGATTGAGCACGGCTATCTAAACTTTTTTTCTTGTCACTTTTTATTCTGTACTTTTCTGGGCTATCTATTTAAAATATCAAGGGAACGTCTGGGTAGTTTCACAATGGTTAACGCTGGCACTAAAAAAAGTGCAAATGCTGTCTCATGGAGCTATTTTGTTGCTTTAAAGTAGGTACACTTGCAACATTAACTCATCTCATATTTGATAGGGAATCTGCTGAACATGGGAAAACATTCAGGTGGAATGATGGTTGATATTCCACCAATAAATGCTAAAGGTGAAAGTTCAAGCCCTGATGTTCACTGAGTCATCCTGTCAGTCACGTCCGTTTTTCTGTATTTCGTAAGTGTCCTGACCACAGGTACACACACTTCTCTTACTCATTCACAGATGGGTAGATTGCTGTAATGTGACCTGGGACTCCTTGAAGCCTGAGACAGTTTTGTCAGGGATTTCTTGTCCAACTGGAAAGGAAATACGTGATAGTATCAATTTGTGCTTCGGTTATACACCATCCTATATAAGCAGTCTGCAGATTTTGAAACACTCTTACTCTGGCTTCCTTGTGCTGTCTGTTACCTACTATTAATTCCCAACACATTATTTCATCTAAGGGTTATTTGCAGATGTGTTTGATAGAGGGTTGCAAGTTTCAAAGCAAGTAGATTTCTAAAACATTTCTAAAAACTGACTTCCAGAGAGGAGCTAAAGCCTCTCTTAAGCTGGGGAAATCCGGGGAGACTCTACCATTATATAGCTTGTTGGAATCATGGGGCTGGCTGTATTTCAGATTCATTATAGCACATGTGACTTTTACCTGGCCAGCAACTCAGGAAAGTCCACGTTGGGGTTGTGGAAGAACTGAATGTGAAGTGAGTGAAGGGGGGCAGGAGATCTGGGGCTTTCTGGATCTATAGGAAAGGTCTGGACAGTACTAGAAATACTACTCATCATTTTACCCTCAGTTTCCCTCACTGTGTTTTCCTATTTGTTGTCCATCTCCTTTACAAAGTACATAAAATTCTCTGATACAAAAGCTGTTTAAAACAAATATTCCTGTAATATCTGTATCTGTGCTGACATAAGGCATTAATGGAGAAGGAATTATATATTGGTACTCAATTAAGAAAATGCTATTTATTTTTAAAAAACATGAAAGAAGTGTAGTTCAACAGAGAAAACTGTCTTTCAGAAGATCATGAACATCACTCTTCACAGTATTACTCTATCCCACTGAATCTGTATAATAATTTTTTGAAAAATGTTTTAAAAAATATTTTGCTGGGTTGTTTATGTAAGGGATTTCAATGGGCAAATAGGTTTCTTCAGACAAGGCAATATTTAAACTTCAGGCCTTGCATGTCAGTGTGAACTAATTAAAATCATATTGTGCAATAGGTCAAGAGATCAGGAAGTTGGCCTTCTAATTAGAAGAGATAGTTATAAATAAAACCTTGTTGTTGAAAAGGAAGAGCAAGATTAAGAAGATCTAGATGTGAGAAAAATGAATCAGAGCCCTGGGTCTCTTCTGAAGGCTGTTTTAAAAGTCACCTCTTTCTCTTTTGACTCTCACTGTGTTACATAGAGAGACTTGAGGCTTCAGACTGTCCCTCATTAAGGATCTTTGGGCTCACCCCTGTGCCTGTAGTGCCTGCCCATGTTGTGCATACCTCAGTCCTCAGATAACAAATAATAGTCTGGCCTCCCCAAACAGAGTCTGACGGGAGAATTGAGATCTGGTTTATATTTGCTGTCAGCTTAGACCTTTCATCCTCCTTAATACTTTAGCTACACCTATTTTTTGTGGTTCTTGATATCACCACAAATGGGCACCTTGCCAAACTGGATAGGTGTCGTCTTGGGACTGTTTTTACGTGACCCTTTTGTGCGAGTTATTGTTTACCTTTCGTTCTTCCATCTTAATAATTGAAAAGCATTTATTTTCAATAACATGTAGATGTTGGGTGTTGTTTCCCCCTGGAGCATAAACATAATTAGTAAAAATAATAACAATAAACAGATTTTAGATGGTGGAACAGCTCTTCAACTTTTTCTGTAGATTTTCATCACTTCAGAAGGATGGAAGGCAGATCTAGTTCAACTATGCATTTGCTTTGTAAAGGGAACCTGACCAGGGGGTTAGACTGCATACCCTCAAGGGTCCAGTTCAGCTTAATTTATGCTCTGACTCTATGAAAGGATATATGCTGAAAGTAAAAGGCATTAGTAATATTAAAACTTATAAATGTAAGATATACATTTATCAGAGTAAAAGACACCGTCTTCCCATAGGACCATGACCAGCTTATCTTTACAGTGTGATGCTGATAATACTGGAATATGGGAAATCTTTATGGTGTGGGACAGTAAGTAAACTACTGGTCTTTGGGAGACCGTCTTGTAAAATGTTTAAATCAGCATATTCACATGTTGCTTTTAGTTTAACCTGAGATGTGTCTTTCACAAGACTTTGCTGTGTAAAATGCTACATATAATATTGTGAAGGTGGGGAAGGACTGCTTTTCTCCATCTTCCCATCAGAAGTGACTAGAACTATAGGATTAGGTTATTGTGTAAGTCTTCTTGATGCTCTGAAGGAGTTTGTCTCTCCTGCCCTCACTCTCGTTGATTCCTGAAGTTTCATCCTTAACATCACCACTGCGAGCAGAACGTATTAGTCATTGTAAGACAGGGCTTGTTTATGCCTGTACCCTGGGGTGGCTGCTGAATGTTTTTGTTCTGCCATTGCTCAGTTGTTTGTTCGTGCCTGTTTACAACTAAAACCTTAAGGGATGAATATCCTGCTGACTTCTGTGTGTGGCTGATAAAGAGCTTGAGTTTGGTGTGAGTTGTTACTTTGATCTTTTGAGCTTTGATTCATACAGGTTGTGGGGCTCAGTACCAAACTGCTGCTTTGAAAATTGAGAGCTTTGTTTTATTTGAGTGAGAATGGGGCTTTTCCCCTTTATTTGCAGGTACACTAACTCAGGCATGGCTAAAAATCCTGAAAAATTCAAATAAATTTCAACGCAAACCAATACAAGGTGCATTCATCTTGCTTTCTACAGTTAGGGCCTAGCATGTGCTTTTGAAGGAAATACCCATTTTCCATGGCTAAATACTTTGGTATTTAGCATTATCATGTACCTCGGAGCACAGGAACTAGATTTCTTCTGGTCTAAGTAGACTGGAAAATGTGTCCGTAATGCATTCCACTGGAAAACTGGCATTCAGCCCTAGGACCAGACAAGACCTAGCTCAAAATAAAAGTAAATAAAAACCCCAAACAAACAAAAACCCTCTCCACCATCAAAAAGCACCTGGACTGTGTATATTATTTATACAACAGGTTCTCACCACCAGCTGTTTTACTCCACAGGTGTGCTCTTATTGGCCCTCTGTATTTGCTAATGAACATGTACCCAAAGTGGTAAATTTTAATAGAAAAATGTAGATGAGTCTTAATATTCCCTTTGTATCGATGGTTGTTCACAGTGCCTTGCCCTATTCACCATAGTCTCTTCTCATAATCTGGTGTACAACTTGCTTTTTGCAAACCTTTGACTACTGTGAAAGTAAGTAGGTGAAGCTGTTTTAAAAAGTATATTTTCTGAGAGTGGGTGGAGTATTATTAAGAGTTACGTTGAACTTTATGCAGCATCTGACACCACTGACATAAACGATTAAGATTTTTTTTTCTTTTTCTAAAAATGAGTAAAGATTTTGTGCTATAAATATTTCCAGAATGGAGGCCAAACTTGAAGAGGGTTTTATTCTCAGGATTCATCCCCAGTGAAGTCTTTGGAGCTTCAGGATCTTCAACCAGTGTTACCTTATCCTCTCACTTGGTCGTATCAGAGCGGTTGCTCCTTTCTTATGGTATCAGGCTGCAGTTTAGATACGAACTACCTGTGGTTAAAAACCCAGTAAATTTATTGTCTCTGATGTAATTTCAGTGTTTTCAGAAACAGATTAACTCTTTGTGATTTTAATTTCTATGCAAGCTTTTTGTACTGGCACTTACCATCCTTTTTTGTACAATGCTACAAATATATTTCATTCCCTCTCCTCCCTTTAGTGAAAGAGAGAAAATAAAATCTGGAGGCTTAAGTATAATACCAAATATCACAGGATATATTGCGCAGTCTTTCTACTCACAATTATATTATTTTCTTCTAAAACTGTATTTTTATATGTTGGAAATATGCACTTGAAGTAAACACTTGAACGTGTTTTCTACAGCTTTTATGGGCTAATGTTGAGCTGCTTTTTCATTTTAAAGCCATGTCTCAGTGCTCTTGTATTATTTTGCTAATATTGCTTAAACTACAGAGTACTGGAGATGCTTTGGCCAAAGTGTTGTTCAGAATTACCCCTTTAAAAAAATCCGTTAATATTGATCCATATCCATGGAACGTTGCTATGGAATTGATACTGTTTACTCGTTAATCACTGCAGACTGCAGCTCATAGTGTTGGCAGTGTGACTTGTTTGTTACATGTGACGATCGCTTTGTAAATGTCAATAAAATCAAGACAAAAACCTCTAGTACAACTGGAACTAGCAACTCAGTGTTTTCCTCATTATTTTTGGCAGCAAAGTACTCTTACAGAACAGTATGCAATAAAACTGAGCCAACTGAGTCCCACACTGTGGGTATAATTACATATTTTTGTTTGCTAATCAGTAGAATTTTTCTGTGTACACTATTATACTTTAATGGTTCTGTTGCAACACCAAATTTACAACAATGTTCTCTTGAAGAAAATGGCACATAATGATTTTATAGTTATTACAAGAAGATATTAAACTAAATAATACATAATGATGCTACACAGATTAACCAGCTCCTTAGTTCTTCTGTTCCTTATCTCTGCTTTAATGGTGTTTTAGGACAAACATAAAGTTACTTGGGAGGGAATTACCAGAATTACCGAACTGGTAAATATAGCCATCTGTGTGGGATGTCTTGTTTCTTACTTGAAAACTATTAGATTGTAAATTTAAGCTGTGCTTAGTACTTTAATTTCCCTTCCCACAACTCATGGACCATGAGGAGGCTTGCAGCCAGCTCAGATAAGTAGTAAGTTCATTAATTACAGGTTTACCTTTTTTGTAGGTTAAAAAAGCTTGTGTGGGACTTGATTAAACAAGCTGTTGTGGTGTGGCCCTGTGGAGGGCTTGGCAGAGAACAGCTCAGAGCAGCTCCCCATGCAACTTTTGGAATCAGTCTTCCATTAATTCTAAAGGTTGCTTGCTGTTATCAGGCTTTTTGCCCTTCTCTGGTTTCTGTATTATTTCTATCCAAAGTGATTGCACTGCAAGTAAACCCTGTGTACAGTAGGCAATGTGGAATGTTATCTCAAGCTTTGCCATTACCAAGTTTTATTTCTGACATTAAATAAACAAACACTCAAGGGGTTTTATTCCTTTTCTTCCTTTTCTTTTTATTCATGGTTATTCTGTCACCTAATTTCCACTTGATAATTTTGAATATATCTGACAATCTTAAGTTAGTATAAAGGTTTTCAATTTTCCTTGGAAACAGATCTCTGCTGTCAGACACAATTTGTCCAGGAGTGGAAAAGGAAGGCATGGTCTGATGGTGGCAGCTTGCCCCCTCTACTGCAGATATAGTTAATTATGTGTGAAGACTGTGATTTTTTATAGATTGAGATATAACTCGAATATTTTCTGTAGGTTTCTGCAGTGTAATCTGACATATTAGTGGCAGTAAATAGTTTATCTTCTGCATTTGATTTGCAGTGTGAGTCTGTTTTTGGATAAGATACCGGCTATATAGGGGAAGTTGTACTTAGTGTATCTCATACTTTTGCGTGTGGCTGAAAAACACTTGGTATTTCAGCATTGCTGAATGTTGATTGTGTCCTAGAGCCTGTAAGTTACCTTTTGGCAAGATCTTTTAAGTTACCTTTCTCTTGATTGTGTTGCACATGTGATTTGTCACAGCCTCTCACCAAAAGGAAAGAATATTTGTGAATATTTGTTTTTATGGGTAGTTTTTTCTCAGGCTTGTGTTAAAGCAGTGTCTGAAAGAACCTTGTTTGTACATAATTTTCTGGTTAATCTAGTGTTTACCTTTTTCTTCCCTTGTATTTATTCCATTAGAATACATTGTAATGTGTTCAATTGGATTTACCTATCATGAGGCAATTTTTGTATAATTAATACTGTTAATTAATCTAGTTTGAAACAGCACTTCAGACTGAGAGGATGTTTCTGTGATTGCAGAATGAGAAATATCTCAACCAAGTTTTCTCCCTCCAGTGGTTCACGATAAAAGTAAATTACCACAAGTGAAAATGATCCAGGAAATAAGAAAACCAGCTGCTCCTCAGAAAATAACTTGGAGTTTTCCAATAGCCTGTTAAGCCTTGCTGCAAGCCAGAGTATCTCCTTTGTTGATGCTCAGTCTTACTCTTTTGTACCTTCCAGCTGCTGCCCTAATTCAGAATTCCTGTGATCCCTGTGGATTTTTTAAGTCCCCTTTGAAGTATGCCCAGCACTTAATGTACTTCGCTTCTGTAGCTGACCTTTCCTGTGGCACTTTCTTCACCCTCTCTCTCTCTTGCAGATGGTGCATCATGGAAACCTCCATGAAGATTCCGTGCTGCTGCACAGTCAAACTAAACCTGTATGGGTTAGAGGGAAAGGGAGGAGATGGCTATTAAAAACAAACAATCAAATTGATTGACAGAAATTGTCTAGAATGTAATATTTGAAGTTTTAAGTCATAAAAGCTTTTTCTTGGCAGATCTGCCCACTTTCAATTGAAAGATTTTTCAGGGAAGTCAAGCTATTCACCTGCTTTGTCTGGCCCAGTCTCAGTGTCTTCTCCCAGGCTTTCTCAGAAGCTTTAATGTATTTTTTCATTCCAGCAGTGATGTATAGTGTTCTGGTGCTTGGTGCACCCTATGGCTAAAGAGAAAAATCACCTTCTCCCATGTCTGGAATAGTTATATTTAATTAGAAGTCATATTTCCTTATGGAAGCCCTTAGGCTTCAAATCCACAAAGACCTATGCGAGAATGTCTTCTTTCCATGTTCTCTGTCAAGAAGGGCTTTTATCACCTCCCCTTGCATTTTTGTGGGGAAAGAGTGGTTAACATTATACCTTTTCTGGTTTTTTAAATGTTCACAATACCTTTCAAATTCTCTGGAATGACATGCCAACAGCCATTTCAGCTGTGAGGATGCATCACTGTTACAAGGCTCCCTTTTACACAGTCATTTTACCATTATTGCTTGATAGCCTGTGCCGTCAAAATCCTTGACCTGTGCCTGTCAACTGCTGGCTGATCGTAGTGAATAAATTTGTATAATCACTGCATGATGACTGCTTAATAATTGTACTCCACGTATGCAAATACCTATTCTAGCATAATACAATTCATCTGCTTTGACCAGCCCATGCATTTAGTATTTTCGAAACATTTGTAATAATGCAGCACACCACTACAGGCTCCTGTCTTTTTGTGCCGAGCTCTAAAATGCTAAAATGAAAATGCAGAGAAGAAAAAGATGCATTAAAAAAAATCCTAAGAAAAATAGGCATCAAACAACAGAGAGGAAGCACTTGTCTGTATGTGTTGTGAATGAGGGGAAAAATTCCCCCAAACAGAAAACTTCCTTAAGGATTATAGAAAGTTTTTCTATTTTCATTCTTTTCTAGGTTAGCTATATGCCTTTACTCCAAATAACCTGCGGTATTAATTTCCTTGTCTGCATTTTACAGAAGACTACATAAAATTGGAAGATACAAATTCAAAAGCTTATTTGAGTCTGAGACACTTGCAAAATGCTCACCAAAAAAAATCCCCAAACCAAACCAAAAAATGCCAAAAATACAAGATAAGAAGCAAGGCCATAGTCATACAGAAAAGACATCTTTCTCACGTTTATGATTGTCCTGTTCTGAAGGGTGGAAGACTATTCTGTGGAAGCCCTGGTAGTTTCTTTCTCTGATCTTGCCCTGTTCTTTTAAGCATTTTCTTTGGCCATCAAATGACATAGATTGCTGAGACAGGTGGGCAGCAAATAGTACCAGTTTGTCCATTTCTGTGTTCTTTATTGCAACATCAGAACATCAGTAAATAGTGTTTTAAAAATAAAATGTGATTTTCATTGCACTATAAGACATGCTTTTAATCTTATTATTAGATACTTGTTCCTTTAGTCTTTCTCAGAATTTAACTTAATATGTCTGAACAGCCCAGGAGGAAAAAGAGACTCCATAGTTCAATGCACCAGACAGCACTTGGTATGACAGTAGTAGCCCCATGTCTTCAGTAGCTTAATAGCCATCATGTCAGAGAGGGATTCAGGGAGATGTTGAAGGCAATACTGTGGATATTTACTAGAGAATGACAGTCATGTAATAATAGCACAGTAACATGAACAAAAATCCAGGACAAAGCAGGAATCTTAGCAATGAAATGTAGATAAACTTTTTTGTCCTTCCAATCTGTGCAGTATCCAGCTGGAAACAAAGTACTGTGGCTGCCCAGGAGGCTGAGGAAAGGATTTTGGAGTTGCCAGACCCATCTCTTCAGGGTGATACCACCTAAAACAATCTGCACCTTCTCAATAGTTGTTTTGGGAAGCTGGGGGAGCAAGCTGGGAGGAGCAGGAGCTGAGCTTGGTTTAATAGCACGGAGTAGCCTGAATTCCTCCAGACTTATCACTTCCCTCCTCAGTGAACAACAACAAGCATTTTTTGCTCTCACTGCCGGGAGGTATTTAGGGCTTAGCTGTCTCCTTTCCATCTGGAAAGGAGTGTGGCATGTCAGGTGTCTCAACACTAACACAATTAAAAGGAAGTGAATGGCTCCTTCACACATGCCTTAATGTCAGCAGTTTGGACTGGGAAAAACTGGAAAAGCACTATTGGAGCCTTTCCTACTGTTTTTTTCCTGCCAAAAGTGTGACATTCAGACAGGTTTATCAGCCCTGTGTTTCTCTGAGCCCTTATGCTGCTTGAGTGGGCTGACAAAAGTGTGAATCCTATCGACATTATAGCTCCATCTACAAAATTGGAGCAGAGCGCTCGAAGACTAAGGAAGATGACATCATAAGTGTGAGATAAAATGAACACTTTCTTTACTGTTTAGTTGTTTACGGAAGGAATTTGCCAATCATCATTGCTAGCATGACAGGACAACTTTTACTTGACTTTTTGTTTATTTTTAATATGACTTTCTGGTATCCCGAGATATTTAACTAAAATTAAAAATCTGCCAGAATTTGTGAGTTTCCTGTTGGTTTGTGTTTTGTCAAAGAATAATTGGCTGTGTGCAATAAATATAGCACACTTAAAATTTAACAGATCCGTGGGTAAATGAGCTTTGTTTTGAGTTGTGGTTGATTTCTTTATCCATATGGGTTCTTCGCCAGTTTATGGCAAGGACATTGATTATGTTGGATGTTTCAGCTGCTTTTGTTATGCTTGACTGTGAACTGTATCCAGATAAGGACAACCTTCTCTTACAACAACCAGTAAATTTAAAATTTAATTCCCAGGACTTTTCACCACGGCAGGCAATTACTGGTGGTTTGTAATGCTAAATTTATAGGATTTCAGCTAAACAATACTCTAAAATACAAGTTTCCCATGTCTGACTTTACAATAAGGTTTACACCTGCCATTGTTATGAGTAGTTTTGTTCCTTGCAGTATATACTGGAATAATGGGTTTATTATGTTATATTACTACTTTTCATTAAACTCTGCAGCATGGCTGGTTGGAGCTGGGAGGATTCCCGATTTTAATTCTAGGCTGCCAGAAGGCGCCTTGTGCAGCTTCAGAATGTTGATCCTTAATAAAAGAGGACACTGTACAGAGAATGTGGTTTGATAAATTAGGTAATCAGTAGCTTAAGCATCAAGACTTGCAGGTCTCATTTTGGTCTTAAGTCAGGTGTAGGCACTAAGAGTTTCTGAAAGTAAGAATATTTAAGGAACTGCAAATGTAGATTGTTTGCAATGAAATGTGAACCAAATTCAGGGAACTAGATGTCTCAAAATCAATAGTTCATGTGTGCTTTTTGTGTTTTAAATGGAGAATTTTAAGGATAAAGCTTAAGATAATGCTTTTAAACGCTGAGATTTTGTCCCAGAAATACTGTATAATTGCTAAGTTTTTAAAATGAATTGTGTTGGAGGACTATAAACCAGTGCATTGATTAAAAATCTTCAGTTCATTAAACTTCCCAATGGCAGAGGCCTTCTCAGTAATTAAAACTGCTGTTCCTAGTGGTGGACTGGCATCTGTATTGTAATCTTTTTAAGATCCCCACCTTTGTTCATTAGACTAGCACCTTTTGTCTCTTGATGGGAGGATTTATTTCCCCTTGTCATCGGTCTCAGAGGTGCAGTTGCAACTTTGGCAGCAATTGATTCCAATGAACCTTTCAGAGGTACTTTACCAGTTTAGCAGAATGAGGCTGGGTTTTGCTGTGAGTTGGTTCTTTGGTTGTTATTTTGGGCTTCGGTGGCAGTTTTTTGGGAGTGGTGTTTTTTGTCTTTTGTTTGGGGTTTTTGTCTGTTTGTTTTCCTTCTGGTTGCCACACACATCCTTGCAGGGGGAGCTTTTGGAAGGTCCAGGAGGACAGAGGATCTGTGTAGTAGAGATGTACTTGAGCACACAAAGCAGTTTCCTCTTCTGTCCCCAGCAGTCCCTCTGGTGCAATGACGTTATCCTGGTTTTATGCACTCATGGCATTTGCCATGTGGAAGAGCACTACCACTTCAGAGATATATCAAGCACAGGTGACTTTCTTAAAAAAACAAACCTCATGAATTTTCTATTGAAAACAAGAAATGAAAATCTGGAAAAGCACTTGAGAACTAGGAAAAAAGACTATATAGTTTCTTGAAATGTAACACAATAAATCTGCATATTCACAGAAGGTCACAGAAGAAATTTGGGCCTTATTATTCCTGGAGGAGTTTGTATTTTTTTGCTTTGGTGTTTGATTACCTTACCATTTTTTATTACCATCTGCACTGCAAGGGTAGTTTTGCTGAGGTGTTTTTTTGTGTTTTTTTTTTTTTTAAGCAGCATCCCATGATACCCTTAATTCTGTGTTTCCTGTGCTTTTGCTTCATTTGCAATTTTAAGAGATTTTCTCTAAGAAATAGATTTGTTTTGTATTGTACACCAGTAAATAATTAGCTGGGTTTTTTACTATGTAACTTCAACCCTTTAGTTCTGGAAAACAAATGCAATTGTTTTACAATAAATTAACTAAGAAAGGATTTCACCTGTTAGCATCCTTCAGTGTACAGGGAGAAAGATGGATTCAAAGCTTACATATTTTTGTTTGATCCATTGTTACTAATATGCTGTCCTTTTCCATAGGATTTTTATTTTGATACCTGCTTTTGTTCCTGTATTTTAAACAATTACTTTCAGGTGACTTCATTGTGCAGCCAATGCCATTGGCTGCAGTAGCTTTGAAAATAGTTTTCCTCATTAATGGCTGCTGCTGAATTGTTGGGAGAACAAAGTGCTGGTCCCTAGTGGCTCCTGAAACTTATGGAAGCGTGCAATGAAATTGCTAATATTATTTTTCATGAAAAAAGGTCAGACTCCTACTTTTAATACTTTTACATAAGCAAGAGCAACTTGAACTATAGAAATGAATTGAATCTGAACTTTCTTTAGCTGTTTTTCAGCCATCAAAATATAGTTCATGTTTGTAGGTCTTCAAAATTGAGAAGCTCCATCCATCTGCTTGTCCACCCAAGCACAATGAAGCAATAAATACAGAAACCCAGTTTTTCTGGGCTGTCCACACATGATGGCACTGGGTAACAGGATCACTTTTCAAAAGATAGGTCGACCTGCATTAAATCTTTGCAATCATTCAAAAGCCAGAGTATTGTGTGTTATTTCAGAGTGTTTGTGGGACCTCGGGTAGATTGGGGGGTAGCCATTTTATTGGCATGGGGGCAGAAGAGGGTGTTCTTCCAGCATCCCGTGGGTGTTTGCTGCCTCACTGGAGGCCCCAGGAAGGACTCAATGCTATCAAAAATCCTTCAAAATTGCTAAGTTTATAAGCCTGAAACTCATTTCTAGAAGCACAGTATTAATAAGGATAGTTAGAAGCCCTCTCTTCAGTACCCTCAGGTGTTGTCAATTGATCAGCATGCAGACCAGAGATGGGATTTCTTTCAGTTATGATTGAAAGTTTTGTCTATGGGATTTTCCCTCATCTTTCCCATAGATCTTAAATGGCAGGTCACTTGTGTATGAAAATGACCCAATGAATTCCATAAACCTGGACAGGAAGGCAGCCTGTAGGAAAAAGGTGAACCATGAGGTAGTGTGAGGGCTTCAAAGGTAACCCACATTTTTTATTGGTTGTAGAAAGCAGCGATAAAGCACAATTCCTTATCACTGTCATGTGCCACCAAATCAGATTTGACTGGATTTTTCAGCCAGTTGCACAATGAAGAGTGGGATATGGTTTAATGTTTTCCTGATCTGTTTAGAATAATGCAGCTGAGCTTGTATATAGCAAACTGAAAATACAGATGAAATATCTGAAACCAATGTATCAAGGGTTCTTCACTTTCCTATTAATTTGGCAGCATGCCATTATTATCATGTAAATTTCTTCCTCATTACTACAGAATAACAAAATGTCTTTGACCATAATTTTTCCCTCTTGAGGTTGTTGTCATTATCTGTAATTTCCACTAAGTTTCCCTGTTAATAGTGCTTGCCTCTCTGTACACTGACATAACTAGTTGGACTTCCAGAAAACAAAATACCTCATGCAAATATTTTGTACATGCATGTTCCATGCTTTTTTTTTCTTAATTAATGTGGCTAATACATGTTTCAGCAGAGGCTGAAGAATCAGATTTGTTAATCTACTCTACCTTTGCAATTATTTTACTTTGTGTTATGCAGAGTGCTCATATTTGGCAGTGTATTTCATTTCTTGGGGTTTGCTTTAAGAATTATCAAACTTATGTTCTGAAGTGTATGTATTATTGGAAACATTGAGTATTTCTAGCATGAGTTATTGAATTATGAAATAAAAAATGTGTACATAGACAAGAGGTCATCTCTGTTCATGTATTTAATAAAGTATGGTAGGAAGAAGAGGTTTTTATGAAAGTTGTGAATTGTTTGGTGTTTGATTTAGGTTTTGATTCTGTTGGTGGTGGTGTTCTCCAATGCTGCCCCCCTCCTTTCATTCTTCCATGTCATCAGTCACTGAAGTATATCAAATGCTAATTTCTATTCTTCCATCTAAGCCTGTCTGGAGTATTCAATAATTTTCTCGTGTGCCACCTTTATAAGGGAAATCTGCACATCTACTTGTTCACTTTTGGCAGATGTCTTCCATTTTCCTTGTCATGTGTCAGGATTGGTTGTGACAGAATTGATTTTCCTCTGTTAAGAATTCAATTTTTTTCAATTATTCCTTCATCTTTCTGGAGCTTCTTTGCTTATAAAGGCTGGACACAGACGTGTGGAATCAGCTCCAGGAAACTGCTGATAGACCATCTTTATCATAGCTGCATTTGCATTAAGAGCATCCTCTAACATGAGAGGGGTTATAGATGGGGAGCTGAAACCTCCTATGTGATCACAGCTGCTCTGACACATGATGTGCTGGTATTGGGTATTTTAATACATCACAGGTTTAGAAGTGGCAAACCTGTGCTTCCACTTCCCTGGCAGCGGTGATGGCTTCCTTCTGCAGGTCCTGTTGTTTGGCTGTGCTCTCAGCTGGCCTTGTGCTAAAGAGAATGGGGTTTGAGGAAGAAGAGGTCGGTTTATGCAGTTGAGTTGGCTGAGAGAGTAGCTGAGCATTGCACAAGCACTACTCAAAGGAGAATGCCAAACTGGTGGGGACAGGATCTCAGGGTGGAAATGTTTCATCAGCCACCAAGCAAATCCTTGCATGGACTTGCGTCTTGTCCAGTATTCCTGAGGACTTCTTCTTCTCTAAAGAATCATGGAGAAAGTGCTAGTCCTAAGCATCTGAGCTGTTTTTATGTTGGTCTTAGTCCCAGGAAGTACTAAGGTTGGTAAAGACTGTGGTGGTGCTGCTTATAAAAATACACTTGAGGTTTCAATGCATACTGGTTTACTTATCCCACTTGGTTTGTAAAAGCATTTAGTAATTAGGTTAAAACAATTAAATTGTATATTATGAGCACAGGATAGATTTCAAACATTCTTTCTTCCCCTCAAGGTTACAAAATATTCTTGCATTAGCATCTTGGACTCTGTTGAGCAGAGATTTTGGGTAAGTTAAAAGAAGAAGTTCATTTGAGGTAGAATAAGGACATTCTCTTGGGACAGAGAATGTGCAATGTGCTTACAGCTGGTGGTTTGGCATCCATGGTCTTTTCAATAAACAAGTTTAGAAAACTTTATTGAAAGTGCAGTATCACATGATTCTGTAGTTATCTTTTTCTAATATAAAGTGCTACCAAAAACCATTTTGAAAATCAGTGAAAATGTGTCCAGGGTATGGAGTATTGCGAGGAACTGCTTATCCAATTTTACTAGGTCACCTGAATACGAACTCTGGTATAGAACTCCTCAGAAAGGACAATCAGGTTTTTAACACTTAGCAGAAGACGGTTTTATCCGTTTGAAGATGTGATCTGCCTCCCCACTTGGGGATGCATGACTTCAGGAAGTACTCAACACCTTATGAAGCCAATTATGGCCTTAATACAGAAAGCACTGTAGTTGTTTCCGCTGTGGCTTCCGGGACCATCTCGCGTGCGAGGGAGTTTCCCAGTCTCCTGGCGTCGCAGAGGGCACTGTGTGGTGGTTGGGAACACTGAGTGCGCAAATGTGAGCCTGTAGAAATCTACGCAGCTCCTGCTGTGAGCAGGTGATGTGAATCTCTTGAAAACCCCTCCCTCCTCTGCTTTCCAAACCTGTTGTGGTTTAATTGCTTCAAACGTGCTGCAGGGCACAGCTCTAACTTTGAGCTAGTAAAATCTGAAATAAAATCTGAAATAAATCTTAAATGATGTTCGTACAGACTCTTCCTTTCTTGTCTCCATAAGTATTTGTTTAGCCTTTATACTTGAGCTTCCTTTACCTTTTGAGTTGAAATTGTAGTTTAGGTGAAGATTATCTCAAACTCCATAGCTGCTGCTGGATTAGGGATTTACTATAGCCAATATGTTCATGCATACACTACTTCCTTTATTATTTTCTGTCCTTTTTCTCAAACTTTTTGCTATAATTACAGGAGATGATTTCTTGGATTGCCTGTTGAGAGGGCAGAATTGCTGTGCCAGCAGCCTTGTTTTATTCTTTTGCTGGCTCCTGAGGGTAGTAAGATCTATGCACTACACTAATTTTCTTCCATACTTAACTGCAATTGCAACCTTCAGTAATTATTTTTTAATAAACTCAAAAAATATTGCGTGAATAATGCAAAATTTAAAAAATGGAAAAATTTAAGAAGGTCAAAAGTTCAAATCAATAACTTATTTCTTGGAATTTTTATATAAGGCATTAGTAGCATGGTGACATTGAATGACCTGCACAATTGTAGAAGTATCAGAGGTATGTTGTAAAAGAGAGTTAGGCATTTAGATGGGGATCAAATTTGTTTTCATAATTCATATTGAGAATTTCTTAGAGCCTTCAATTAGATCCTTTTCTAATACTGAAACTTTTATTCTACTTTACCTTTTCTAGACGTTTGCTTTTCAATTAGCAGAAGCTGACTAAACACTATGTTTTTGCAAAACACAGTAATTCTGTCACAAGAAAGAACTGTATATATTTAGATATCAACTTGCAGATCAGTTGGTCTGGGCTGTGGGTGTAAAGAGAGGCAGTAAATGTTTATGACCATGAGTGAAGGCAATATAAAAAGTGGCTTTTAATAAATGCCGGGTTCTGGGTTTGTTTTGTAGTGGATGGCTGCATACACCGAGCTGCCGGGCCCTGCTTAGTTGCCGAGTGTCGCAACCTGAGTGGCTGTGAGACTGGACAGGCCAAAATTACCTGTGGATACGACCTACCTGCAAAATGTAAGTCAAGCCTTTCTCAGCGTTTTTGTTTCCAGCATGTGTTGCTGGTGTGCATGGTTCATTTCCCTGTAGTCTAATTCAATAGGGTATTCATTTTACAAAATTAGCAGTGGGACTTAATTAAGCATGTTCTGCAATAATGTCTTCCCCTCAAAGCAATTCAGGCTTTTCTAAACGATTATTTCACCTATGTTATCCGATGAAAACTTACATGTCTCTAAAATACAAAGCATCTTTCATGTTTATTTTTTGCAAGCTAAAACCTATCCTTTCATATGCATAATAAAGGATTGGAAATGCTTTATGAAATATGAACAAAATATACATTATCATATTTAAGTTCTGCGGAGACAGTTTTTGGAAATGTTGCATATTTGATATTCTTCATGCAGATTCCTTGATTGTGAATACTTTGAGGGCCCAGGAGATCAAAGTGATGTATTGCGTTTTCAGCTGCTATGTAGTGTCTGATTGGCAATTACTGTGAAGGTATTTGTCACACTTTAGCTTTTGACAGAGTGCAGCTCAGTGCTGGAGTGGTTTTGCACTCTGAAAGTGGAATTGTCAAAAGTTTTCCTCCTATTTCAAATAGGAAAATGGTTATTTGACTGTGTTGTGTAGATGTTGAGTTTGTCTTGGAAAACACTAACATGTTGACAGCACATTGGTTTGGCCAGTCTATTATGTGAGAATATAAAGTAGGAAATCTTTGCAAATTAAGATGTTACAGAATAGTATATTAAGACATGAATATACAATTACCAAGAAAGCATTGTAGACTCCATATAATTAGAATTCAAGCTCTCTTTTTTTTTTTTCTGGATGTGCAGGCTGCAGCAGGATCATGGCTCATTCAAAAATATTTAGATCTCTCTTAATTGTCATGTAAAATCAAAAGCTGGTTGCAATAGCAGGTATCTCTCTCAGCTCCTGTAGTTCTTAATGTCTTACGTAGACAAGAACACTGTTTTAAGAAAACTGTTTTCTCAGTCTTTTTTTGTGCTTTCGGGGATGAGGATGTTGATAAGAGCTTCCAATTAATTCCTTGAGGGTGGTAATTTCTATGTGTGGGAAAACTTTGCTATATTTTATACACAGTTTTACCACATGATAATGGTCATTTGTGAAAGGCTAATTTGACTAGAGGTCAGGGTTGAGGAAGATTCAACATGAAAGTTGGGTTGGGTTTGTACTTGGCCTGAATCTTCACCAGATTCCCATAAAAGGGATAGAATTGTTGGATAATACATTGTAATTTACTCTGCTGGGGATGTTTGATGTTTAATTCTTCCCCGTTAGCTAAAATATATCTCTGGAGAGACAGAAAAGCCACTCATCAGTAGGTGCATTATTCCTCCCATGTATTGTAGTGGGAGAAATTAAATACAAGGTATCGAGGCAACTGATGTGTGTTAGATAGAGGAAGGGTCATGTCTTAGGTGTGACCTCCCTTTAAATCTTGCAGCAGTTCAAGGGGTTGCTTAAATTAGGTTTGAAAAATGGGATCCTGTTTGAAGGCTACTGGAAAGTCTTTGTTCTTCGTGTTGGAATTATAAACAAAACAATGGGAAAACCCATTATTACTTGAAGTTGGAAATAAAACCTGTAACCAGGCATGAGGAAAAGTCAATTTTCTTCTTAATCAGTATTGTTATAAATTGAAATTGCACCAAAGCCATGCCTATTTGTATTTGATCATGCATCAACATGAGAGGGGGAAAGGATACCATTTACACAACAGGCATGGGGAGGGGAATATACAGTTTACATGCAGAGAGTGAGAATGAAAAACTCTTTATTTCTTAGCTATTTTCCTTAAAATGTATTTGTGTTCTCACCAACTGTTGTTTTGCATTTACAAGCTTTAGGTTATAGGGTCATTAAATTATTAAACCATTCATCTGAAAGTAATCAAGCAATCAAGACTGGCTTCATATTTTAGAGAGCTATAAAGCTACTGGATATCTTTTGCCATTCTCTGTCACTTTGTTTTAACAGTGCAAGAGTTTAACTGTGGGAACTATTTTGCATTTGACTTCTGTGAGGAAAGCAGCACTGTGACAGGAGGTCCAGACTCTCCCATCCAGATCTGCTGTGAGGCAAGGCTGTGTGCCAGCAATTTGCTGAAGGTTATGGTTGACTGCTAACTTCCAACTTTCACAAGGAGTTGCTTTTCATTGATCTGTTTGTGTATAGGAGACCAACTACAATAATCAATTAACACTTTTTTTGAGATGTGAAGTACTTTTTCTGTTGTCTCTGTTCTTGTGACTGTAGTTGAACAAATAATTAAAGTAAATGTAAAATGCATTTCTTAACACGATGAATTGTTGTGTTTTGGTGGGGGTTTTTTGTTATTTGATGGAATTATAAAATGTTACAATTGTATCTCCTACTCCTGGGATTTTCCCATCTCAAGTTCTTGATCCTTTGCTTGGAAACAGTTCACTGAATTCAGCAAAGCTGCTCTGGGACACAGCAGCCTGTGTGTGCTGTATCATGCAGGGCTTGGGCTTCAGCAAGGACTCCATATTAAAAAGGGTTTAGTATTCAAAGATCATGCAGCATCTTGCTTTGTTTTATAAATGACTTGGAGGAATCCGGGATTAAGTTTGGCACTAAAGGGAAGGTTATGCTTTGTTAGGAAGCTGGTAGTTGGTAAATACCACTCTGGTCATCTCCTTTTCAATCTTTTGTATTTTTATTGAGTACTTTGCTGTATTTACTTAGGTTAAATAAGAACTGGTCTGACAAATAACTTCATCACAGAGGAAAACTTGAAAAATAATGTCTGACTGAAAAATGCAAAGATTTGGGGTATACGCTGGCTCTCTGTCATTTGTTCTTATTGCATCTGAGTCAGAAATCAGTTTGTGAAACATGCAAGTAACAGCAAATTCAGGGAGAGAATACATAAAATAATTAATCATTTTCTTTAGCTCTTTATTGTCATAATGTGAACGCACCAATGTTAGCATGTCAGTGGCCTGGAGATATTTCTTTGTGAACTTTTCAAGATACACACTTTTTTTATGCCAAAAAGTATTCTATTTGAAAATAGACTTGAAGTCAAATTGAGTTTTCTAATTACCAGTTCATGTAACATTCAGTACAGTTTTACAGAAATCAGTGTAATCACCATCTGCCTCCTGTGCTGCAAAAGCCTACACAAAGCCCCCCCAAATGCCAACCAAGTTATCTGCTGAATACATAATTTGGTTGATGTCATCTATTGTTTTTCAGCAAACACCTATGCAGGCACCCAAGTTTCCATAGTGCTCTGCAGGAGTAAAAAAGGCTGTGCCTTTTGCTCTGAGATAGTTTCCTTTAATGCTGTCCCGGACCAATCATCAATTATTTAACTTCTGTACATCGTATTGTTGTTCCTTTTAAAGAACAGTTTGTTCTAAATATTGTTCAACTAATCTTCAAACATTGAGCAGTACTCTGATACTGACATGCTTTAAATAACAGATGAACAGTATCTGTTTAAAGCTCTACAAATGCTTGTTTTCTTTCTCATTTGATTAATAGTCTCAGTTGGCTCTACTGGCAGAAAATGGTCTGGATGTAAATTGTGTTTATGGCTGGAACAAGGGGTCCATAACAGCTTTTTGGATTGTTATCTTCTTGCAGAGGTTCACTGTAAAAAAAGACCCTGTCAGGACACATTAGAAAGTAGAGTCCCATTCTGCCTGGTATTTAACAGGCCTAAAAACAGTTGAAAACCAGCACAAGTATTGTGGTACCCTGACCTAGGCAGGAAAGAACTCCCAAATGAACTTTTTTTCTTTTGTTACTAAGTCTAGTAACAATTTCTTTCTTTTTCTGAAAAATGTCTGATAGTAAAACCCCTAAACCTAGGAGAATAAAATCTTACAGCCTCTAATATGGGATAGAACCAACTATCAGTAAATCTGGAAGGTGGACTTCTGGTGGAGACACCTTGCTAGGCAGTTTCTAATACAATGGTTTATGTTCATAATAAATCTATAATATTCAGAATAAATTTTTCTGTTTGCTTGACATTTTTAGTACTTTAAGCACTGTCCCTGAGTAAATAGCATATATAGCAAGTCTTCTGGTCCAAGATCAGCCTGGAGTAATAATGTGAATGTGCTCTCAGAGACAGTTCTTGCTGTGAAATAAGTAGTTAGGAGAAGTGCAGCATTAAACACAGTAGGAGGAATCCATTTTTAAATTTGTTTAATCAGACTAAAAAGTGGAGATTAAAAAATAGAGATTAAAAAGTGTGCTTCTCTTATGTAGCCATAATTTCCAGTATTTAAAAGATGAATATTTGCAGGGTATTATTTTAAAGTAAGGCTGTGAGAGTACTGATTTTTAAATCTCCCCTCATTTTCTTGGAGATCAGTTGCAGGGCAGTAATTAAAAGGTCGATTTATGCAGAAATGGGACTCCAAAACCCTACTGCACTACAAAACTGACCAGTTGGAAACATGGGCATAATGTTCAAGAATATTTTCCAGATTTCCAGGATTCCATAAAGAAATTTGTTTACTTATTTTTATTACCTTGTTTATAAAATAATACATAAGTTTTGTTTCAAATGATTCTAAATTTCTGATACGTGAGAGGTGAAGAGTTGCTTTCCTCTGTATGGTTCTGATGGTTGTTCAGTTTGCTACCTCCTTATTTATTCTGGCCAGAGGTAAGTCTGGGAATTGAAAATATGTCTGGGAATTGAAAGGCAGGTATAAAAGCGAACAATATGTGGACAAGACGGGATTGCTTAGAGAAGACTGACTTGGACACTAACTCTCACTTGGTCAAGATCCTTGATCTTTTCCCACAGTTGATGCATAATTGGCTGAAGTCTGATGAAATTTCAGTTAAAAAGGTACAGCCTAAGGTGACACACTTAAAAATGCTAGGAAAGTTTTCCAGAAGGGATGTATTTCTAGTCTTTATCTTTTGATAAAGACTAAAGACTTTTATCTTTTGAGTTGAGTACCCTCACATTATTGTCAGCCTTGTGCCCAAAGTGCATGACACTTCCTGGGAAAAAAATATGTAGGTGGAAAAACACAGGGATTTCCTGAAGCAGCGCTGAGCTGCAGCAGCTCTTTGCCATCCCTTTAAATCTTTATCATTGCTTATACATTTAAAACCAATTTGAAAATTAGGCAAAGCAAGTTAATAATAATCAAAGGTCCAAGACCCCTTTTTCTTGAGAGGTACATTTCTTTTTCAGATTCTTTTGGGAAAGGCTTTCTCTATAGTTAACAAAACCACTTACCACATATTTATGTGTTTTTCTTCTGAGCGGTTTCTGTGTTTCAAAGGTGTTTTTTTATAAGATAATATTATGTATTTTATAACCATTTTGAAAATAAGTGCAGTCATGTCGTTATTGTGTTTTAATTTGGTCTAATTGGCTTCAGTCATCTTAATGACCTTCTTTATTCACCATGAACACTCACATCTGCCTATGTTGTTAATGTGTTGGAAGGGAAATATTAATGATTACTTCTTTGGTCTGGTCCTAAAACCTCCCTAGATTTTATAGAGGGTTTTATTGTAAAGCTTTATGACTTGCCTCTTCCTTATGTACACCCCCACACCCTACACACATAAGGAAAGGGAGAAGTTAGGATTCCTCGGGGAGATGGGGAATGCATTTATCAACTTCAGCTAAAAAAATTCAAACATCTTCTCTTCCAAGTCTGTGCAGGGTCTGTTATCAGTTTGGGAAGAAAAGGGACCAGTGCTGTAGCTACCAGAGGTTACGAATCAGCAAGAATCTTCCATCACAAGAATATATGATCTTTGTCCTTGGATTTGAGCCTAGCTCATAGACATTTTTTTAATGGATAGATTCTTTAAAATTTAATTTGTGTATGGACCCAAGCGTGTGTTTGTCAGTGTTCTCTGCAGTGTCGTGCTGTGGTTAACTCATGGCATGCTCTGCTGGAAGCTGTCGTTTCACATCTAATTGTTTGGTTACAAATGTATGTGTTGTGGCTAAAGGAAATGTTTTACTGTCGATCCTCACTGCTAAATCTAAATCCTTCTCTTCTGGGCATCACTTGTTACAATCTGGTCACTGAATGCTGAGCTCCAGGACAGAAGGGGGCACTGAAAAGTTTTAGAAGAGCCCTGAGCCATTTGCTCAGTAATTGGGTCTACTATTGGCACATAATGTGTGTGTTAATACGCTGTATTAGCAGGCGGTAGAAACCTGAAGCCATGAATTTCCCTTTCCCTCCCTGGCCTTATTTCTGTAATTCTGGACAGATTCAGCTACATTTTCTGCAAAGGTCTAATTCTCAGTGTTACTGAAAGCAGTCCCAGAACCGAGTTTGCAGGGTGGTGTGTTGGGGACAGCAGCCTGCACTGTTTATCACAGTTACTTGGCATCAGCATCCAGCATCGTCTGGAAACCCCCTCGGTGGAACAGAGAGGGAGTTACAGGGTGTAAACACTTTCCTAATGCTTAATTCATGTGTAAGGTACTGTTTAAAATGTCTCCTAATTAGGTGCAAAATAATTTGTGCTGGAATATGCCTTTCCACACTGGTGGCATAGAGTCATTCCTCAGGTATGTTGGCTCTGGAGCAGGGCGTTGTGCCCCTTAAGGCTAATATATTTAATTTCCTCCATACTTGGTCCTTTTTATTCAAATAATAATAAAAAGAAGAAAAAGTCTAATGCATGGCAGAAAAATGAACAGAATTCTCATCACTACAGTCAGCTGACAAGGAGAAGTAGTTAGAATGGGTTAGAATGGAGGTATTTATACTCCTTTAAGTGCAGTGGTTGCTGCTCCGACTCGAATATGTTCCCTCAGTAGCCAAAGCCAATTCTCAGTACTTGAAAATTAATCTTTGATGCGTGAGATTTCATCTGACTGAATTTTGCTTGTCTCATTTTAAATGGTGATAGAAATTGCTTACTGTAGTAAAACACAACATTAACCTCATAGTGTGTTGGCACTTGGTGATTTATGCTGGATAAGTCTCTGAAAAATATGCAGCCTGTCTCCCAAACCTGGATTTAGCTTACAAAGTGTGTTGGCACAGGCTTGGGGCTTGAATTAGAACACTAACTGCTGATCCTCCATCTCCCTAGGGTAGCAAAAAGGTTTACAATTGGAGCCCCTCAGAGGTCATTACCTTCATATAATTTCTTCCGATTAATAATAATTATATAATTGTAACTCGAATGTTTTAAAAACAGTACAGCCTAATTTTCTGTCTTGAAAGCAAAGAATAGGATTCCTTTTTGTGCTGAATCTGCACATTACACAGCCAAAAATATGAGGAATTATTTGCAAATGGAAGTTATCAGATCATAAGTAATAAATAAGGATTTTCTTTCTACTATTTTGAAATAAGGCAGAAGGAATAACATGAACCTGAAAGGTGCTGTGATTTTCTTGGAGTTCCTCACTCACCCGCAAACCTCGCTGTTGAGATTTAAAGCTGCTAATTTGGGGGTTTTTTTGTTTGTTGGTTTGGGGTTTTTTTGGATTTCTTTGTGGTTTTTTTTCTGATTATGTTTTGAAGGAATAATACAGATGAAAAGCAGGACTGTTTTGTGAGGACTTCTTTATCTGTAATGTAATTGCTTTAGACCAGGCTTAAGTGGAAAGGATGAGAAGGTTATGTAAAATGCTTTTAAAAAGATCTTTGGTTCACCCAGCAGAGGAATTTGGAGGCTGTTCATGTAACAATGTTTAGGGTATCAATGTACTTAGGGGTTTTTTTGGGGAAAACTAAGGTCAAACATTTGTAACATTTCTCTTTAGGAAGAAAAAAGCAGAGACTATGGGGTGTAAAGAATGTTTTAACTGCTGTAAGATGGAATCTAAATACTGATTAATCAGATAGTAAAAAGAAAGATAATTGGTGCTGTTTTACATGTTGAAGATGCTGTTTCGCCACTGGTGAAAAGAGAACATAATCCAGGATGTTTTATCTTCAAGTATGGGGATGAAATTCACGTGGATTTTTGTTGTTTTTGCTGCTGTTCAGCACTAGAAATTAGTTCCCCCTTTATTTTAGATTTCTGAGAGCATTCCCCTTTCCTTAACACTGCCTTCACACAGATTTTTTTTTTTTAAAGTTTCATTTGACTTGTCATGCAAGTTAAAGAACATACAATAGCTCTTGGGGTTTTTTTTCACTTTTTTTAATTCACAGAATAATTTCTTCCTTTTTTTGGTACTTGTGAGTTTTCAGTTATGTTGATGAAGATTCTTGAGCAGTTGTCAGAGATTTTATACCTTTTTAAACATCCAAAAAGGCAAAGCAAGTGATGGAGGGGACACATTTACATTACTCCATCTGTAGCTCTTTGCAAGCTAGTCAGGGCTGCAGATTATTTACACCATTGCATGGCTTGCAAGTGCTGTACCATTTATTCTTTTCTGAATAGATGGCAGTATCTTTTAGATTAATTAGCTGATAAGAAAAAATAGATTCTGGATGTGGTTAGTTTTTCTCTGTTTACAGACTACTTGGAGAAGTTTTTAATGGTTGCAGCACAGGGTTTTCAGCTTTCTGGACTTGGACTGAAGTTTCACTGCTGGGAATACAGAGGAGCTTTGAAATCCATCATCTTCAGGGCACAACAGTCACTCTGATCTGGGATTTAGACCTTTCTGGATGTCTTTGAATGTTAACAGAAAATCCAAACTGTGATTTAAAAGACTCAGCAGTACTCTAAGGGACTGGTAATAGTTCTAGGACCAGGCTTAGGAGGACACTGTATTCATGAAAGATGTAATACATTCAGCATAAAGTTTTTATGGCTGTTTCTGCCTGTGTGTTGGTTTGTAGGTAAGAATAATTTGTATAATATAATTTATGCAGTAAGAAGGCAGAAGAAATTATTAATTAAACAACTGTGATGAACTTTTAATTACATCTTCTTACATACTTTTGCTTAGCTATTTGTCAAGATACAAATCTCTTTTCTGGCTCCTTGGGAAAGTGAGTTATACTGAATCCCCTTAAACACAGTGGTCTGAATTCCTGTATTTCCTAGTGATGTGTCTGAGAGATGGACACAGAAATGACAGACCACCTTAATGTTTCAACATGACAATGTGTTTGAGCATCACTGCACTTTTCTAAGTCTGCTTCCTATTTAGTTTTTAAATAAAAGTAGTTGGTAGTTTTTCAAAGCTTATAAATAAATAAACACATAAAAACATAAATGTGAAATGCTTTGCAACACTAAAAATAACCCCTTTGATATCTGATTATATCTATGTCTGTCCAGATCACTATTTTTTTTTCAACTTGCTCACTACACTTTTAGTATAATTTCATACAATGTTTTCATTAGAACTAAAACATGTGGGTTGGTTTTGAGAAAGTAACAACACAATAAGAATATTTTTTAAATATCTCATAGTCTTTATGGCCTGTAAACAGCAGGTCATCAAGGCAAGACTGTAAACTGTTTGAAGTGCCCATGAACAGAACAATTTCTGATGAAATTTTGTTGATTTTTTTTGTTTTAACAGCTGCATTATTCAATTTTAATTCTCTAACAGAACTAGGGGAGCTTCACACATGTTTGTATGTGACACAGAGAGGAGGAAAAAAACCCTTGAGACTTTGAGAGGTGTCATGGATGCAAAATAATGTCATATAATACACTTTGAAAGCTCGTGGTTTTGAAAATCACAATTCACTCAAGTAAAAGATTGCATTTATGTTGGGTGTAATCCTGTCAGTGGTGTAATCTTGTTTAAAACAACTTTTTTCTTTTTTTTTTTTTTTTTGCTACAAAATGAAGCAGAAATGGTCCCAGGAAAGACTGCTCATTTAAAATTAATTTGTTGCAATACAGCCATATTCGTGAGGAGCTGAAACTGAAGTTAATGCACAATCAGTGGGAAGCCATGGACATTGTTGGATTTCTTTCACTTCAGAGAGTTGAACAAAACAAATATGGAAAACAAGTCACTGTAAATCACAATCTTATACTTGCCAAAGAAAGACAATTTCTGAAAGTGAGTTTTGCCTTTGAACGTTTGGTCCCAGCCAAAGGAAGGATAAACCTGCCTCCAGAACTGCCAGATCCCTGCTTTGTGCTTGTTTTTTACAGGACATAAAAACTCTCCTCCTCTTGTGATTTATTGCTAAAGCATATTTATTACCTGTCTTGCTTAGGGACTGCCACTGTGTTAGCTTGGGAATAATTAGTGTAGAAGTAAAGCAAACTTGTATTATACATATTTCCCACCATGGGGAATTCAAAGGCATCAGAGAAGAGGCAGAAGATCTGCAGTGGAGGTCTCTGAGTCTTACAGATACATGGATGTCCTTTTGCACCTACACATCCATGAGTCCTCTTTCTGGATGGAACTTTAATTTTTCAGTTGGAGTATCTGGCGTTCTCTCTACATTCCCCAGATACTTTTTGTGCAGTTAATATAACTTGTAACACTTTAAGGTCTCTAAAAACACAGTAAGATTTCCTTTCTCTTTTTTTTGCCCCTTTTTTTTGTTGTTGATTTTAGACAATGCTTTATTTAGCTTTCCTACCAGCTGGTCATGTCAGAAAGAGCAGTTCATGGGTCAGAGAGTCCCTTGTGATCATACACAGAGGGTGAGGCTGAAAATGAGAGAGGACTTCTTTGGTCTTTTTTTTAGTAACAATATTTTAGAGGCTCAATGACCATGAATCAGAAATCAGGGCAGCACGAATGAGTAAATCCCCTGTATGGCAGACACAACATTTCTGAAGGGAAATCCTCTAAGGTGGAACAAACCCTCACCTCGTAGACGAAAGAGCTGGGGGGCTCTGGCCTTTTTCATGTGTTGTGATGCTGCTTGGTGTGTTGTGTATGGCTGTGGCATATGAAGAAATTGTAGCTTCAGAGCTCGTTCCACTGCTCCTCCCAAACAGCTCAGAGCCACCGTCATGCCTGCAGGGATGCAGAATTTAAGTGCTTGTTTAAAAATAAAAAATACCCCTCTTTGTGTGTAACCCACATTAGACATGTGGACTGGCATGACAACAATAGGAGGGAAAAAGTTTCCAAATCTGACTTAGGCTGACTGTCCTTCAGTAGGAAAGGAACATAATTTTTTTCAGTTTTTGGAATATTCAGTGCTTTAAAAGTATTCTTTGAATTAATTCCAACTGTGGAAGTGACTTTTGTATCGAAGTGATATCCACTGAGGACAAACTGAGGGTGTTAGAGCAGTTTGAGTAATCCATTGAGCCAGCATAATTTGATAATAATTTTCTGTCACTCCTATTCAGTGTTGGATTCGAGTCAGAATGTATAAGTGATTGATCTGTAACCCGTTATCCAATCTGCTACCTTGTAAGAATCCTATTTATTAAATGGTGATTCATATTAGATGCAGGTGTGGCAAGTCCCTGTCTTGTGTTTTTTCAGCAGTTTGAGGTTTTGATGTACCCCTGTAGGGTGAATGAATGGTTTCCTAATCTGCTTAGTTTTTTAGTGGGTAAATTCAGTGTTTTTAAACCTGGGAAAGCTTTAGGGAGGGCTGGTTGCATGGAGCCCTGCTCTGAAATAAATGCTTCCAAGGTGGTCACCTCTTGGTAGTGCCCCTTTTAGTCTCATATGCAAAACGCATTTGTTCCCCTCCCACACTTTCCTCACTTTTCCGTATTATCTCACCAGCCAAACCTATGTCCCAGCCTATGGCAGAGGAATTCAATGTGTTTCTTTAAAAAAGGTCTTTGCATTTAACTATTCCTTCAGGCCCTCCTTAATACAAACCAGTGATAATGCTAATTTGAATTATTGTGTGTTTTGTTGGAGAAATTGTAACGGGGATATGCAGTTGATGCTTGAATAAAAATTACCTGCCATTGTTTCAAATCATGAAAGCACTTCCATTGGCTTATGCTACCTAGATGTTCAACATCAGGAGCTGTGATTTGGCTCCAAGCCTGGAATCCATTATATATTGCACCTTAGCCTCCAAATTGGTAAAATGGCAGGCATACAAGCAGCAGTGTACAATTAACTGCAGTTTCTTCTTTAAATGCTGCTCCTGGCAAGTATATCATCCCTCTCCTACCTCTGCAGTTTTCTGCTTCTTCAAGCTTTCCTTCCTCTTTCCAGCAATTCCTTATGCAGTCACTTCAAGTGGTGATCTCTCAGTCTTGTTACTGTGTATTTTCATGGATATTTATTTTTCATCTGTTATGTACCTTGTTTTAATATATGCATTACAAAGATAAAAGACATTTCTTTTTTCCTACAGGAGGTGTGCTATGTGCCATACTCTTTTCCATATGTTCAGGAAATCCCCCTTCATATTTTTCAATCACAGCTTTTGAAACATGGCTTGTGTATCAATGCTCAAACCGTATCCATTTTAAAATGCATTTCTTCTTCTTCTTTCCTATCAGATATTGAGAAATGGTTGGCTGCAATTTCTCAAAGTTGCAAGAACTAGTCTAAGCTTGTCTTCTGATCAAATAAAGACTTAAGACATAATGCTTTATAACAGGCCAGACTATGATTAAACACATGGAGTTTTAACTTGTGAATACTTGACCAAATAAATGCCATAATCAACTGGAAGAGATGGCATGTGATGATTTCCTGGGTGTGAAAATCATTCTTTATTACTTTCTTTCTTTCTTACCTTCTTTATTTTTACTTTCATGACCCAAGTTTTCATTTGTAATTAGTCGCACAATATATACAGAATCATTAAAACTAGCAGTGATTTGGGTTTTTTTTAAAGAAATTGTGGCTTTCTAGAGGGCCATGTTTTAGGTTTTCATGGGGAATTATGTGTTCCATTGGTGGGCTGAGCAAATATTTTTTTATCTTGTCTGCTGTAACATCACTTATGGCAAGTTCTTATTAAAAGTATTTTGAAACTTTGGTAAAAATCATGCTTTTCTTCCTTTTTAAAGGATCATTGTTTTTGAAAGCTAGAGAGACTTCTTTGTTTCTTAGCTTTTGGTCTCAAACAGAATGCATTTCTTTAGCTTTAAAATGCGAGGTTTCTGTGAAACCATGGATTATGAGATCCCTTCTTTTGTACATTTATGTTTGAAGGTATTCATTTGAGGGTAATTCCAAGTAAAAAGAAAGTCTGTTGTTGCACACTGGATGTCTGCAGGTGTTCTAATCTCCTGCTATATCACTGTCTGGGAGATTTCACCTTCATGTTTAGGGAGTTCATTCGGGCTAATCAGGATTGGCAACTCTGTGCAAATGAGATTGTAAATAAACCTTGAAAGTGGAATTTATTTTAAAGAAAATAGTTGGATTAAAGAGGCTGTGTTGTATTTATCTTTCTAATTTCCTCTTCCAGCTGAACATCCTTTACATTTTCAAATTTTCTTATATTAAAAATTTTGAAAATCAAAGAAATTAAGGTGGATCATTAATATCAACTGCTGTTTTTTTCCTGAGTATGCCATACTTAATGCATTCAGAACATAATTGTAGTGTATGGAGAATTCAGTCCTAACGAACAAGCTGAGAAAGAGACAAGTAAATTGGTTTTCCTTCTTCATTTTGAAATGGTTTTTTTTGTGAACAGTGTTTTGCAGCAAAGGTTAAATTATGGCTCCCATTTAGGTAGCAGCTCTATGTTTTAGGAGCAGTGAGAGATGTTATTAAATGCCATTTTTCTCTGAAGTCCTTCCTAAACTCAGTGGAGTTGGTTTGAAAACTGATAGCGCTTTGCCCTTCATGAGCAGCTGGCTTATCTTTATGTTCCCGGCGACTTGTGGAATTTATTAAATCCTTTAAGGAATAAAAATGGCATATACTTTTTACTCACAGATTTTTATCTATTTCCTTTTACTTTATTGATGTTCCATGTGCACGCAAGGTCAGCGATGTCTCTGGTGCTGCCCATGCTGGCAGAGCTGTGCTGTTCTCACAAGCCCTCCCGCTTCTCTTCCTTCAAGTCCCTACTTGACTAATGAAACGTTTGTGTTGCTCTTTCTCCCAGTTCCTAATAATTCCCTGAGGAGCTCTTTTCACTTTCTGTAGAATATTTGCATTTTATCTTTGTAAGAGAGGAGTTTTGGCATCAATCTTTTTTCTACCCTAATGGGATTGATTTTGGAGTTACCCACATAACCATTCCCACATTCCTGCTTAAGTATAAGCCTTCAAAATACATGGAACAATAACCATTACATATCAGAAGATTAACTAGACCAGAGAACAATAAAACTTAGTGAAGTAGGAATCTTCAAGTGATGCGGAATGATTTTTGAAGCTTATGTCAGTTTTGTGAGAGCTTTAATTTTACATCCCTATATGTTTCAGATTACTTGACAATAGCAAGCTAATAGTAGGGTGTACGTTTTCTACTTAGAGAAGGGAATGGAAAAGTTTAAAGAAAAATAAAAGTAGTTTCTTGCTTGAGAGGAGGAATGGTGCTTGCTGTTTGAGAATTTCTGTGAGAAAAAGTTCAGTTTGCCCTCTGTTGAAGCTGTCATTTCAGCAACATGAACAAAGTGGTGGCAGAGCAATTTTGCTTGTAAAGCCTTTTGGGGAGTTTAATGTAGTTTGCAAGTTTTCCTGTGACATTTGACAACAATTGGTTAGGTTGTGGCAGTGTCACAATCCATATTTATGCATCAGAGATTGGTTTTCTTACCTTGGCTTGTGCCCTTTCTGTTAAAATGGTTGCTGTAGAGTTAAATGTGCTGTCAGTGTAAATCTGTTTCCATATTGTGGACAGCACTGAGCATGTATGTTCATGTAGCACATGGTCATGTTCTTCAAACAAGGGAAATCTAAAAAGAAGGAATTTCTCAAATACATAAATGAGCACAGATCTTTCTGGAGGACAGCAATTTTTCGACAGTCAAATAATTTTGCAATTTTTTTTCTTCTCATTTTTTCTGGGCTTTCCCAGGCATGCTTAATGCATATATGTAATTCCAGAACAATGGAAAGAATAACATTCTGGGATGTCCTTCTGAACAAAAGAAACGCAAAGCAGGAATGCTGAAATTAAGACTGGAATTGCTGGGAAGAAAGTTTCTTAAGAGACAGTATAATTTTGAAGGTATTAATTCTTTGCAGCCTGAGCTGTCATGTTTCAGACTGCTTCCTGCAGCAGAATATCAGAAGTTACCAATTCAGATTGTCAACACAGAATAAACAGTCAAAATAAATTAAAATTGCTCTCTGTGATTTGTTGTCCCGAGGAATTTGAAAGGAAGTGGTGTTATTGAGATATGTTATTTTCTCAGCAGGGAAAGCAAATGTGCCTTCCTAAGACTTATCTGTCACTTCCTAAATACCTTATTCAAAACCATACATATATTTTCATTTGTTTGTGATAGACATAAAGTGGGAAGTCTCCATTCACATCCCTCCTGCACTCAACATAATATTTAACAAGGTTGACAGGTCTTGTAATTTGTTTGCTGCTTCTATTCTTTCATTTCTTTTTCTTCGGTTCACAAAGGAGCTGTATTCCAACTCCTGTCAGTTTTTGTGTGCTAAACTCACTTCAAGTGAACCTACATTTAAATCTCAAATCTTCTGCTCAGAATTAAAAGGTGAATGCACTTACATGAATAGATTTTGAGGATGAAAATAATAAGCTTCAGTAGCTTAAAATTTCATTGCTAAATCTGTTAATACGTAATCTGTTAATTCTAAGCACTCCAGTCCTGATTTAAGATCTTACTAGGAGCCTTTTCAGAGACATTGCAGAATGAGTGCATGGGTACAAGGTACATGGGAAAGTCTGGCCATTAAATAATTCTTTAAATTTAAAAAAAGCAAAAAGGCATGGGGGAGCCTGAAGACTTTTGCTTAGAATGTGTCTGGGGTTGAAAATTCATTCCAGCAGTCTATGATTGCTGCAAGCATCCAGACGCCTTAAGAAAAGGTTGCAGCTACTTTATGGGGTGTGTTGCTTGATGGAAGATGCTGCTGTCAAACCTCCAAGTATTCATTTGCATTTTCTGGGAGTGTCACCCTGGCTGTACAAACTTAAAGTCTTANGGGGGGGGGGGGAGGGAACAGAGAAGAAGAGGAACTTAGAACTTTGACTAAATATAGAATTTAGGCCAAAAAGTTGCCTCTTTGCTCCCTGCCATTTTCCTTGTTAAAATTCAGTGAAATGTGAAAGGAAGAAGAATAATTGGGTGATGAGTTGCTGCATGAAAATTCCAAGGAGTTTCTGTTTTGTGGCTCTGTGTCAAGAGCTTTCTTACTATGTGACTGTTCCATAAAATGAGTGGAGAAGTGGTTGGCAATGTGGGTGTATTGAAGGTGACTACAGTAAACTGTCATTAAATGACCAAGATCGTTTACCCTGTGAGACTGCTCTGCCCATGCCATGAACACCAAATCCTGTCAGGCTCTAGGCACCTCTGGAGCTACTAGTGGAGTAGCAGAGCCACTGCTAAAAACCCCAACTTAGTTTACAGGTTTCCTGGCACCTTTCTGCAGTAGATGGAGGAAGAACGTACCAGACTTGTTGGAACAGACTGGTCTATGAGTGCATGGAAAAAATTCTTCCAGCCATACCATGACTGGAGATAGGGTGTGTCCCATGCAGCTTGGGAAGGGAAAGATTGTTTCCTGGAGGCAATCATCGTCCTCCCGCGGCTGCCTCTCCCCCGAGTGAGCTCAGAGGCGTGTGTAGGAGGAGACCCATTCATCATGGCCCAGGTCTGCTGTTAGAGCCTGCTCCTGTGTGTAGCTGTAAGGATCTGCCTTGGAGTTGTGCTCCTTTAATCCGTTCATGCTCTGCCCTCAGAATGCAGCCTTTGTGCTTGGCATCATGGTGCCCTGCTTGGTCTTGCAAGCAGAGGAGCAAGGCAGTCTTCCGTCTTCCTTGTGCCTCATTTCCTGGCAATAATGAATGAATCCATCATTTTGAAGTTTGGAAAGGATTTAGACCTAGCTATGCATTCATTCTGGATTTTCTTAATTGTGATTCCTCAAGGCACAGGTTTAAAAGAATAAATCAGGGGGTACATATTTCCCTATCAAGTTGCTAGTTAAAAAAAATATCAAACTTAATCTTTTGTTAGTAGATTAGACTTCCAGACATTTGTCTTAATGCTTGGTTCCATGTTTAGTAGATGGTGGGGGGGAAAAAAAAGGACTGTTTCATGGTCCTTTGCAGGGCTAGGAGTTGGACTCTGTGATCCTTCTGGGTGCCTTCTTCCAATTCAGCAAATCTGTCATTCTGTGATCATTTATTCAGTATGTGGGGAAAGTTGGTCCAGATTTAAGGTGTCTGTTACAGTGTGCTTCACCTCTGAGCTGCATGATTTGCTTCTAACCAAGGGCTTTGTGCAGCCTGGAGGATCGTGGTATCAGATATAACAAGGGAGACTACATTATTTCCCTCCCTTTTCCTTTTATACTTTCACAAAGTAGAGGAATGTTTCCCCCTGTGTTTCTTGAAGAAATCAGTGAGTAACTTCAGGAAAATAAAATTATTTTCTTGGAAGACACAGGTCTTAAACCCAGTACTGAAACAGTAGGTGAAAAATCTGTAGGTGAAGCTGGTTTTAATGTGGGAAGTAGAGAATGTGTAATTGAAATGGTATGCTGATGAAAAGGCATTATGTGAAACTGTCAGAATTCATTATAATACAGTAATTAACACTCTTTGCACCATAGTTTATGCTGTAGTGTGCTAATATTTCCTCCTCTTTTGCCTATTATATTCCTTAACCTTTTCTGCAAGTATTTGGAGTCAGGCAGTGGTATTTCCTGTATTTTTCTCTTTTAAATGTTTTGTTAGAAAAACCTGTCACCTGTATAGTATGGATTTTCCTCTTGATAGCAATTTAATGTGTGTGCTTGGGCTTTTGTTTTCCTAATGCTTAAAAGAGATTATACCATAGACTGTATTTCATCCTAAGCAGATAATGTCAGATCATAAAGGGAAAGCGTTATTCTGTGCATGAGACTGATTCTTTCCCTTGCTTGGGCCTTCTCTCCCTTACTTCGTGTGCCTTTTCTGGAGAGAGCGTCCTGAACATAACAAATTGAAACAGCCCTATAGATCTTCATACTTCACAGGACTTCTGGAAATGCTTCGGTGTGAAATCACACTGCTTAAAATGCCATCATAGGGTTTATGCACTACCTGAGGAAATAACAGTTTAGGCAATACACAGGGCAGGAATTGTTCCATGAATGAATTTCATCCAGCGCACTAAATTTAGCTAATAATGCTTTGGACTGATTATCATGATCTTTACATACTTACGAGTTTTGCTGCTGCTGCTCTTCTTTTCTCCCTAGCGCATCTACGTAACGTGAAGTTTAATGCCTACTAGAGATTTTCAGTGCCTTCCTAGGCTCCAAAATAGAAAAGGCAGGATGTAAGCTGATGCCCAGCCTTTCCTAACATGCCCACACTTTGTGAGGTTCAGTTGATGAGCCCTCCATCCCCAGATGTGCCAGCTGATTCCAAGGATTTACAGGGCTTCCTAAATCTCAGATATGTTTATCCATCTGCAAACCCTACTTCAGTTAATATTTTCGGAAAGATGAAAATGGGGAAAGTACCATGTGTTGAAGTATAGCTGGGATGAGAACAAACACATTGAAATCATACTCCTGTTTCTCTCCCTGGTGATGGATTTAAGATGGGAGCAGTTCTTTCAGTCCTGAAGTATTTAGAGCAATTCTGCTTTTTTCCAAGGCCAAACATGGAAAACTTTAGTACAGCAGGGGGAAAATCTCTCAACAGAAAACTCTGTTTATGGAAACCGTTGTGCAATCCATGACTGTCAGGGCTTTTCTTGCTCCAGTGTGCATGCCCACATACACATTCCTGCTGAAAAATACCATTTACAGTTAATGCCTTAGGCACATCTCCAGTGTAGTGAACATGTATAATTTCTAACATAATATTATGTGGTAATTGTTGGCAAACTGTTCACTCCATGATGGAAGCTTAGATTAATTACTTCTTGATGTTAGGAAATGGCAGCTCTGAGAGGTACAAGCTGTCCCTTGTGCTTCAGAGGCAAGTTACTGTCACGTCTGGGCTAGTTCCTCCTATAAGTCACTGTGCTGGATGATCTGGGAACACGAGTCTATTGGAGGATGCTGCTGGGGCAGGGTGTGGATACCAAGCAGGGAGCAAGGTCTGGGCTGTGAAGGAGTAGCCTGGGGGAAGGGGGTCACTTCCACTTAGGGGTACTGCTCGAAGAGTGGTGTTCCCTCAGGCTGTGGTTGCTATGATCTATTTCCGAACCTTTACACTGATTATGAAATCGTGTTTCCTCCTCTTTACACTCTTTGCGTAATCCTGTGAGAAATCGCTAGATATGCATCAGTCCTAGTGCTGCTTCAGGACTTCATGAATTCCCAGGATCCTGGGGATAAGGTGGGACCTTCTGGCTGGGATCCATTCTTCACTGAGTTTAGCAAAATATGTTTTACATAGGTGAAATTTTGCAAAAGGCCAAAGGGACAAGTCTTGGCTGTTTGTGAACAGCTACTCTGAAACCCAGGCCTTTTGCTCCATGCAGAAATATATAAATACCAGTTTTGGAAGAGCCTTTTGGTTCGCTTTCTAAGGTTGTGTCTTCATAATAGCTCTTCCCTAGATTTGTTCTCAGTTTACAGATCAACTTGAGTGGTAAGAGTAGCATAAAAAATTACTTAGATCCTCATCTTCTATTTTAATTCAACCAGAACGATTTCTGTAGTGAGACAGTCCTGCAATTTTAATTTGGAAGGTCTTTGGTGCCTTGAATAACACATCTGATCTGGATTATACCTGTAAATTATAACTGTGTTGGAATCATCTTTATCTTTTAAATAAAATCTATTTTATTTGCTCAGGTCCCTTTTTAATACTAGATTGCTTTCTGTGTCTGCCAATTTAGATCGATTGGTTTGCTTGTCTGCTGTCAAGGCTTGCCACTCCGTTGTTATTATTGGCAGTTCTGGAACACTTTTGATATCCACTCAGTAAATTGAGCATTCATCGATGGTTGTTTCCCACAGCAGCTAATATAGTGCTCAGTACAGTCATCTCAGTTATTTCCTACTTTAGTGTGTATTTGAGTCAGAAAATAATGGGATTTACTTGGGCAAACCGGATTCTTTGTCCTTTGCTTAGTAAATGTACTGTACCTACAATATTTAGTATATGTTCAAGAAACAAATGAATAAAAAAGGACATTATTATTGAATTTCTGAGATGAAACTTGTAGGTATGTAGCGTGCTGCCTGATGTAATAAGCTAACTTTTCATATGTGCTGTAAGTACAAGAACTTTCTTTTTTCTGGCCAGACTGTGCTCTCCACTTGTAAAAAAAATTATTTATTCCTTCCTTTTTTTTTTTTATTCGGTAGAGAAGAAACTACTTAATACTAACCCTGGAAGATTTGCACTTACATGGCAAGAGGGGAATGACTGACAGAGGGTAGGGTTAGCTTGGATATTAGGAAGAAATTCTTCTCTTTGAGGGTGACTGAGCAGATTGCCCAGGCAGGTTGTGGACTCCCCATTCCTGGGAGTGTTCAAGGCCAGGTTGGATGGAGCTCTGAGCAACCTGGTGTAGTGAAAGGTGTCCCTGCCCATGAGAGGGGGTTGGAACAAGATGATTTGTAAGGTCCTTTTCAACCTGAACCATTCTGTGATTCTGAGAAATCTATCAGGCAGTCAACAAGAGTTTTCTAAATCTCACTCTATTACTTTCAGTAGCACTGTCAGATATTTATAGTAAAAGCAGTTATGTTTGGTGGGGGTGGTGGTGATGGGGACAGACAGGATGGAAAGCGGTTATAAATGCCATTTCTCACAAATGGTAGGTGTCAAACAAAATGTAAAATCCAAAGGTGCCATGTAAGCTCTGTTCTCAGAACCTTTGTTTGGAAGACATGAGTTTTACTGACAGCTTATGACAGAAAGTTTACATTCTCCAGGGTGGGCTGAAATGTGTCTGTAATGGATGGCAGTCAATCTCACCCATTCATATCTCTGGTTTTCACATTTTTATGCAGCTAGAATGAAATGAAAAAGCACTAAAGAAGCAAAACCAAAGTAATTGGAACCTAATCATGCTTAATTATTATGCATGTGTTTAATTTTAGGCATATAAATAGGCCTGCTAAAGGGAAAAGGACATATTCTTTTCATTGCCTAATAAGACTTTTGTCTTCTGTACTCTCTTCAAGTAGTTGGATGTTTCTGATATTTTAACATAAGGATCCTTATAGTCATCCAGTTACACAGGCTTTTTGTTAAATAGGCTTTAACTCTTTCTTAGAGTTAGTTAAATAGGCTTTAACTTTCTCCCCAAGAATAAATAACCTGACAATAGGATTATCAAAATGGATAATGTAGCCACGTTTCATTGCCTTAGTTAGGGTTTATACCCAGGCATACAGTCACTTTTTTTGCTCTTTTTATTTACATTTGTATTTTCCATCCTTTTTTTTTCCCCACTGAAAAAGGGAGCACATGCTCCACACTGTTTGTATTGATGAGCCTTTGATGCCGTTGCTAAATGCAGCAGGTGGGGGGCAACTTACCCTTCATTTCAGTTTATGATTGCACACAGCATTATTAATTTCTCATGTACAGAGGACCTGTTGATATAGTTTTATATATTATCCAGGCTTCACGCTCAGTTTTGGCCAAGAACAGTCTTTTTTGTGGCATTAGAAGTCTGAGCAAGATAGAGAAGTTTTTGTTCCTGTGTCATACAATGGCACAGGTGGAACTTTTACATGAATGTATCTTCCTGCTTAGAGGGTCCACATCCGAGTTGGTTACACAATTACATTAATAAAAACATGTATCTTCATACCATCAGAGGAGAAATTACTTAAGCAATAAAGAATTGTATTTTTCACCATAAAGGCTAAGAGATTTAAACAACTTATGTATGTGGCACGAAAGGGATGGTATTTTACAGGGATGCTTTCTGTTTGCAGCATGTATTATTAGGGCAGAAGTGTATTACATTTGAGCTTAGACTTAGATCTGCTTTCACCTCCAGAGAGATGTAGCATAAGTTTTCACTTCTGAAAGTTCATCTGTGCTGACATTCTCATTTTCAACTCATTAGGAGCCTCTAGAGCAACGAGGCTGAGGTATGCTTTGTGGTTCTGAATTTATATATCTCTTGGGTAACAGTAGGGCCTTGACAGCTCCAGAGAACTGAGTTTCAAAGAACATGGCAAGCCAAAAGGTTGACTAAAATCATGTGTCCCTGCACCTAACCTCATCACCCCAGTCATTTTCAATTGTTCATAGTCATATGCTTTTCAGTCTTGTTCAATAACAGGTTTGCAGACCTTTGACATCTCTATTTAAAAATGAACTGACAGCTTTCCAGCAACAGCTGGTGAAAGGCACTTCTAACTGTTCATTATGAAATGGATTAAAAGAAAGCACATACTTTCATATTTCCTACTTTGCCTCCACATTCAAACTGATTTTTCCTCATTTTTTTTATTTCTGCTTGACATAGATTTAGCTTATATGTAATATGTGCTTTTTACTTCACTAAACATTTCCTTACATGGGAAGTGGGAAACCAACAGTCTTGGCATGCTGTGTCAACATGGTGTGTCAGCATTGTGAATAAATTTTATAATTGGTTGAATTGCTTTTAAAATGTTACCTACAATAACAGATGTTGCACCTCCAATTTTTCAATACAGTTCAAAGAGACCACATAGTTGATTGTAATTTGAATTGTTTTTGCAATTTAAACATAGCAAATTGAAATCTAACTTGGAGCATCCCATTGAAATACAGTAGTAACTATTGGTAATGTTTCCTTCTGAATTTTTTTATAAATACATCAATTTCTCATTAATATTCCTGGTTAATCTAAGCAGCCAGGTATAGAGGGAAAGTCAGGGCTTTTCTGGAGTCTGCTGGCAAAGGTTGTAACAAGGAAATTGTTTCATAACATAAAAGCCGGTCCACATACTTACACATTTGTTAATGCAAATTTTAAAGCTATTTTCCATGTCAGTATTCAGATATTCCTTTAGACTGGCGGATGGAATTTTCTTAATAATATGAAGTACACATCTGGGTCTTTATGAAAAATCTGAAGCCTTAAATTTTCAGTGATGTCAGTAATCATCATCTAAGCAAAAAACATTCATCTCCCTGCTCTGATCTTCAACCACTACTATCCTGCTATTGAAAGCTCCCCAAATATGTCCATTTGCTTTCCGACTTTGATCCCTGACTCTTCTCTTGAGTTCCCCCCAGGCAGCATTCCACTTCCCTGACCATCTTGTATGTAAATTGTTTTCAAATGAGTGAATTAATCAACATTGCAGAACCTTAATTGAAAGTACAACTGATGATGCATGTCAGTTCATTCAAGTTAGGAAATATATTTTAATTTTCATGTTCCCCAGAGCAATTAGCATTTCTCACTTTAACTTTTCAACCCTTCAAAATTACATAAGGGATTTAAACCTGAAAAATGCTGAAATTACCATTGTCAAATACCAACTTTTAACTTCCCTTCTGTTAAATGCCATGAAAACATCTTAAGAAATTTTCATCAAAAAATTTCAAAGACAGATACGGAAGAAGCTCCTACCAGGAGATAAACGATGGTAGTAGCCATGCAAAGGGATAGCCTGGTGGCTATTGCAGACAAACATTTGAGGTCCAGTATTTGACTTTTTTTTCCTCTGTAGTTGTATCTCCAGTTTGTTGGTAATACAGTTGTTACTGTTGGTTCCAAGTAATGCCTTCCCCACCTTTTTCAGACTATTAAATGGATAAAGTGGTTCATGTGATTCAAACAGCTGTACTAGGAAGAAGGTGGGGTTTTTTTAAACTATTCTTATTTTTAAATTGAAGAGCTTATTGAAAAAGAAGCACTTCAGCAAGTTAAATTACTTAATGCTGCACATCCTTGGAACCCTAATCACTTCCAGATGGAGCAATACATATTTCTGAGAGAGCACTAATTTTTAAAGTGAATCAGGGGTTTGGGTATCTGCATCTTAGAGTACCCTTGTACATTGCAGAGCCAAAGCCCTTAAAAAATTAAGCAATCTGGTTTTGAAAATAAGTACTTTATTTTTAAACTTTATTAAGTAGCTCCCATTAAAATCAGATTTTATTTCCTGCTGCTGTTCGTATGGTACTCATATGCATTCTTTTAAAAATGCAGTAAACAGAGGCATGAGAGTAGGAAATGTAATTTGGTGAAATAAGTCTGGAAAGGCAACCTCTGTGTAGGTGAAAGTGAGATAACTTTATATGTGCCATTCAAGGCACTTCATAATAATTGCTGCCTTTGCTAAAAATCGTCTGTTTCTCCTCACACATCTTGTTTTTAAATCCCATTTCCAAATTATCTTTCACAGTTAATTGCTTTCAACAACTAACCCATTTCTTTTTGTCTTGTGGGCTTGAGGAAATGAACACACCACTCACTGTTGCAGTGTTCAGACATCCTCTCTATAAAATCAATGCAAAATCACAGTGTCATGACTCACTTCTTGGCCTCTTGAGGCAGTTCCTTACAACAGTGACAATTTCTTAGTGATCTAAACATGATGTAGAGGAATCTTTTCCCCAGCAGTGTTACACAGGCTCCTATTCCCTGGAAAAAGGGTTGAGTATAGTGCTGTTTGTTGCTCGGAGCCGTAACTATCCTTAGAGAGTGGGGAGAGAGTGTCTGTCTCTGCAGTTGAAAAGAAAACTTAGTAAATATCAAGCAAATACAACTTCGATAGACAGTTCTTTTTGAAATTTTAGCTATTTCTAATTGGGAATGTTGTCTTTCTTTCAGTGAGTGTGATTTCAAAAGAGGGATTCACAGTTAGCCCCACTGTTCATTTCTGTTTCATTGCTTAGCAGAAGAATAGAAAGAATAGTACAACTTAATGTAATACTTAAAATAAGTCCAGGAAATGCTAAATCACATATTCATTTTGTTGTACAGATAACATGTAAAAATTTTAATGTGAAGTTCTGTATAATTTGTTTTTTCTTTTAGGGTCAGTCGAGGATAGGCTCATAGGAAATATGGTAAAGCGTGGAAATTTATGGAAAATCATCATTTTTCTCTTTGTGCTCAGAGGAAAAAAGGGGAAGCAGCAAGGGACTTGAACTGGGATAAACCAGGCTGCAAGGACCAAGTGAGTCATGCCATATTCACTGGCATGTTGATACCGAGATAACACCAAGTGTATGTCATCATTTTTTACCTTGTGACTTTTTCTGTTTTTGTGGTTATTTCTTGGACAGCTAAAGGCAGGTTCCAAATCACACCCCATTGTCCCTGAAGGTGATGTGAAGGGCTGGCACTGCCCGGGTGTTGGGGTTTGAAAGTTTTCGTTTTCGGTTCTTCTCCCTTGTGGAATTTTTTCCCTGGGTGTGTTGCAGAGAACGATGGCTGGGTACTTACAGAACAAAGGGGAAGGACAAGCAGGCTGCCCGCTCTGGCACCTGGGGGTGGGAACTCAGCTCGGAGGGCCGGTGGGCACTCAGCGTTGGTCACGAGGTAAGGAGAGTCTGCTGCCTGCCGCGGTAGTGAG
>VXAC01001097.1:117267-235385 GCA_013399225.1 Rhipidura dahli | reverse complement strand
CCCCCCCCCAAAAAAAAAAAACCTACAACAACAAAAAAACCCAAAACAGAATAAAAACCAAAAATCAACTAAAAAAATCAAACCAAACCAAAACCAAAAATCTCCAGAGCATGTAGCAAGAGAAGAGTTTGAGAATAGGTGGGCTTTGCAGATCTGCAGTGGAAGAGTGAAAGACATAAGGAGTTAGATTTGCACCTTAAACCACATCAGCCAGTATAGCTTTACTGACACCAGTGTGCTAAAAAGCAGATATGAACCCAATGCAACTGTCAGTTTTTCTTTCTGAAATGTGAACCAGCCATTGCTTTGGCCTTGTGATTGTCCAATTAGTTTTATAGGGCAGGGGTGGTGGCGAAGGTTTCTGTGTGTGAAGGTTGTGTGAAAGGTCCTTAAAAGTTAAGATAAGCTAGATTAACTAGTGGGTTTTAATAGCTGACCAGCATCTCATTTTTATTTAACCTAGATTGATGAATCATGTCTGTTTCAAGTATTCAAACCCACTCACAAGTACATTTTACACTAAATAAATATTTGCCAAGGATCTTCAGTGTGTCTAACTTAACATAAAGCATATAATAAACATAAAGCATGGTTCTCAAAGACAGAAATGTAGACTTTTTAATGAATCCTACTATTTTTAGGGTTGCTTGAGGGTGTACCATTTCCAGCACGCACATACTCATTTATGATTGGAACAGCAGTGTAAATTGCCAACTGTATATAAAAAATATGTAATGTAATATATTTTCTATATAATATTTTAGAATTTGCTATGAAGTACCACAACATATCTCCATTGAAGAAAACCAGATTTTTGGTTGAATATAACATCCCCCTTGAGAAATGTCTTCAAGTGGAATATTTTAATCACCTTAAGAAATGGGGCTACAGTGAGACTGAGAAGGAATTATGGATGGCAGTCATAAACTAAAAAGTGTGATGGACATGTTCTGATAGAGGCTCTAAAAAGGGCTTTTATTTTCATTTTGAATTTAAATTACTTGGACATGACAATACTAATGGACAGGTTTTTAGGTACACAGGGATTAACTTCATTGGCTCACTCTTCCATGAATTAAAAAATAAAAAACCATATTTTCTTCTTTTTCTGTCTATTTTAACCTCACTATAACATGAAAACTAACAAACAGGGAAGAAACACTTGTAGTGAAACTGATGTTTGTATCAATGAAGAACCAATACAGGATTCCAGTAACTGAACAGGCTTAACCAGCTAGATAATCAATTTCCCAGGTCCTGATAAACACATGGTGCCCTTCCTGAAAGCTTTACAAGCAGAAACAACAAAAAAGTATCTTACATGTTCACAAAAGGTGAACTTGAATTTGCCTGTAACCAAATGTAAAGTGCAGGACTCAGCCATTCAAGCATGACATTTTAAAGCCTGAGTTTTCCATGATACTCATGTAGATTTTGTCCAAGATTGGTCATCAGGTGTTTAATATATCCATCTGTTTGGAAGTCTGACTCTAAATGTTTAATTTCCTGTCAAGGGCAACAGAAAAAATTGAGGTGTGTACTGCAGTGAAAGGCACAGTTATAAATGTGGTTTTCCTTTTCTTCCCATAACCTGGAGAGTCTTCGTCAAACTGTAAGGGACAAGATGTCCTCAAGGTTGTGTTTCTGATTGAGACACCTTTAAAACAAAAGAAAATAAAACAAAAACAAAACAAAACAAAACAAAAAACCCCAAAAATAAACAAAAAAAAACCTCACCAAAGCACCACCACCAAAAACAACCCCAAAAAACCCAAACCCCCCAACTAAAAAAAAAAAAAGGCACAACTGAGTTGTTATGGTACATTGTGAAGACATTTCTCCAATTACCTAGTGTGTCCAGGCTGACCAAGAACTGAATATCATAAAAACCTACTTGCATGGGCAGGACCTTAAATGTCAACTTTTTATAAAGTTCTTATGAATATATATAAATATATTTGACTTGAAATATGTAATTTTCTTTTAAAAATATCTGAAATCCAAATGGAAAAAACAACAGACGAGTCACACATTAAAAAAACCCTCACAAACAAAAACCCCACAAACCTTAATGAATTGTCTGTGTGAACTGCAATTAAAAAAAAAAAAATTACTTGTATCACCTTAAAAATTGGAAATAAATAAATCTTCAAATTATTGCCTAAGCATGGTAGTTTTTATTATGCACCTTTCCTCCTGATTGCTAAGGTTAGCACCAGAAGAAACAATTATAAAATAGGAAGGCAAATTATTTTCGACCTGTATGAAAAAAACATGAAGCTCTGGAAAACTGTCAAGAAAAGATTCATTCTCATAAAAATTCTAGTTCTGTTTTTCCGCCACGTGATCTGACTATAACTCATCATTCCACATGTTTATTTTATTTGGGTTTGAATTAAAAGATCAATTAGAACTTTTTATTTTCTCACTTCTATTCAAAATGAACGGTGATATTAGTACAATCCTGTTTGTATAAAAACCTCAGTAATTAAAATGCACTTAAGGAAAACCCAAAGCGAAAGAAGACACACAAGAAAGCCACACCAAAACACCACTACATAGCCTGTGAAAGAGAGTCAGTGCAGGAATAAATACAAAAATTAAAAGTATTGTGTGTATACTGAATTGACCTACTGCTTTACAGGTCAAATTTTCAGAACTAGCCTCCAAAACTGCATGTATTTGCTGTTCATACACATAATCGTGTAGCTGTGCATTCAGATCAGGCTGTCAGATGCACACAGCTTGTAGATGGACAAAAAGTTCACAATATGTTCCTCTTTAGGGATTAATTTGAGAAGCTGTACCAGAATGACTCTGGGTTGGGTGGGGAGTGAGGAAACCACGGAGTGTGGCTGTTTTTTTGCATTATCTTTTTATTAGCAAATATTTCTTACATGGAACAATTCAGGGTCATAGATCCATGAAAAACATTAGCAATTATGTCTACAGAGAAGTACAAGAAGAAAAAAACCAAGCAACTTGCCTATTGCCAGCATTGGCAGAAGGAGCGTACCAGAATCCTTCAGAATTCCTGTCCCTTGCTTTATCAACACTTCTCCATGCTAGGCAAGATGGATTAAGCATGACTTTAAGTTCTACTGCCTTCTAATTTCAGGGGTTACAGCAGTATGAAGTGCAGCAGTGCCAGGATTCTTCCACGCTTTTTCTAGAGCAACATAAGGTCAGAGATTTTGCTTAGCACAGAATCACAGAATGGGTAAAATTGGAAGGAATCACAGTGGGATCGTCTGGTCCAACCTTCCCACTCAAGCAGGATCATCCTAGAAGATCGATTTTTATATCTATTTGTATTTGTAATGATTTTAATATATTGATATTTTGTCATACTCAGTCTTCCCTTACTCTAAGAAAAGGCAGGCTTCCTCTCAGGCATTTGGGGAGTTGCCTATCCCTCTGCATCAATGACCAGAACTGAGAGAGCACACAGACATATTGCAAATATTTGCAAATACACAAATGCAGTATCAGCAAATTGGAAAATCAGACAGTGTGCCACCTTGAAGCTGAATTTTCACTTTCTTGATGAGGGATGCTTGATCTAGTCCTTTTGTGGTCTTGAAGCCATGATGCTCCTTGTTCTCTTCACCCAAGCCCTGGGCCACTTCTATACTTATTGTTCGCTTCTGTTGATGTCCTATTATACAGGTATTTTGAGGTCCAACACACCTGAAGATTTTACATAAAAGACTTTTAATCTTGAGAGAATAATTAAAAAGCCAACACATCCAGAACACTTCTCCTAGCACCTCAAAAAATATTAAGTTTTCCATAGGGCTGTTTGTGCCTGTGCTTAATCCTAGTTGAAAACATATGTGAGAGAAATAATTACTGCCAAGCACCAAGCATGAGCTGCCCATCTCCCAGTGGTGTGGACAGCTCCAAACAGTATGACTCATTCTTCAGGATCTAGGAAATAAGATCCCAGTAAAAGTCATCAAGTGCCATCTTTGCCACTGTTAACTTTGACTAATAGATCAATATAGTGATTTTTCTTCACTTCAGAGTCTACCTGTCACTGGTTTTCAATCTCATTTTCAAATGCAAAGTAGAACTGTCGGGTAAGGTTTCCTCTTGAGAAGGTAAATCACTTGTCATTTTCAAGCTATCATGACTGCAAGGTACTGTTGAAAACTCGCAGTAACAACACACTTGTAGGTGGACAGATGACACGAAAGTTCATTTCAAGTAGAAGTACAAGCACACTGGATTTTTCTCATACTCTCTTAAAGAAGAGCTCATCACCTCCCCTTCCTGGACACCATCTCATGCATTTTCTGCACAGGCATCGTGGTGCTTTGCACTATTATAAATGACTGCAGTTAGAGACTTTGTGGGTTTCATCTGTAAAAGCTCAGCAAAAAGTCCATAGGGCACTATGGAAACAGCCATGATGCACAAGAGGAATGAAAGGAAGAGGTGAGAAGGAGAGGTAGCACAAAATCAAAGTATTTTATTTTCTTTCAGAGAACTGTCTTACTTATTTATCAGTTGTATCTAAAAATTTGTGATTTATGGATCTAAAGAAGAGATTTATATTAACAAATACTTCACTTATTCCCTCAACCAAACTTTCTCCATCTAAGTACTATGAGAGACTAGCAAAACTGAATTGCTAGACACAATTTGCAGTAAAGTAGTTGGGGAATGTTTTCTCAAATTAAATTAGTGACGGCAATCTCAGAGAGATATAGGTAATGAAAACATTCATGAGTGTGCATGTGACAAAAAAAACCCCATGTGCTTTAAGCCAAACTTGCTTTTCATTGCTCTTTTGTCACATCAGATGTTTTTATACAAAAACATAGACTGTCCGTGTATTCACCACATCTGGTGTCCCAGTTTGGGTTTTTAGTGAAAACATACAAGAATGTGACAAACTTTGATTGATTAGCTAAAGTGAGTGACAGCTTCCTTCTAAGTGCCTAGACCTGATAGCGTGCACCAGCGCACAGGAACCCAAAATGTAGGTGTCAGCCAAGTGCAGCAGTGGCTCACGCTAATTTTCATCAGGAGATCCAATCTTCACATCCTGTTCACATAGACACATAGGGATGAGCTCTGGGTTATTCCAGAAAATTGTCAGAGCCTGACTTTTATTAAAGCTCACTTTGGCTGACAAAATGCTGACAGTTTCAGAGAAAAATGCCTATAATGTTATACAGTGTGAAAATGTTAACCAGTAGGCAATGAGTAATCTTTAAAAAATATATACTGTTTGGAAACTAATGTAATCTTCATAATATCAGTGAAAAATAGCATGTTAAGTATGTAGAGAGAAAAGCAAATTGAGTAAGATCTTTCATGCTGGGTCTTGATGGTTGCTCCTCTTTGTGAAGAAATTATACACTTTAACAAAACAGATGTGGAATAGATGGGCATAATAACAACATTTTATATATAGCATTACATTATATATATCATAAACATTAAAACATGAATTACTTTATAGATATGTCTATTCTAAAATAAGCCTGGTTTCATAGAAAAATTATGTATGTTTTTCTAAGCAAAAACAAGGCCAATTTCTTCTCATATTTTCTTAAGTGTTGCTAGAAGATATTGGCAGCATTTTCTCCCTTTCTGGCAGGATTGAGGGTGAAGAATGAAGGTTCACTCCTCAAGAGTGTGAAAGAGATGTTCATATTTTCTGATGAAAATAAGACTCTTAAAATTAAATTAGAGATGGGCAGAAAAGGTTTTTAATGACTTTTATATTAAAAAAAATATTTGCTTGTTTGCAGTTGGTTGAAAGAATCAGAAAACCAGTGCATCCAAAATATTCCAGCAGTCTCTGGAATAGTATACTCTCTTCTCAGAAAAAAAAATTCACATCATGCACCTGCCCTGCCCAGTTCAGCAGGATTTTCAGTAATTTTGATATAAGCTCCAGACTATTCCCTAAACTCATTCATTTGTCATGCATGTGCATAGAGAAAGCAAGAAAGTTCTCTCTAGAAGTCCAGAAAATTAAATGCAGTCAAGTTTTTTTTTGTTTTGTTTTGGTTTTTGTTGTTGTTTTTGTTTGTTTGTGGTTTTTTATTGCTTTGGTTTGGTTTGGTTTGGGTTAGGTTTGTTTTTTAGATCCATACTGTCTAATGAAAAATTACTTCCACTTAATTTCTGCAGTCTGGGCTGTCTGGACCAGCTTTCTCTTGTCAATGTTCTCATTCCTTTCCCATACCCAGATGGCCGCTCTTGAGCATTTCAGCATGAGCACCTGTACTATTAAATTTTGGTCAGAACTGCTTTGGCACCTGCCAGCTACATCTCCCACAGATGATGCTGATGCAGAGGACCAAAACATGCTGTGCATAGGACTGTGCAATTTGGGCACCTTTCCATCAAAGCTGTTGGCCACTGTCTGGTCTCCCTTCCAGAAGATTTAAGTTACTAAGATAGATTTACCCATAACGACTATTTTTCTTTCTGCCTCAAAACATAGCACAGTCATCATAAAGGAAATTAGGAGATTGGTTCCTAATTGAATAAATTAATTTACCTTCCACAGGCCTAATCCTGATAAATGAAAGCAGTTTAACAGTATAATTTACCAAAATTTGCCTTAATCAGTGTAAACCCATAGGTTGGTAGATAATTTCTAACATTCTCCCACAGTACTCCATCTTGGAAGCACAAGAAAGTGGTGAACACAACAGATACTTCTTCACTAAGTGTGCTCTTAACTCGCTGACTGCATTTCATCTGTGAAGTTAAGCATCATTCAATAGGCATCATGAAGAAGCTTCACAAAAGTGGATCAAAAATAGACATCATGGGATGATGTACACAAATCCAAAACATCTCACAGACTTTACATTAGTACTATTCAGACTGTGGATAAATCTCATTTTCACAAACATTTTTTTCTTTAAAGTAGAAGAAACATGCAAAAATCTATGTTAAATGCCTTAAAATTCACTGAGGGTTTGAAATCCAGATGTACATTCACCTCCACACTTTACAGATGTTCCGTCTCTATGTTACAGTCATGCAACAGGGCTGGCTGTTGGCTGATTTAGGCGCCCATAATCACATTTTGCACTCGAGCCCAAATTTTAGTCTTCTGTGCATATACTTTTCTTCCTCTCAGATTTTCCTGCAAGTGACATATCCCAAGCAGCTGGGTATGTAATTGCATAAACCAAGCATACACCAACTCATCAGCTGGAAGCAAGCAGATCTCCTTCTGTTCTTCTTTTGCACTACTTGGTCACAGGGTAACTAAGACACCAATTTAAAGCAGCCGTGAAAAAAGCCAAATATAATCTGAATATGTATTGCTGTTGGAGCCTAAGGAATATTAATATCATTTCTCAAAATACTACTGGCTTTCATCTGGGCTATTTTGTATTGTTCTTGTCATCCATTTCAAGATATATTGATCCAAAGAGATTGAGATTAAAGAGAACAGCTAGGAGGATGACCAGAAAAAGAGATTACCTCTTTCAGAGGAGGTTGCAATTATGTGGTTTTTAAGCTTAATTAAAAAAAAAACAATTGTTGAGTGAGGGGAGAAAGTGAGAAAAGGTTTGTACACAGATCACAAGACAAGAGTAGATGGAGAGAAAATATAAGGAAAAATTATTTGTCCTGTACAAAAATACAGGAATAATAAAAATGGGATTAATTGGTCACAAATCAATTCATGCTGAAAGCAAATTTCCTAGCCATCACAGTAGCCCATTTAGGAACAATTTTAAGTTATAGCAGCAAGAATACAAATATTCAAATAAACTTGTTGGAAAAGCTCCTTCAAAGACTAGGCCTCATCGGCCACTTTATAAGCATATTTACCCAGTCCCTGATGAAGGACATGACCAGAGCTGGAGACACAAAGGAACTTCCCTTTCATGCATATGTTTGTCATTTGAACCCTGTGCTTAGTGTTGTCATTCCAACAGTCACAATCATTAGCTGTCAGGTCCCAAATATGAAACAAAAGTTCCCCGTCAGAGTCCGCATTCTGTCTAGAAAAAGGTTTGATGACCCCAGATGAATACACGCAAATGAATATAAATGCTGTTTTTAGGTATGGGTATATTTATATATATCAGCAAAAGAACACACCTCCATATTCTAGTGCTGATTAATGAACAGAAGCCCCACAAAATAATATGTGACTGTTTTTAGATGAAGTGCTAGAGAAAAAGCAATCATAGAGTTTGAGCTTGAGCTTGATCAGAGCACTAATCTCTGTTTCACATTGCTCTGCTCTCAGTTCTTATGCAGTTAACATCAGTTGAGCAAGTGGGAAAAGGAAGGCAGAGGATAGTGAGAGAGAACACATACAGAAATTCTTGCAGGAAGATTACCTTTTTTTATCCATGAAACCTGCTGTTTTGTTGTTTGTTGGTTTGGGGGCTTTTCCCCAGTCTTCAGATAACAGAAAAATTTTAAAGATATTACTTTATGCTGAACACTGAAAGTGTGTAGTAATTCAAAATTCATTTTGACAATTTGTTAGCTGATGCAGCTCAGTTATAATGAAGACATCTCACTCGCTAGATTGCACACTATGCATGCAGAATTATGCAAATTAAAGAGCTATCAGTCTAAGTCAAAATTTCACCATTAAAAACTTTTTTTTCCCACGTGCCTTTTAATAGCTTTTTTCTACTGTATAAGTTCTTCCTTGTTTTATTGTTCTGCCTCTACAGATTTGATGTATTGGAGTGTTACAATTTTCTGATTTAATTCTTTTAGCATCTCTTTTGAGACCTTGTTACTGTTTTGTTCAATAAGTCATATCAAAACTCCTCTTGAATACAAAGCCAATACTGATGCCATAGTTCAACAGTAGGATACCCTTCTGTGAGTGTTACTCCTTCCAATGTCAACGGGAGAGTTATATACTCAGCAACCAAAGCCTATTTAAGGCCTTCACTTGGACACAGTTCCCTAAAACTGACTGCACTTAACATGACGTGTAGGTTACAAGTGCAATTATCAACAAGATTATTGGTTAAATATGTCGTTCTTCAAATGACTATAATTAACATAGAAACGTTATTTTTGAAGCAGAAAGTCTATTTCAGCAACAGCTAGACACAGAAGACAAAGCTGTCAAAGTTTTGCTTTCTGACACAAGGCATTTTCTCTCCCTTCAATATCGAAATATGGAGCAAGTTTCTCAGTGCATCTTGAATATGCAATTCCCCCGCACAGCACCTCTGTTCATTGTCATCCTGGGAAAATACACTGATAGTTACCTACAGTTTTAGGGGCAAGATGAACTTTACCCAACCTGTTAGTATGCAGGACATCTAATCCCATCACTTAATCTTTTGTCCAGACAAGTGAGGATAAATGCTTTCCAATCTTCATCTGATTGTANTGTTGTTATTATTATTATTATTTAAAGTACAGATGATTGTATGAAGATTTCACTGGTTTCTTATTTAATAACAAAAGCTATCTCCATGCATGGACTTGCTTATGTTAAGTGTAGAACCTCCATCTGTTATGATTTGTGCTACATGCACAAGCAAGTCTTTGCAAACATTTTGGATAACTGCACATTTAGGCAAAGGGTCCTATTTGGAACAATAAGTGGGGAAAAAAAACAAAAGAAGCAATAACAGGCAGTGGAAAAAGACAACAGTAGAAAATTAGGTGGAAAACTACAGCTGTTAAATAACTTTTCCATCATGGAATAAAATACTCAGGCAAATAGCAGGAATTTATTCTTTTAACAGGAAAGCCTAGCAGCACAACACTAGATTCTGTAACACACAGGATATCTTTAAAGGCGTTTGCTTTGCTGACATGGGACAGCTGTTTGGCATGATACCTGACATAGCAAATACACACAACTTATCGGTGCTTTGCGCTTCTCTGCATGTGAATGAGCCCTGTTACCCCATGGCCTCTTCACACATAGTCCAGAATTTACTGTTCTGTGATGGTATCATAGATGTGCCTTGCAGCCTGCTCTCAGAGGATGTTTACAGAAATCCTTATGCAGAAAACCTTATGAGTGACATAGCCAGACTGGTTTGGGGTTGGATTTCTCATGATTGGGATGTGGAGGAATTTCTTCTTATAATGCAAAGCTTGAGCATAAATCTCAAAGGCATAGGATGGTAAATCCATTCTCTCAACTTCACTATTTTTGGCCATCACCAATACTTTCTCTCTTTGTAACCACTCTTCTACCTTGAAGTTTGCTTTTCTTGTTTCATTACTCTCCGCAGCATACTCCTTATTTAACCTCCCTGGATCTTCTTGAGGACAGCTTTCACTATACATCTCCTCTAAACCATTTTGCCAGTGCTGCAGGGCTCTATTATAGCAGCAGTTGCTAACATGTCTTACTGGGTTACAGCTGGCAGAGGTAATGGGGGACCCTCTAAAGCCAACTACTATGCAGGGCACCAGTAAAAGAACACATTATTCTCAAAAGTGGGGTCGGTAATCGGTACAACAGGAAACCAGGAATATCATCCCCAAAAGGTGCTTACATATGTGTGTGTAATGATCCAATTAGTGAGAGATGTCTTTGCCCAAATTAAGGTGCAAATGAGACCGTATGCCAAATTCAAAAATACAGATTTTATTTAACAATGGATGTGAGGTAGAGAGATAGAAGGGAATAAAAAAGTGAGGATGCAGTGGAGGGGAGAGAGAGTGATCAAGCAGAAGACAATCACCATGCATGGATGCAGTGGTGTTCCCTTGGGCCTTCTTCACCCTGCTCTTCTCAGAGGTGGGGATCCCAAGGTCATTCAAAACTTTTTATTATTTAGGAAAAACAGAAGAAATACTTATTGGCTACAGATTTCTCTTATGCTTTTGGCTAAATTATTCCCTTGCACCTAATGCAACTAGTCCATTGCTGAGTCTTACTCCTCTTTAGAGCCAGGGGGTTTCTTGGATCAGAGGATTGTAATGCCCCCCACCAGAATTACCTTTTACCCTGTCATAACTGATTTCAGCACAATTTCTGAGCGGGCTTTCCTTGTGGCCCATGAGTTCTGCATCCTTTGTGTCCATTATCAGGGTACATTCTTCTCCCCAAGTTTTGTTAACCTTTTGTTAACCTTTTGGTCTACACTCAGATAATAGTATACCTTTATCTTACGTCAAGTTCCCACTGTGGTGGCATAACATACAGTCCAAGTTGCAGGTATTCATGGCGTCATATTTCAGCTGAGTGTTAAATGGTCATTGGTGGTCACAGATGCCATCTGTCCCTTAATTTGGGATGAAATTTGTTTGACTGGAGATATGTGTTTAAGTTTCTTTACGCAGTTTGTCACAGCAGGGCTTTTTGTCTGGATGCATTACCCAGGATCCAGCTACCCAGATCTTGCCTACACCAAGGCTGAAGATAATGTCATCTGTTCTGTGCTTCTCTCATGACAAAGTCCTTCTGTGGCTTTAACAGTGTTTGAGACAGGCAACTGTGTTCTTTACGTCCTTACAGTGTGTACGTGTAAACGTGGCCTCCCTGATTCATCTTAAAGTACATTTTTAGATGTAGAGAATCAAATAGAGATTGAGATAGATTTTATGAAGTTCTGATCTATTAGCAGATAAACTCCCAGGTATAAACTCCAGAAGATGGAGCTCATAAGGCAGGGAGCACCTTTATTTTTGTGCCCTAGAGAGCAGAGAAAAGCTGGTTTTCCAGCGAGGGCCCGCTACCACCTATTGAATGGCCACTTACATTCCCAGCTGTGCCCAAAGTCATGGAAATTTCTAGAGCTTTATTTAATGGGGGCATAAGAGAGCTTCTTTCTTGAAGCCACACTATGCTGATGTTAAAAATTACACTGATTTTTCCCAGTTTCCATAGTGTCCAGGATCTGCCTTTCTGCCCAAGCTGTCCTGTGCAGGGTACCAGAGAGCACAGGTAGCAGGCTGATGTCTGGTACCAAGGCACTGGGGCTGAGGTACGACAGACTTTGTGTTGGCTGATTCCTGCCAGCCACTGCTTGTTGCCAGACAAAGAGCTACCAAGACCCTCAGGCCTACCCTGGGATTCATTTTGATGAATTGAAAGCAGCTAATGAATCCTACCTAATGAATCTTACATCTAAAATTTATTATCCTTATCTAAATCACCAGCCACTGAATCAAACCAGCTTTATACTTTTTTGGAAACCAGAAGTGATGCCTTTTTATGGCAGTTTTCCAGAGATATAAATGCATTGTTAATAAAGCTGTGGGTTATTCCTAGATACTATTTCCTTTGGTTTGCAAGTTATGCTTTTGTGCCTGCATCTATGTATTTCTACCTGTTCACTTTCTGAGGAGCTACAGTGCAACTCTGAATGCCAAGGTACACACTTTCCTCTGCATAAAGTCTTATCAACAATTAAACACTCATTTGTAACCGCTGTGTATGAAGGTATTTAACCCATGATTTATAGTGAGGCATGAAAAGAAGAAATGGAGTGAGGTGAAGATACAGGCAGAAAATACATTGGTGGAGGCAGGGGAGGGCAGAACAAGCCAGCTTTCGATTTAGAAAGTATCCTTAGGTAATCATATTCTGAAGTATGGAAAAATGCAAAATATTTAGGATACCATGTACAATGTAATGAGTGTTTAGTGTTTTTTGTGGTTGACCAGTTTTCCCATGACTAGCTAGAAGGAAAGAAAAAAGGGAAAAGCCTGGAGGCTCTTCTCAGAAACGGAATCAGGGTTTTTCATTGATTTTCCATAGTTCATGGCTCCGTCAATCCCAAAAAGACACAAACAGAAAAAGCAGTATCATGGAATTTCAAGCACCTGGCTGATTTGAATGAATCCAGCTAAAATATCAAAACGTGTACTGCGAAAAGTAGTGGTGACATTTTTGCTGACATCCTGATCTCTCTCTTTAAGCATTTATACCTTAATCACTGCTGATACTCTGAATTATTTTCTCTGCTAACTTCAACATTTTCACACAAATAGCAAATTTAAATAAACAGTGCGTTTCCATTGGAGCTATACAAACACAAAAAAACCAACTGCAAAAGTTTCCAATTTTACTGGAAATAGACTGCTTTCCAGGAACAAGATACAGTCAAAGAATAAAGAATGGTACCTGCTTTTTTTTGCAAGACATAGAATGACCAAGGGCAATGGAGAGTTTAATGTAATAGAAATTGCACAGCTCTGCTTTTTTTCTTGTTTAGATGATACTGTTGCAGAGTTTTTACTAACAGTTTTGACTCTATTTATACTTTAAATATTACAATATGCATCATCTATAAATTAGAATCACCCCTGTATTATGGAGCAAAAAATGCTGAGAAAGAACATGATTTAAACATTCAAGGGATGGAATAGTTTGCATTCTCTTATAATTTAATGTACAAGCAATAGCTTTTACATGTTTATAGAATAACTTCATAATCAGTTAAATAAAGCTTTTGCTAACATTACTGCTATAATTTCTAAGCACATATGGATATATGAATGAATGCTCTTTTTAAAATATTTGTGCAACTGTGTATTTAGAAAGGAACTGCTCTTTAGCAAATGAGTGTTAGTGAGCCTGTCAAAACACTGTTAGTTCTTTTATGGTTACTTGTATTTAATTTTCTACCTGCTACAATAAAAAGATTTAAATTATATGGCAAACAGCTAGTGATTTCTCTACAGGTTTTATCACACTACTTTATTAACATAGCATACAGATTATCCAGCAGCTGAGGTCATCCTCCAAGAAAAAGTAACCACAAGCAACTTCTTCACAGATTTCTGACTGTCCCAAATACTAAAAGCCAGTGATGTGTAGGNAAAAAATCCTTCAGAACTCCTTCCCTGATAAATGATAGGAAAGTTTGACAGATCAGAACGATACGAAGCAGCCTAAAACATTTGGCACAATGTGTGTCTGGCATACAGAGACTGCTTGTCAAATGCCTATGACTCCATACAGCAGCTAGGGACCCTATGGAGCAGCAGATGGACCATTAAGGTAGTATTAATGTAGATGCCATCAGTTTTCAGTTCTGACTGGGACATACTCTTTAGAACTATGAGCAGCTGCTGCCATTTATTGTGACAGCTTCCTGCTAACTTTTGCCAACTGGCACAATCTGACTCTTTGTACCTGAGCTATTAAATGTGTGACTTCCACCGTTTTATTCCTCCAGAGAACTCTTTTAATAATCCTCTGAAGAAGGAGTAAGGCATTTATCATCAAAGTTAATACACATACCATACAGTTCTATTGTCCTTTCACACTGCTGTGGATTTTACATCAGGAGTAAGCACAAGCAAGCTTCCCATGCCTTACACAATGCCTGAAATAGGCAAGACTGGTGAGTTATTAAAATGAGATTTAAATGAACTGCATTTCAACTCCTGTTTTAGATTTAGCTTACCTTTCAGGGAGAGAAAAAAAAATGGAAGCCTATTTCTTTTCATTAATACACAGAAAGAAAAGTGCTTTCTTTTTTAACTGTTAGCTGTCAATGAGCACAGGTCAATATTACAATTATGAAGGTATTTTTGAACACCTGCTGGTCCACTTAATGTCTCAACATTTCTTTTGTGGCAAGCAAAGCTGTCCATCCTTGCAATGTCTTCACTAAATAGCAGGAATAATGCATTATAGATGATAAGTGATCATATATTTGTTATCACTTGCACGATAATTTTAGCAAAATATGCAAAAATACTACTGGCAGAAAAAAAACCCACCCTGTTGTATATGTCTTTGATCCAGCTAGACTTCTAGGGATACATTACATCATTTGATTGTGCCAAACAAGAAAGCTTGCACTACAGCACAGCATAAGGTTTGACATGCAATGAGAACTGCAGCTAATCATTATAAAAAAATGTCTGTCAGACATTCATTATGCTGAGCTAAAACTCTTCTGCTTCAAATCTTCCTGCAATTGGACTAATAATGTATGCATGGACTTCTATTGCAGAACTTAGTTGCTTGATGCTACACTAGCCAAATATACATATGTACAGTCCCCAAAATAAATCTATATGAGCCAAAAAACCCCGTTTAAAAATATCTGTGCTGGTATGTGCAATGGAAGCCATACACTATTGAAGACGCAGACGATAAAAGTGCGGACCCTGTACATATTTGGAAAATTACAAATCAAACATAAATAAATATTAATAGAAATTCGTTACCTTTCATATGAGGACAAAACATTTGAAACAATATTAGCAGTTCCAGTAGAAAATTAAATCCTGAATATTTGAATTATTTCACTTCCAATTTAAGTTAACTTTAACATGTAGTGTGCATCACACACATAGACTCTATATGTTAGAATTCTTTTCAGCTACATTTTTTATAGTATTACACATTCTTTTGAGTGGAGGTTACCTTAAAATAAGGAATTTAGAAAATCTCAATATTTAGTAGGAGTGAGGACTTACACCCTGATTTTAGTGGTTTACTTAGCAGCAAATAGCAGCAACATGCTTAAAAATCAACAGATAATGGCCCTAAAGGTGATGAACTAGAAAACCATCTTTGCTCAAGAAAGACCTTTATCATACACTCAGCTTCAAAAGCCTGCTCAAGACCCATGCTAAAAAACAAATGAATCAAACAAGCAAACAAAAAAGAAAACAACAAGCAAAGTATATGCTTAAATGATGCTCTGGATGAAAGCCTAGGGTGGGAGGTGGTGGGGAGGGAAGGAGAAGTGGAGGCGGAGGAGAGAGGGGAGGTGAAAGTCAGTGGGAGCTTGTATGCAGTGGGTACACAGAATGACAAGTACTTACCTTAGCTAGCTAAAAACGAGCTAAATGTAATAATACATAACATTCAGCTTTAGTTTAGTAAATGCCCATTCAATCTTTAAGCACTTAATGTAGCAGATAACTCACATGTACAGCAAACTGCTCCTGCAGTATCAGAATAATACTTCCTGATTTTATTAGCTGTACTTAAAGAAGCCCATCATGAGTAGTATCACTCATGATACACTCATTCTCCCATGTGCCAGTGAATAATCTGTGGGATTTTTTTTTTGTTCCTCTAAGGTGTACAAATAAATAATAGATATATTTATAAGAAAAAATCCATAAACAGAAAATGTGGTCCAATAACCTGGATTTGGTAAGTATCCCTTTGAGACTATGAACTTAATTATGTGGAGACAGAGGAAGAGTCAGCTGATGCATTTTCTGAAGCCATCACTGACACTGAGAAGTTGCATATATGAAAATGATTCTTCCAGTGATATTGTAACATAAACTACATAGAATCATTCAGGTAAGAAAGATTTTTAATGTCATTGAGTCCTTAGCTAATCCATTTAAAATCCTTTGTATGTACTCAACATGTCAAAATAATGGGACATTAATTGTTTATCAACTTTCTACAGCTTATATAGAAATTATTTTTCTACATGACTACCACAGCTTTTACACACTGTGTTGTACTCAACTCCACTGTGAAACAAGCATAGGTATAAAAGTCACTTCATGTAAGAACTCCATTCAAGTTTTGAACACAAGTGGTAAAACACTTCCAGGTTATAAAATTGGCTCAAATTACAGAGTACTTTTTTTGCAAGGACAAATATACACAGTCTGATTTCAAACCAAAAAGCGTCCAGTAGAATTTCGCAGTTTCAGAATTTTTAGACAACATTCCTTTCTCAAAGATACAACAAGTAAATATGTGAGTCAAATTTTGTTTTGTTTCTCACTGAGAAATTGCATCAAATGAATGCTGCAATAATTACAAAGATTTTGCTATGAAGAACAAGATTTTTAATCTATTTATTTAGACAACTGATTAATATGTAGCTCATGAACTGGAGTAGGGGGAGAAGAAGAGAAATTGCTCTTAATTTAGGAAATATTAGTCCTCAAACTTTTAGCTGATTTTAAATTTCTCAATACAAAAATAGCTGAAAACAAGATGTTCCACCCAAAATTCCAACTCAGCCCTTAATTTTTGATATATTAAAATGCTTGTTGCCTCAGTAGTAATCTGAATATATTTTCCATTGCATGTGATAATATGAAAAGAATGTGTATCAGCAGAACATTTGAAAACATTGTGAAAGAAAGAGGGTATGTATATAATATGTATGTTTAAAAACTGTTCTCCTCATTTTACCCCCTTTCTTTATTATTTTTTGATTCAGTAGTCCAAATACAGGGTTATATTTGATTTTTTTTTTTTAATTAATACTACCCCCCTCATAGTCTTTCAAATATGATAAGATTATTGTCACAATTTAATTCTCTGAGCAAGAAGTTCACAGTATGAAATTGCTATCACAAATGGCCTGGGTTGACACCCATATCAGCAATTCCCAGCACAGGAGACAAGAACTCAGCTGTGAGTGGGAAAAAAATGACCTTCTGGAGTTTCTAGCTCAAAAGTTGAACTATATTGGTAAATAAGAGTGAAAAATCTAAGTGCATAAAAATGGGTCAAACTTAGGAGTTCCATCCAGACCACTATCAGGTGATGAAAAACAGGTGTCTGAGGAAGAAGGGAAAGCACACGATGTTTCCTTCAGCAAACTCCCTTGGACGTTTCAGCATTGGGAATACCAGAGACAGAATTGTCATAGTGCTTAATGGCCTTTAATGAAAAGTTCTTGCATGAATTTGTGCTATTGCTTCTTAATTTGGGGAAAAAAATATCATCAAATGCTGTACTGAAAATGTATTCTACCTTTGGTTTTGGTTTAGGTGTTAGCTGCTGATTTCATTCACTTACCCCTAGTTTGTACACTTATACAAAATTTGGTAGATAAATATCTTTTTATCATGTTATTCATGCTTCTGTCATGTCTTGACCACATCAAGAAGAAGATGAGTTCAAGAAATGAGTAAATAAAAATAAATTGTATAACTACTAATTTTAAGGTGCATGATCCCTGGTCCAGCTGACCACATGATCAGCACCAACACAAATACAGAAAAAGGAGCTTATGCTTATGTGGGAAATAGACAGGACACCTCCTAATAAAGCCCATACAAGCAAGCTGTGCTGATCAGGAAATGGGAAAGAACAGTGGATGCACATGGCCTATACGTGATTTTCTTCACACTTTTCCTAAGTTTGGAGATTTGTTGGTTGGGGGACGTGGCTTCAGTTCTCAGCCAGGCAAGGCTTTCTTCTTCCTAACAGAAGATGGAGGCCACTACCAGCACACAGGATCTGCCATAGAAAAGGATTAGGATGTAATCTTCATAACAAAAACAACAAGCAACTCTCTGCACTCTCTTTCCACCCCTAGAAACAAAAGAATGTAGTGTCTTTTATTTTCACCCTCCCCAGCCCCCAAATGGAGTTCAAAGACTTACAGGTGCTTTAAAAAAATACCTGCTTTTTATCAATGTGCATATTTTACCAGTTTCAAAAGCATATTAATATCCTTTGTGACTTCAGTTAAAAGTAAACAGAAATAATTGGAAAGGTGACAGATAAATAATTAGAAGATAGTATTTAGGATATACAATACAAACTGAGATAAAAAAAAAGAAGAAATTCTTCTCAGATAAATAATTTAAAAGAAAATAAGACATTTACTTCAGCATGAATGGTTTATTTAGGATAAGATTTTTTATATATATATACTTCAGGAACATAGGTGAAAAAAAGAAATGTATCCTGATTTTGTACTAAGCCACACACAACTATTTATTTTGTTTTAAATTTTAACAGAAAAAAAATTACACAGATTAGTATGTGAATTATTGAAATAGCTGTCTCTAACCACTATTAGTGAAATGATTCTCTGTTAACTATTCATTCTACTAGGCTGATAATTATCTGTATATTAATCACTGTACATTAGATAAAATAATTGCCATTACTCTAAGGTAAATGTTTCAATCATATCCAAAATAGTACTATAAAGATAATAAAAAGCCTAGTGGTTTTTTGTTTAGTTAACGTATACTTTCCTCCTCAGAAACCTTTTATCACTTCCAAAGTCAAAGGATTCTTCTCCTTTTGCTGAGGGCTAGACAACATTTGTAATATATTTTCTTTCACAATTAAGTAGATGAACCTAATGAAAAATCTGTGAGATTTACTAGCAAACACATTCAATAGAGCTTTAATAAATAATAGTGAGTGTATTGGTGCCTATATATGAAGTGTATTCAACTGAAAATATTTGATTCACACAATTTACAAAATAAGCTTTCTGGTTATTTTGTTACCTGAAGTTGTGTTCCTTGCCTCAAGCAGGAACCATATTTTGCAAAGGACATATCTCTTGACATGTATGATAACGACAGATGGCACAGACACACCTGGAACTAATAAATAAAATGCATTCCTCTGCTCAAGGTAAAACATCCTATCTCATAATATGAAAGCCTGCAACATGGATTTGGACACCCTAATGTCACATATTACATATATTATCTCCGTGCGGTCTCTGCTCGTCAATTGTGTTTGTTGTCAGAGGCTGTGCTCCAAAAACAAAGACAGTGGGAGTGCGTAGAGCTGTGTGACACATTGGTGGAGGAACAGGCATGTCACATACCTGCAGCTTCAGCGGTGGAAAGCCACCAAGCTGTGCCATGTCACCACTACCTTCTGCAAAATCTCAGTTCAAAGAAAGGTGTGTGACATGTCTGCCTCACACTTCAAAGACACATATGCCACGTGGCAAAAGCTGCTGCAAGCCCCTTCTCATGTTTTGGATCAGCATTTTATGCTTGGGTTTTTTATTCCTTCTCCCACATGGTGCTAATAAATGGAGGAAAATCGTTTCCATTTTACACACCTGAAAGCATCAGATTTCAAAAGCTAGTGTCAGACCTGTCACCTTGCATGTATATGCATTTTTGACTATTCACAGAGAGTCTGGCTTTTGCATCCTGTTGTGCTAAGCTGGCACTTTCAAGAACACAGTTTATTTAAGTAGTATTGAACATACACATGCAGAATTGTGCATCATGGGAGGATACACAGATTTTATTTAGGGGAAATACTTTGTGGGGTTTATCCAAAATATGTGAGGCAATGGTATAACCCTCATACCAGTGAAAGTAGTGATGCTGCACTAGAGGCAATAAAATAAAATTGATTTACATGAGTTGAATATTTCACATGTTTCTTTGCACTTAATGAAACCTTTAATCAACCTTTAATTACAGGATGGTCAGGGCTTTTAAGTCCAAAGTATCTTATGCCTGAAAAAAAAGCCTCCTCAATGATATTTTCACTTCTGAGATGAAAATATTTTCATTTGGACAATATTTTCATCATGGAAAATACTTAACCACTTTGGCACAGCATTTTAGGAAACAGATTAAGTGCTGCTTTCTGAGATACATACAAATAAACTAGAAAATGGGACATGTTCTATTCTAAAGGACATTGTATGCATTTGTAATTGTTAACAGCTCTTATTATCCCCTTCATCAGTCAAGCTTCTGAACTATGGAATATTGCCTAAGAACATCTTATCATCAACACTGGAACTCCCTTTGAATTGAGAAAGTATGGATTTCCGAACATGACACCCTTTTGAGACACTTTCTACCCACTTCATAAAGACAGACAATCTTCAAATGGTAAATATGACAGCTTTCCTGGACCATGTGCAGCTTGAGGAATGGCGTTCACAAGGAGAACTCCCTGGGAAACAAAGGCTTCCAGATTTCAAATTACATTGCCTTGCAAAAGAGAAGCGAGGATGTGCAGAGAAACTAGGTGATGCAAATGGTCACCAAGTTTCTGTGGGGTACCTTCAGGATGGCATTATACCAAGGCAACTGCTGGTATGCAAGGTTTTTACCCTTTCATAACTACCATTTTTTTTACCTTCTTTCTTAGGCTGATGATCAGATATGATTCGTGTGCACTGCAGTACTAATCTGCTCCATGTTCTTACAAACTTATTCCTGGTCTTAATAAGACAGCTTCTGAAATCAACACTGTTTTTTGTTTATCTTAAACTTTTCTAAAATGATACATTTTTTTTAGAAATAGAATTTCTAAAGATTTCTAGCAATGTATTTCAAAACATAATTTTCCATAGTGACTTTTTTTGGCATAAACTAATGCTCCAGAAGATCCATCTGAATATAAGGAAGAACTTTCCTGGGCAAATGACCCTTGCTGGAAATATTCAAGAACTCTCCGGATGTACTCCTGTGCCATGTGCTCTAGGATGACCCTGCTTGAACATGGCATCTGTGGTTCCCATGATATGTTAATTGGGCAGCACTTGCAACTATGCTTACATCATACAGGAGTCCTCACCTAGGAGTGAAAGAATCAAGCAAATTCACTTCTACATGGTATTGGAACCATTCTCTTATGCAGGTGAAAATTCTGTCAAGGGTGAAGAGCTGAAGCTCAGAGAGTTGTTGTCCTGCTTTATGCATTCACCATGAGCCAGGTTCTTGATTTCATGTGGAGGACATACCAAGTAACTGAAAACCTACAACACTTTAAAATGATACCTTGATATTATTTCTGTCTGTGTGTGCCATTACAGATCCTTCCACAGGAGAGAACTGTATACACAGATATCCATATTTATGGATCTATGCATTTACCTGATGGACTGAATCTAGAGGAGGGCCATGAAGGAGCACCTCTGGTGTGGACACAAGCTGAGGGAGTCAGGGTTGTTCAGCTGGAGAAGAGAAGGGTCCAGGGAAACCTTAAAGCACATTCCAGTACTTAAGGGACTACAAGAAAACTGGAACGAGAATTTTGAAAAGGGTATGAGTGATAGGACAAGAGGTGATTGCTTCAAATTGATAGAGGACAGGTATAGGTCAGACATCAGGAAGAAATTCTTTACTGTGAAGGTGATGAGGCCCTGGCACAGGTAGCCCAGAGAAGCGGTGGATGTTGCATCCCTGGAAATGTCCAAGGCCAGGTTGGTAGGTTTCCCTGCCTATGGCAAGGAGTTTCCAACCCAAATCATGCTAGGATTCTATGATTTTTAATAGAGAAAAAAGAAACAAATCTTAGTCCTCCGGAAAGCTGCAGCTACCTGGATATTTTCAGGATTTGTTTTATTTTGCATGGGCACAATCCAACCATTACAGATGTCAATAAATAGATGAGTTCACTGAACTCAACAAGGTTCATTATGCTTTTGATATTTATGGAATTTATTTTCTATAAGCTGTCAAGTTCAGTGACTTCAGGGTTCTTATTTTTGTATATGTAGCTTTCATAACATCAATTAGCTGAACAACTTCATTCCTATTGCTCTAGATCTCTCATTAAGTCATATTCCTTCTACTAGTTCTAATTCAGCCATAGTTCTCTCAAGATTCGTGCAATACCTGAAACTTCTATTGTTGCCATCATGATCATTTAACACATCTCTGTGCCTAACATCACCCTTTCTTGAAGAGACTTATTACTCTACTGTTTTCAAATACAACTGAGCTAAGATCCAGCCCTGTAACTAACATGATATTGTTTGGGTCTTAAAACCAGAAAAAAATTCTTAATTCTAAATTTCTAAGTGTCTGGTCATACATAACAAAAATATTGTCTCAGCAATAACATTACATCAGATTTAATACCCTTATTATAAGAGTTAAGATTATTTGTTTTTTCAAAGTATGTGCACTTAAGCCATACTACTTTTAGCCTAAGACCAAAGTGTGGTAAACTTTTCCACTAACACAACATATGTGTCAAAAACACTTTTTAGCTGAAGGCTTCTCTTTGTATAGAATTGATGCAGAAATTATGTATACAAACACATATCACAATGGCAAGTAAGCAAGCCATCAAGTCTCAGGAGAGCAAGAAAGCACAAAGTTAGGGAAAGGTGAGCATAGAAAACCCAAACATCATCTCATTCAACCACCATTCATATGGAAAAAACAATCAGGCACAACTTGTTTTTACAAAATATATCCTAGAGGGGTGTTTAGCTGCATTCATCTTATCATTCTTGTGAGGCAGAAATCTGACCACTGTTCCTCAGGAAAAAAAGCTCCCCATAATCTCACATATTTTCTTCCAAGACCCTCTGGGGCACAAGCAAGAAACAACAAGAAAAAAACTGATCTCTCTGCATTTAAACCTGACAGTGCTGATTGAATATCAGGTACTTTTTATATTTCCATAAAAAAGGCTAAGAACTTCAAAGTCCATGTCTGCCAAATATTTAGGAAAAAAATGAATATACTTTATTCAAATAAAACAAACAAACAAACCAACCCTACAAAGAAGAATTGTAAACTTATTACCCAAGATGTTATTGAGATTATGAGGATTCATTAATAAGTTTACACATTTAAATAAGACTGTTTAAAGAGAATAGCTTTTGCTTCTATAGATTTCTTTTCTTCTCATAACCACAAAATATATCTGAATAGAACATCAAAGATGGCCTTTACATACCTCAATATACTATGACTGATTTCATCCATACAAAGCTATTTTTTCAGGATTTCTGCAGCACAGAATGACAAGAGACTGTCTTGGGGTGATTTTCCATTCCCTGAGCATCTGCTCTATGCCCAGAAATAGAAGCTTGCTATAGCTTTAAGGTGGGTCTGGGGGAGGGGGGAGCCCCAGGGGACCCTTGTGTGTGCTTTTTCAAAGCCTCACTCCCCATGTGTCCATGGTGCTGGGTGAACTGGTCTGTCCTCATTTGCTTAGACAGCTTGGTTTTTTGTTAGCTTAGGCAAACAGGTTTTTTTTCTTTCCCTGCTCCTGGAGACTGCAGCATCAATCCTTTGGTGGCCTTTTTGTGAAGTGAGCTGTTTGGTTTGGTTTTGGTCTGAGATTAGAGAGGACAAATTGATGGGACACATCAGCCTGGGACTGGCGAGGCAGCAAGGGGATGCACTCTCCTGGTCACAGACCTCAGAAAGGCTGAACCAACAAGAGAAAGGACACCAAATCCACCAGCTTCATGTGCTGTCAAGAGGGGACCCACACCAAAGATTCACCAGGTTTTTCCCAATCTGCTGCATGAGCCCTTTGGTTTTTTCCCTTCCCTGAGAGACGAGGCATTGCCAGTTTTTTGTCCTCACCACTGCGTTGCAGCTGTTGTGCATTTTTTTCCTGTCCCTGGCATTTTGGGCTTTTTTTGTTCCTGTGTGGTATGTGTGGGTATGGGGGCTAAGGTTGGACAATTCAATGTCTAGCTTCTTTTTTCGTGCCATGTGGGCTCTGTGTTTGTCAATGAACAGTTGTGTTTTATCACTTTCTTCCACTAATGTTAATCTCCAATTGGCAGACAGGGATTGTTGGTACCCTGTTTTTAGAGAAAATGCTCATTCCAGAACATTTTCCTTCTAAATTCCCCCTGAGAAGGGTCAAAATTTCAAATTCATTAATTTAATGAAAGAACAGTCATCACTAAAAACTTTGCAGCTGTAGAAAGCCTACTTTCCCCAGAAGAAATACACTCACTTTCAGCTTCTTAATTGTATTCTGCAAGTCAGTATGGGCAGTCATGTGAAGACTTAAATATTTTTAGATTTTTCTCATTTTCTTATATATTTCAGAAAGCTTTTCCTTTCATTCTTTACCACCACTAGCACTGAGGAAGCCAAACAATATCATTGTGAGGCCACTCCAAAACATCCCTAAAGTATCAATGCAACTGGGGAAGATTCCCTCCCTAAGAAAGGAGGTAAAAGTCAACCCTATCTTCAAATATGGGAAAAGAAAGACTAAAGGAGCTAAAGTTTTATCAGTTTCATCTTGACTCCAGGGAAGGTGAGTGACAATATCCTCATGTAGGGTAATTCCTGAACATGCTAAGGATGTGAAGCTAATTAGGAGTGGTTGGCAAATATTCATAAAGGAGAAATGATGCTTGGCTAACTCGATACACCCAAAATGAGCCAGCAATGAGCCCTCACAGCAAACACCAATAGCCTCCTGTGCCACGCTGGGCAGAGTCACCAACAGGTTGAAGGAGTTGAATCTTTCTCTCTGGTCAGCAGTGGTGAAATAGAATGCTTTTGGCCTTTTTGGCTTTTGTCCAGCTTTTGGCTTTCCAGTACTTGAAAGAAAGGGACATATTGGAGTAAATCCAGAAAAGGGTCACAAAGATAACTAAGGCACCAGAACATCTTTTATACAAGGAGAGACTGTGAGAGCTGGAAGGGTTTTGTGACAGACAAGAGAGGGTGCGGGGGGAACTTGTCTCTATTCACAAATACCTGATGGAATGCAGAAGAAAGCGACAAAGCCAGCAATGCCCAGACAGGGCAAAGGTCAATGGGCACAAACTGAAGGACAGGAAATATTCTCCATTTGAACATAGGAGTATACTTTTCTGGTCTAGAGGTAATCCAACATCAAGAGCAGTTGTCCAGAGAGGATTTGGAATCTCCGGGAGCTGATCAAAACCTGACTGGACGCAGTCCTCAGCAACCCACTGTAGCTGACCCTATTTTGATCAAGAGGGTTAGTGTCAAGGGTCTTCAGGGGTCTCTGCAGGCTCTAACCATTCTATGATTCATATCTGTTAGATATCAGATACTTCTGCTAGATTAGGAGGTGTCCAAGAAGAATTAAGGAATAACATGAAGGTATTTCTTCAGACAAAATGTTACAAAATAGAAATCATGTATCATATGTGGGGTGGGGGTATGAGCATATTCTTCAAAAGCATGAAAACCTCAAAAATGTCAAGTTTAAGTGGGAAGATGTTGCCTTTGCTTTTCTGTACAAGATCCTTCTTTTGTACATTTTTATTTTAAAGCAACCACCTTGCCATAGGAATGTCTTCAGCAGGGAGGTATTCATACATTCAGAATTTTGCAGAAAGCCAAAGCGGATGAAATCAAGAACATACAAATGGCATTATACCCATGGGTTGAACAACACATTTGTAACTGTTATTGTCATTAGGACAAAAACCATTAGTTCAACAGCAGAAAGCTGCTCTATGTGTGAAGTCCATGAATCTTGCCTTCATGAGTTGCTATACAGAATGTGACAGAAATTATTAGGTACTGCAGCTAATTAGTCCAGCTTTTTCCTCCAATCTCACTTTTGTTATTACAGCTGAAACATTTAAATCCATCTAGAGAAATGGACAATATCTTTTCATACCATAATTCAAACACAGCTTCCTGACTCAAGTGAATAAGCAGCCAACATGTGCGTGTTTTGGTGTTTTTGGAGCTCCTGCCTCAAACCAAATGTTGACTTTTAATTTTTAAAAAAATTTATTTTCCCTAAGCATCTTAGATTATATTTGCTGGTGGCAGAGTAAGTAGCATTCATCAAAAGATTTTTGAGAAGGTGGTTTAAGGTTCACAATTGAGAACAAGACAGTGACAGATTGTACATGGAAGGTAGCAACATAAGCCCTACAGATAACAAGGTGAAGACCTTATGATTATTATCTTCAAGGAAACCACACAAGCCAGTTTTTGCTCTGGGTCTGAGACAAACAGAAAGAAAGTTTTCTTTTCCCCCTTCTCTGTCTTTTGTTTCAGCAGTGAAACACAGAGCAGATATACTTCAGTGTCATGATTTTTAGTTGGCACCTTTCCATAGCCAATTCCATTCATCCAGAAAAGGGATGAAATTCCATCATTCGAGCATGACATCTCAAAATTCAAACTTAATGAGAGCTTTGGCAGCTTCTGTCGAAGGCAGACAGTGATTAACAAAACACTTCAGAGTACAAGGCACAGCAGTGCTCAAAGAAAACAGTGATGATCTCCACTTAATTGTAGAAAAGCCCAAAGCATCTGCCAGCAGAGGAGAGCTCAAGCCATAAGGAGCTATTGCTCAGATAGGCTGTCATCTCCAGAGATCAACAACCATATGCTCAGCTCAAGCACAAACTCCAAAGAAGTTAATTTTCTGACAAAATACAGGGATAAATATGACACTCAAACAAGTGTGCTCACTCATCCTGAACACACGTTCATCTGCACTTATCAGACTTATGCATCATTTAAACTGAAGCAAATATAATTTGTTTGGAACACAAACATTACTGTGTGAGCACAGGTATAATTAATCTTTGTCTGCTCCACAGGTTCTCGTGTTGCACTAGTTAATGCTTACAGTAAACTTTTGATGAATGAATATGGTCACCTGTTGCAAATTGTCTCACTGGGTAAAATATCTACTCTTGTCTTTTCTGCTACCTAGGATGCACATAGTTATCACACCTTCAGCTGCAAAAGATTTTTATCCTGTGTTTAATGACAGTGTAAGGCTAATTTCCAAATGCCAAAGATAGGGACTTTGAATAAACTCAAACAGCAAAATGCACTTATTTTAAGAAAAAATGTCATCAAAATGTGCAGAGATAAGGAAAGCTTAATTAGTCTACAAATATATTAACTCTTTTGTACTTATTTACTGCTTGATAGTCAACAAGTGGAAATAAATTATTAAACCATATATGCCTGGCAGCAAGAAGTTAACAGAAGGAAAAAGGTCAATCTAAAAGGGGAATGTAGTGGAAAAACACATGTTGTTGAATATAAAGTTAAATGTACTTTCAGTTTACCAAGAAACTTTTTTTATCTTAATATCTTTTAAAACAATTACCTCAAATGCCCTTTTGCTATATCAAGTACAGAATATTCTGACTTTTTAAAAAAAAAATAATTTATCCAAGCACCCGGGAAGCATTGTTCAGTAATTCAGAAAGTCTATTCAGATAGGTGTACTTAAAGAAATTCACATGGCCAACTCTTAGATGTGTGCATATCACACATCCATGCACATCTGCATGGTTCCAAATTTATCATTGTGCTGTCCTAACTTTTCCAAAAATTGGGTTCAAATGCCCTGTTCCTAGCTATAGGACATTCTGTTGAACTCCTGAAGCAGGAACACTCATGATAAGGAGGAGTTTGAGGAAAAGGGAGAGCAGCCAGCCATTTGATACACTGTTTTAACAAGCTTCAGCACTGAATATAATCAGAATATTTTAGATATCTAAAACTACTGAAAAAAATAAGGCCTGTTCCCAGAAGCATAGCTATATGGTTGTGTATTGAAAGATTTGTTTCTAGTCTAGATTAGCAATGCTGTAAATAGCAAAAATGCAAAGGAAAATTATAATTTGTCCTTAAATGACTGGAAGTAGAAGAAATTGCTTCAACTGTTAATTTTCTCATTTTGTCTTTTTTTTTTTCCTTCTTGTTTTGGTATTGATTGTAAGACATATTCCTGGTAAGCTGTTATGATACAGCAGTACCATAAAGCATATGGGAACATCTGAAGGCAGAAAAGGGTTCCTCATGCTGCAGCAGGATGGGCTGGAGCAGAGATTTACATAGCAGGAATGATGAATGGCACACAAACCCCACACTGCTTTGTGACACAGAAAATACAGACAGTTTGAGAAAGTCTTGGTTGGATGGTGGAGGATGGGTTTAACAACAGGCTGTTGTATCCTGGGGTCCAAGGGCACACTTGATCCCTTTTCTTTCAGTGGGGTCTGAACAGCTGTCAAACTTCCTCAGGAATTCCCTGGGAGGTGCTACTTTCCACTGATAGAAAATAAAATTATGTCTCAAATATTTTGAAAACCCTGGCCTGTATCTTTTGTTTAGACTACTGACAGAAAGTAATACAAACGTTATTGCATCTTCAGCTACAATGCATTTAGGGCTGCATAACAGCCCTATTTCCCTCAGTTCTGGGGGCAGAGTATTAGCAGAGGAGCACCAGCAGAAGAGGCAGTACTTTGTTGAGTCAGTACATATGAACAGCTCAGCTGAGAGCCCAACAAAGGGCTCTCTTGTGCTGTCTCACAGCTCAGACAATAACATACAAAATGTAAAAACCTCTGCCAAGTGCATGGAAAATGCAGACAATATCTCATACCACTGCTCTCGCTAAATGGTCTGTTAAGGGCAGAGCAGCTTATAAGAAACAGACAGAAAAATCAGGCACATGAGGGAGCACAATAGCAGACAAACTATTTTGAATAAAATGTCTTGAAAAAAAAATAAAAAGAAGCAATTTTTTAGAATACAGATATTGCATCACCAAGAGATTGCTCCAGTAGATTGTGGGATAAGAGAAATTTATTTTTTCTACTATTTAAATCATAATGTACAGTAACATTATAAACAAAATATTTCTAAATGTGTTATATTATATTCCAAAAAATGTAAGTTTTTCAATTGTAGAGTAGCTAGTAGAGTATCAAAGAACTGAATAATAAGAATTGATGTAACTTGCAAAATAGACTGAGAAACAGTAAAACAAGACTCAGTTTAACAAGCAACTTATACATACACTTTATTTTTAGTGTATATATATTCTAATTACAGCGAATAGGATTCAACACATGCTTGAAATGAAATATATGCAAATTTTTTCCTGAATCAGAACATACTTTCAGATTCTGTCACTCATATTTCCAGCAAAGTTAACAAAATAAGTAATTAGCACCTCACACTGCAAATAGTGCTCGTCTTTCAACTTGCAAAAGGTGTCAGAGTCTGGCCCCTTAGGTAGCAAATATAAAGAGCACATATGTGCATGTAATGCCAACAAAGAGCATCATATAACTATTAATAGCAATCATACAAGTACCTTCAAGCTTGTGTGTGCAGTTACTCAGTTTATCTTTGTAAAAAATTAATGAAAAGTCAAGCCCCATACATGCTCGAGATAATATGCTTGTAAAGGAATTTGGCTGTTCATCTGGATGCACTTTATTTCAGAATACAAGAATGCCCTCATCTTTTCTGGCAATGCTGTACACCATTTTGAAGAGATACGTATGCTTATAAGGCATTTTTTTGTTGGGTGTTCACTAAGTTCCACATAAAGTCTCTTTTAGCATATAATTTTTGAAAGCTTCTTAAGTCAAAAAGAATTGCTACTACCAGATAGCAGTGCAGGCAAATAGAAATTGCACATGAATAATTTGTTACTCCCTTCTTGCTGCTTGATTTCAATAGTCTAGGAAAAAAGGAGTCATTTGCTTGTTTTATATCCATATAACTGATTTTACTTATTTATTTGCCTAAAAATGTTGCTGAATCTAAGCAGATTCTATCAATTTCTATCATTTTAAGCACTTTAGTGCTTTTAGGAAATGTATTCTTAAATGCTATATGCAGTGAATTAAAAACTTGCTTACTTTACAAAAAAGCATAATCCACTAAATACCACGATAACAGCAGCACAGATCTAGGTATGTTTCCTACTTGCCATCAGAAAATAAGCCATAAATGTAGTTAAGATAACACCCTCCTTATTGATAAAGATTATTTTCTTTTGTGAATTTCAGTTGATTAAATAATGTTCCTTAATCCCTTCATTTCACACAGCAAAGCACCTTTGTTAACAGAACAGTGTCCTCTAATGAAAGACTAAATCAATACACAAAACCCAAGAGAGATTTCTGTGAGACCTTGTGAATATCAGAGTTAATATTGCAATAATGTTTTTTGCTGTACTGGTTGCATTTTCACACATTTTTCTGAAGCTCTAGAGTAGTAAGCCTAACATAACAACCAGCATTGAAAAGTAGTCTTTTAATGGAAACCACCATCACTGTGCAAGCTTTGTTGGATCTGTTAAATGAACCCTTGTATTTTCTTTTGAATTTCATGGAAAATCATCATGTAGTAGCTTCTCTTTGAATTTTTCAAGCATCATTTTTAAAATGAATATAAAGCATAAATCAAGGATAACTTTTAATCGAAACAGAGCTACAGTTGTCTTTGCTATTGACAGTAACTTCAAAGATAACAAGCCTTTGAAACTGACTAAAAATCTATCAATCTGTTGAAACAAGCACATCCTGGATTCTTCAGTAAATTGTAACAGTAAGAATTCACAGCCCTACTATATGACTATATGACTTAAACCCAAGAGATTTCTGTAGTGCTGGAGAAAAGTTGTTAGACATGCCTGACTACCAAAAAACAAAAGGGAGTATGGTGAAAAGGATAGGACACTGCTGCCCAAATGATTCTCAGGAATTTAAAGGTTTCCTCAGAACAATTACATTTGATGGCTTGCAGGGGTTTTTTTAATAACAAAGAAAAGGTTTTGTGCTGTCATGGAGCTATGGGATCCTTCATTTGAGCAACTGACTTGCCCTAAGTAGACGGTCAGGTACATGGGAAAAAGTGAAATCTATCCAGATAGAACAGCCACACCATCTATGGGAAGCTTTTGTATTGGTATGCAGAGCAGCTTGGAATAAATGTGGGCAGGGAGGTGGCATATGATGAACTTTGTGGAGAAAAAGAAAGGAAAAAAAGTCCAATATGCCTAAAAAGGATTTTCTATAATTATTACATGTGTCTTTTGGAAAAAAAAAAAAAACTCCCAGTGAAGTATTGTGTTTAGTGTAACCAGTGCTGTAAGAACAGATAATCTGCTTTAAGTTATGAGTTACGATAGGGTAATGTAGAAACTGTTCTTGACACTTACTGATAGGAACTGACAGCATTTTTCAGCTATCTACAATGGTGTTTATGTCTGAAATTAAAAAAAAATAAATGCCATTACCACCTTCATGTTTGAATGATTGAGAAATTTTAAAGCTGTGCTTCTCAAGTTCTTCTCAGGAAAGCAAGAAAATATCTTTCACCCTTGAGATTTCTTAGCATTTAAGACATATAAATCTCTTAACATCTGTTGCTACAGAAACACTCGTGACATAGTATGGATCAATTTCAGGTTCTCAACTTTGCAAGTGTTTTCTAGTATGGGCAAAACTTCAGTGGTCATTGAGCTCACTTGCACATGACTACAACACAGGGGTCTTTCTAGGGCAGTGAAACTGTGCAAAGATGTTGTAAACTAGATACTAGCTACTGTGAGTTTAACACTACACTGGAACCTGAAAACTGCTGTATGGGTGAAACTGAACCAGTGCTAAAGCAATGGCATACACATAGAAAATAAATGGAGTTAAAATTCCAAGGATCCCGTACAAGGACTTGCACTCTCAAGCAGAAAGGGTCAGAAATGTTGAGCAATATAGATAAGCCTCATCCAGAAAAATAAACCTGATATGCAGGGTCTAAAAATCTTGCAGATTTTCCACTATGTAACTACTTATCTACATCTCTGTGCTGGGGTCCACCCTTCCCCACAAACTGTATCTCTGCCCTACATCAGCTGTATCTGTTCCTTAATGATCTGAGTACCTGGTGCACAGGAGACCTGTACCCAAACTCTTCTATAAATGCACTTTTTCTCCCTGAGTCTTCTCAGAAGACTCCCTGACTCACCAGCTATAGAGCATAGAGAAGGGCTCTGCAAACAGGAATCTTTCATTTCCAAATTATTCTCTTTTACATTGTGACTCAAATTCTTTCACGTAGTGGAATCCTGAAGCTAGAGGTTAAGAATTGAGGTGAGAAGAAGTAGTATTATTTGAACACCTCTCAATGAAATGATAGGAGGTGATACAATTAAAGAAGCTCATCCCTGTTAGTGTAAGGAAGGACCTCAGTGCCCATGTAAGCCTGCATATGGGTACACTTAGGCTTCCTTGGAATTTACAGGGACAAAACTCTGTTTCTTTCACAGTACTGTGATTGCTGAGGAAAAGCAGATACAGTGTAAGTCATGACAATCTGAAAGCCATGTTTAGACACCATTGCATTAGATGCCTCCTCCTGTGGATTAAGTCCATTATTTTCTAGGGAATTCCAGAAGAAATTTAAAATGAAAGTTTCAAATTTCAGTCAAACTAGAAAAGGAAATAAATTAATAATTTATAAATTATAACAAATTGATAGTTGGAAAAACCTCCATGTAAATGTGCTTCAAATTTTTTTTCCATATGCCTTAAGACAGTCGTTAGAAAGCTTAAATGATCTTAAAATTTCAGCTGGTTGATAGAAAAATGTCATGCAAGACAAACTTGATGTATATGCATTGTGCTTATAATATGGTAAAATGTATGTTTCTTATTGTAAAGATAGTGTTAAAAATAACAAAACTGCAGAACTTCTCAAAATAAAAACTAAGAAAGCAAACAAGCATATATTATTTACCACTGAGCATCCTTTACTGTAACACAAGAATAAGGAAAGAATTTTCTAGTTACATTTAAAATAAGAGTTATCACAATAAGCTGGTACACAAAATCAATCACGTTTTCAAATAATATGATGAATATTTAAGAAAATAAATTTCCAATTTTTACCCATCTTTGGAGACATTTTCAAGGATATTATCTTGCTGGTAACCTCATATGACAGCTGTACAAAATCAGGACAATTATATATACAGTAAGCTCAAATATCTAGCTGGGCAGGAGAATATTTAAAAAATTATAATTTCAATTTTTTTAAAAAAGTGAAACATTAATGCTGCCAAATAAAAATACTAATATTTTTGAACCATTTGATAATTTTGAACCATTTGTTCATAGTTTTTACTACAGTCTTGTGTGTATATACTATAACCAGGACAATGAAAGAAATTATTTGCACTGGAAAATTGTTTAAAAAAATATTTTTTTTTTTCTAGAATGGTCAAAATATTACATTCCATCAATGGTAAATATTTAGAAATATAGAGAATTTCAGAACTTAGATCTGGAGTTAGAGTAATGGAGCCTGAAAATCACAATTATCTATCAATTCTAATAAATATCAAGACTGTGAAGTCTAATTTTCAAAAAACTTGAATATAAATTTTGAACAAAACCAAATGTCATTTATAAATCCACTTCTTTGAAAATTAAATTCTTTTAAATCAGAAGCTATTTTTTGAAAGCAGAGGGGTAAATTGTATTTCAAATTCCCACAGTGAATAAAGTAGTTTTTTGTCCTTAATGTTTACTATGAAATATTAGATATGAAATTATTCACAGGGTCTCTATTACTACATCTGTATTAATATATAGTATCCTAAAACAAGATAGATTTCTTGAAGAAAATTGACCATTTGAGTTTTAATTTTATATTTTCTTACCTTGTTTTGAGACAGCATTATGACCAGTTTTGCCAAATGGGAAATATGCTGCAACAAACAATGTTTTTGAGCATAAATATTTGAAATATGTAGCCACTTTTTCAAGTATTTTTTTAGGTCTTTTCTGAAAACTAAAATTTATATATACCTATGGGGTCAAAGTAAGATACTCCCAGACAAGCCAAGCACACACTGTGTTAAGGGGAAAATTTATAGGATAGCTGAGGTGTTGATGAGTAATCTCTGTGCAAGGCAAAATATAATAAATGAAATACGCATGTGATTCAGAGAGAGATTGCAAATCCACATAAGCAAGACTATCAAGAGACAAGATGGCTAGTGCTAACCAGAACTTTAAACTTTTACCTTTGTTATAAAAATCACACTTCTGAGTATGAACTGTTCTAAGTATTACAAGTTGTTATGCAATGGATTAAAATTTTCCCTTTATCTTTATAATTTGGAATTCCTGAATATGCATCTTGGGATAAATCACTGAAATAAAATAATCCCACATTTGACTGAGAATGGCAAACACTTCTTTTTTTTCAGCTACACCACAGATTTGGAACAGGTGGATCAGAGTTTTACACATCCCAGACACATATTTATCCTAAACAAAAAAGAGATACAAGTATTCTTCAGCCCTTCCCTTCTATCACTGAAATTTCTCTTACTGTCTCAGGCTGATCTGGCAAAAAGCCAAAAAACATAACTTCCTCCAGCTACCAGCCCACAAAGGTTCTCTATTTCACATAAGCTTCATCAACGAGAAATACTGTGATTTCACTGATGCTAATAATAAATTAATAAAGTCTTCAAACTATTATTTGTATTGTTGTAAAGCAATTCTACAGAAGGTCTACTAGACAGCCAAAAATTTCACAGATACTGTTTCTAGTCTGGATTTTTTTTTCATTTCTTTATGTTGGAAAAGCAGTTTATCCATTTCTAGATGCTCCAGCAACCATTTTTAAAAAAAGACAAATATTTTCTTCTTCCATCTGTGGTAATGTCAGAAAAGTTTCAATCACATTTGCCAGAAAAAAATGGCACTTGAAAAAAACTCCAAATAACTAAAAAGTCATAATTTGCTGAAAAATGTCTGCTTTTCCCACTATCTTAACTCCAACCAAACGTAAAATATGTGGACTATAAAAGCCATATATTCACATAGACCATTAGCTGTTGTGAAAGACTATTATTCTTGAATAGCAGCTACATAATACAAAATACTGGATTTCTATTTCACAGCTATATGATCACTCACCTTACCCTAAAAACTCCTGTCTTGACACCTCAGCCATCAGAGCAAATTTCATAACTAGTAATTCTTAATTTTCAAGATAGGCTAATATACTTATTCAAAATACTATCAAATAAAAATAACCAGTTGCTAAGACTGAAAGCAAATCCCTGTTACAAACGTACTTTAGTGAATACTAAAAAATGGCTTGGTGTAGCTGAAAAGATTTGGTATTCAGATGGACACAGTTCTACCTTTCCCTTAGACATTCCCTTTCTCATAGGTTGGAATACTTGTGATAATCTTTGCATTTTTATCTGTGTCGGACCCTCGAAAAAAAGCTGTTATCTGTCTATTTATCTTGTTACAAAATGATAAATATAAGCACGAGTGTTTCAGACAAACGATGTATAAACACAGTGGTGCACAGTTGTAGCCGTTGAAGAGCATCCTTTCTGTTGGATAAATAGATTCTTTCAGCCATTTTTCTACATTTCTTTTTTTTTATTCTTCTTCTTGGAAACCTCTGATGTGTGAAAAGTTACCCTAAGGTATAAGAAGCAAGGATCCAAAGGCTCTTCGGGTCAGTAGAGCACTTTATCATAAGAAAATATCATTACTGACATTTTAAAAAGATCAGGTATAATAGTCTGACAGTAGTAAGTACAAACCTTTGTTTCAGGTTCCATTTAAATACTACCTCCTTTAAGCCAGTATAAAATTTATTTTTTACACTGAACATCTTGATTCATGTGTTCCAGTACAGAATTTCTTTACCTCCTGTGTTCTGTCTGTTGGCCTCTGTTCTTAACCCATTTGCCATGTGCACCTTTTTACAGACCAGAACTGCTGTACAAAAGCTCCTTCTACTGTTTGCATAATGAGTGATGAAAAGAAAGAGTGAACAAAAAAATATAATCAAGAACCTGTTTCTTAACCATATTGCACATTATTGTGTCCACTCTTATTGCACCACTGGTGTGGAGAGGTAGTGAGGGATAAAAGGTTTAGTCTCCCAGTGAATGAAAACTAGGCTTCCTAGAAAACAAAGATGTGATTCTCTAATCAATTCAAATGTACAGTGCTGACAGAAGCAAAAAAAAAAAAAAAAGAAAACCTGGAAAATAAAAACTGCAAAGAAGTGCTATGTTAAAAGCACCCGAAGCACTGCACATTGAATTTTCTTGTTTCTTAAACTTTATTTACAGGGCCTCAAAATACCTGGTTTTTCATTCTACACAGGTGCTGCCATTAAAGACAGGGCTTCCCCAGTTACAAAACCTTTCCAATGTCAAAGAGAGGGCAGCTGCACAAACCTGGATAACATCTGCAGTGACCGGTGAGGCTTAGATTTCTTTTGGGTATTTGACTATATCAACAGGACACTAATTTTCTTGGAGATCCATGGATGCATGTGAGTTCACCATCATTGTACCCTGAGTTCAGCAGAAACTTCTGGATACAAGCTCTTCAGAGCTACAGTTTTGGAAATTTCCCCTTGATTGACAACTAGGATAGGATTTAACATTAGCATTGCTTCTTAATATCATCAAACTAACACTGAAGTAGGATTTCTGAACAAATTAATTAGTATTCAGAATATTTGAAGTACTCACTTTAAATATTTCTTTCCTTCAAGCACATGGTTAAGCACTTTAATATGATTCAGTGTAATATGACTAACAGAATTCATTAACATTGTATTTAATTATTTGGCTGTGTAATCTTAGTTTCCCCATCTAATTGTGAAAACTCAAAATACAGACTGTGGTGACTGCCTGCCACTCTTCTCATAGGAGAGGCTGGAAAAGGATTGGACAGGCAGCAATAGGAAGAACTATTTCTTTTCTAAAGGAAAATGTTGCGGGAAGAGGTCAATGAGAACTTACGCAACTTGACCGTCTTGGTGGAGAGACCAAGCAGAGAGACTGTCAGGGGGCAGGACTGAATTGCATCTCCCTTCCACAATACTGTGAAAAATCAGAGATATAGGGCAGTGGTGCAAAGTTCATGTTAATATTACCATCACAAAGACACTTCTGATTACCCAGGGTGATGATTCAAAGTAGTAGTCAGAAGAAAGTGATGTAGCAGCTACAGCTGAATCCAGGTAATACAGCCAAAACAACATACCACCTTCCCTATTTGTATCATCTGGTATGGTGGTCCATATAAACATCACTTAACTCATGGGATCAGTGCCTTGAATCTACATACAGACTTTTTTTCTCAGGTGGTGTGTACTTTATCATTATGGTCCTTGGATATCTCACAGCTCTGTTTCCCTTTTAACCACTGAGTCCTGCTCCAACATCACCAACAGCGGTTGTTTTTGACAGTCTTAGCAAGTGTGCTGCAAGTCTGCAGCTACTCACACTCATGGTAAATAGCTTTGCATGAGTAGGATGGATTTGCATATGCTAATGTGACATCTGGCCATTGTGCAATTTCTTACTTCTGTAACCCTTGAGTAGAATATTTTCCTGGAAAATAGGTTAACAATGATCACCATTCAAGTTTTCAACTCATGTCTTTTTTACTATAGATGTCAATCTTAATCAAAAGATCTGTTAAACATAGGTCTGATGGCAGACCAAAGAAAACTGCTTAAAGTACGGATGCTCCATGTTCCTTCAGAAGCAGCTTATTTGCTTTCATATAGTCAAAAAACTTTGAAATGAAGAATCAGAATTTGACCAAACTTGGATGTTGCAAGTTTTATTTTTCCCAAGGTGAGAGTCAATTCAGATGCAGAAAAACATATAACACAATCACCCAGCCACAAAATCTGCACTGTGGTTAGCAGTGGTATTATACAGACAAATGTAATTTATATGATAGCTTAACAAATGTCAAAATGTAGCCAAAAGGGAAAAAAAGTATAACTTTTTAGGTAGAGTCAATACTGTGCTTGTATTTAACAAATATGGTTTTTTTGCCAACTACATTTAGGCCTTTCAATCCTAATTTCAGTAGAATTTTTGACTTGGGCAAAAGACTGAATGCTTTAAGTAAAGGAACATCATTAGTTCAAACCTTTGAAGCTTGGAAAGTATAATCTCAAGGGCAATTAAGTACTGAACAGATCTTCCTTATCCAAGGAGATTATTTCAGTTTGATTCCAGAAATTTCCATGACAGACATAAGATTATTCTGAAGGATTCTATCTGGTCATATTTGGCCCAAAAATATTAATAGAAATGAGCTTTAAAAATCCTTAAATCATCAATATATTACCAGCGATTTTTCACTAACAGAGCAATTCTCTGAAAAAGTATGTATTCTCCTATACTGCCTGTGTTCCAAAACAGGTGTACCAACAGCAGTAACTATTATAATGGTATGTAGGCAGAAAAATGAATTGAAGTTAATATATATATATATATCTTTTTGTTGTTGTCTTCTGGGAGAGAAAGCCACTTAAGAACAAGTTTTGATGTGAGTCAGATCACTTATATAGAGTTTTATTTTACCAGGAACAAGGAACATACTTATCAGTTTGAGCTACAGTCTCACCGAAGAAAACAGACTAAGAGTTGTCTGCAAATAATTTGTGCTTCTATTCTTGCCAAAAAAAAAAAAATCCAAAACAAAACCAAAACCGAAAAAAGTCACACAGTTCGTGTTTAAAATTCTACATGTAAACAGGAGAAACTTGATGCTTCATGTACCTAAGCTATAATCAGCATTATAAGTTTTCCACTCCCAACAGTAAACATCCAGATTTTTGTTATCATCCAGCAGTAGGCGTGGAACTGACAATGGGTGGAGGAACAGAAGTGCTACATATCTAGTCAGGATTTACTAATACTTCATTGATCCTAGATATGAGGACATGTCCTCAAAAGCAGAAGGCCTACATCCTACAGTTTGTAATATGATGCTGCTTGAAATCACATCATATGTCATCGAGTAATTCTAGTAATCTTACCTGAGGTATTTTGAGTAAAATCTTTGTAGGCACATCCTACTCAATCTGTACTAATATGTATGCAGAGAGCAGCAGTCATGAGTTCCAATGAGAATAACCCACAGATCCAGCACAGTAATCAAGGCATTCAGCTAGATAGGGCAGGCTTGATCTCATCCTTTGGCCTGTTTCAGGTTTTTGAAATGAGACAAGTGCTGTTTAATTGAAGATCATGGAGCAGTACAGGCTGGAAAGGAACCGGGAAGGTAATCTGGTCTAAACTTTAATAGGAAAGGAGCCTAGATTAGATCATTGAGCACCCTGTCCTATTGCATCTCAAAAACCTCCAGTGACAGGGACTCTACCATGCCCCTGGGAAGCTTGTTCCAGTGAGAGTTATTCTCACCATATGACCAAAATTTCTTATATTGAGATGGTACCTCTCTGGTAGAACTACCCACAGCCCCTTGTCTTCTGCATGTGACTCTTTGTGAAGTAAGAGTCTCCAATATCTTTGTATCCACCCTTTAATTACAGGAATTTGGTTTGTTTTCCAAGGTGAAGAGATCTAAGCCCTACACCAAGATGATCGTGTCTGCCAGCAATTCCCATACGGATGTAGCCCAGGATCAGATTTGCCTGCTATGCTGTTGGCAGCTGTTCTAGTTTTGGCCAAGGATAGGGTTAATTTTTTTGCAGTAGCTGTGAGGGGACCAAGCCTAGAGTCTTGTGAGTATGTCTAGGCTGTTACTCTGTACCATTCCCATCATCAATGAGGGTGGAAGTAAGGGGTTTTGGAGAAAGAATATTCCAGATTATAGTCAGATTGTAACCTACCATGTGTCAGGGAAGAAGAATGATTTCAAGTGGGGCCCTGACAAACAAAAAGCTTTTGAACAAATTAAATATGAGATTGTTCATACAGTAGACCTTGGGCCAATCAGGACAGGACAAGATCTACACTGCTGCATTCTCCAGAAGAAGAGAGAGGAGGAGCCTTCCTTCCTGGAGGCTCTGGCAAAAAGTACCTGGGGAGTCTTGAGAACAACCTCTGGCATCCTAGAGTCAGGGATACAAAAGATCTGATCCTCGTTACTCCCCAGCTGGAAAAGAGATCCTGGCAGCTTATGAAGGAGTTTAAGCTGCCTCAGAAGTGATTGGCACCAAAGTGCAGCTCCTCCCTGGCACCTCTACTGCCAGTGCTGGACTGGATGGGCAAAGTAGAAGTCCCTTCTGCACATCATGCCACTGGTGCCATACAGAATAAGTCGATCACTCTGATCACATAGTGAGCTCAAATGGGAATCTCTAGTCACCCAGGGATCTTGGAGATCACCATGACTTGGCCTGAAGGCATAAAGTTTGGACTGTCATCACCACGGGAGGAGGAAAATTTAACATGTGCTGCAGAGGCTCCACCACATAATCAGCTACTCGAAAATGAAAAGTGATACTCTTCACTGACAGTTCCCACCCCGTGGTAGGGCTACACTGAAAACAGAAAGCTGCTGTATGGAGTTCTACATGGTGAGTCACAGGAGGGACAAGGTGCATCAAGTAAGGTAGCAGTGTCTTTAGATGCTGAATGAGAGAAATGGTCAATGCTTTACCTCTACATTGACTTGTGGATGGCAGCAAATGCTCTGGGGGTGGTGGCTGGACCAATGGAAAAGGGCCAACTGGCAGCACAGAGATAAATACATCTGGGCTGCTGAATTGTGGCAAAACATCGCTATCCAGGTAGAGAAGCTGGCTGTAAAAGTACATCGTGTAGATGCAAACACACTTGTGAGCTGGGCTTCTGAAGAGCATCACAACAATGGACAGGTGGATCAGGCTGCCAAGATTAAAGTGTCTCAGGTGGATCTGAATGTGCAACATAAGGGTGAATTATTTCTGGTCAGTGGGCCCATGATGCCTCAGGTCATCAGGGAAGAGAGGAAAAATAGAGATGGGCTCATGGTCAAAGGGTGGACTTAACAATGGACACTATGTCCCAAGTTATCCATTAGAGTGAAACAGCCTGTGTGATCAAGCAGGCCAAATGAGTAAAGCCTCTGTGGTATGGTGGATGATAGGTAAAATATAAGTATGGGTAGGCCTGGCAGACTGATTATATCACACACCTGCATATCCACCAAGGAGAGCACTACATGCTGACAGTGGTGTAACGAGCCACTGGATGGTTGGAGATGCACCCTGTGCCTCACACCACTGCCTGGAGCACCATCTTGGGCCTTGAAAAGCAAATCCTGTGGTTACATGGCACCCCAGAAAGAACTGACTTGGACAGCAGGGCTCATTTCAGAAACAGGCTCATAAATCCCCAGTGCATAGGGCACAGTATTGAATGGGTATCATATTCCATGACATGCACCAGTCTCTGGTGAAAATTGAACAGTACAATGGACTGTTAAAATCACATTGAAATGAATGGGTGGGGGGACCTTCAAACATTGGGAGATATATTAAGCAAAGGTCACCTGGTTAGTTAACATTAACTCTCCCAGTTGAGCTGGTTCTGCCCAGTCAAAATCCCCATGTAGTGTAGAAGGGGATAAAATCCCCATAGTGCATGTTAGGAATGTGTAAAGGAAGACAGTTTGGATTACACCTGTGTCAAGCAAAGCCAAACCCATCCATGGGATTGTTTTTGCTCAGCACCTGGGTGCACTTTGTGGGTAACGTAGATGGAAGGGGAATTGCAATGTCTACCTGAAGGGGATTTGACTTTTGGGTGAGAGCAGTCTGTAATTTTGAATTATATCATATTGGTTGCTGAATGACCCTGCCACTGTGTGCCACAACTACCAAGGCCACTGAGCATGGACTGCTCCAGATAGACCAGCCATGAGCTCATGATGCAGCCTGCAACCACCTGGCAGCACAGCAGCCTCCTGCCCTGGGAGACATCTGGGACAGACAGAACCCACAGCCACAAACTAAATGAACTCAACAGATATTTTGGAGGGCTGGCCATTGACTGTGTAAAAGATACCTGTGCTTAGGCATATATGTACATAGTGGGAATGTGTAAGATCTGGTCATGAGGCTGATAGTATAGAATAAGGGGTGGATAATGTCCTACTTAAGCCAAGAACAGGGTTCATTTTTCAAAATAGCCATGAGAGGGCAGAGACTGGAACCATGCGGGTGTGTCTAGCTTGTTATTCTAAATAACACGCATCATCACTGGGTGGCAGAAGAAAACTATTCTTACTTCTGAGAAGGACGGGTGTGGCTTCCAGTGGAACAAAAGAATGGGTGCACAGCATCTGTCTGACATTTTGTTTATTGTCTCAGGATTGCACTATGTTGGGATTGTTGGTGAGCAATATTTCTTAAAATGAAAAAAATATATATTTTTGTCGAAATACTGAGCGGACAATTTCAAGTTAATTTTTAAAGGCAACATAATTTTTGGATATGCCTATTTGGACACGCAAATTTTGCCTGTAATCTCCAATTTTCATTCTGACACAAGAAAGCAACATGGGAAGCGTAGAAGGACATCCCAGAAGGGGGAATTTGGAATGGCTAAAATACATTCCAATTTCTGAAAATATATAATTACTTTTCCATTATATTGTGTGCAATTATTGTAGTACATTTACAGAGCCGTAATTAAACTATATTCATAGAACAGCTTCCAAACTTCTTTTCAGATGTAATTCTCTGTTGATCTCAGAATAATTTATCTTTACATTATACATTATACATTATATTTCTTTTGATACATGTAGTAATTTTAACCAAAATATGCTAAAAATTTTAGTATGTAAGGTGTGTAAAAGACAAATAAAACATTTATGTCTAAAATAAAATAAATCCACAGTTCAAATGATGCACTTATCAATTGTAAAATATTATGTTTTCTGTCTCATTTCAGAAGGTATTATGGTAATAATTTTGGATTTTAGCCAAGTGCTCAGCAGAGGATTTTAAACATCCTCTGAATAGACACACTTAATAGCTTTTAACCGTACAGAGCACTGCTCTTATCAGTGAGTAGCAGGAAAATGATTAATACACTCTGGGTAAACTTACAGTTGGTCTTCTTTAGGTGGAGAAGGAGGCATCACTAAGGGCAGAAATTTCTAATTATATAAGAGGATATAAAAGACAGCAACTCACAGACATCAGATGCATATTCTGTAGGTCTACACAACAGATGGTGGTGTCTGGCAGTGTCTTTTCTTTTAAACAGAAAAATATTGTTATAAAAATATTCAGAATACATTTTTAGTTACTTAACCAAATGTGTGGATGTATAACTGAGAAATGAAAGCCATGATGCAGAGCAGGAAAGAGGAAAAAATTATCTGAAATCTCATTATTAGGACTCTTCCACTCTTATGCTGCTTTCAGCTTTAAAACACACTGGTGTGTTCATGTCCTTGGTACTATACATTTAAATACTTCCCAAACTCAGACAGTTTTTGATATATTAAATTTGTACTGTAGTGTATTGGGATATCCTGAATACCATGTTTTTACCCCTATCCAATCCATTTTTGCTAAAAGGAATCACTATTATCAGCCACAAAGGGAATTCTCTCTTGCAACCTAAGTCCTCTGAAGGGAGAATCCTCTGCAGGCCTACACTTTGAGTGACAAGTTCTAATGCGTGTCTCATTATGAGTGGGTTGAATTAACATATATTCTGCCAAGTTGAGTAAAATATCTGTGGCTAATAAATGAAAATTCAGGAAACAGTCTGTAAATCTGACTGTAATGTATTTCATCAAGATGAGCCAGTACTTCAGGAGTCAGGTGAAAATATTACAATTATGTTCAAATCTAAATAAGTCCAACACATCTGGGCCACTTTTTTGTTGGAACAGGCGGTTCAACTCCTCTCCAAAGAGATCAGCTCTTTTCCCTCAACTACCAACACACATCATTAGAATGTGTTACAGTGGAAGGATTCATACTGGCTTCTGAGCCATAAATGCAGAGCTCTATATGTGATCACGTACCCCAAACCTTCAGGAGGACTTTACTGAATGAACATTTTCTTCTTTTCTCAGTATGAAACTTCTTTTTTGCAAAATTGAATGTGACTACCTAATCCCCTTCCTAAACAAAAGCTACAGGAAGATGGCAGTCATACCATGAGATGGACATTATAGGAGAAGTGCCTTTCTAATTTTTTGCACACATGCTCCCACACTAATTCATGCACATCTCTAATATTTAAACTTGATCAATAAAAACCAGTATCTTGTGTTGTAAGCAATTGGGAAATATTCTGGAGAAAAGGTGATGGGCAGAATGGTGTTAGCCAACCCAATTCCTATTTTGCTGGAATGACTTGCTGAAAAGAATTAGCATTCTGTTAAAATAACAGGTGAGACAGAATCACTGGTTTCCAACAGACAATAAAGCAATCAAAGAAATAATTCACAAAGCTGGGCACAGAATTTGGAGAACATTGCCCCTCTGTGATGCTGATGCCATGATGACTTTTTGCCTTTTCTTCTATAATCCTTTTAGATACCTTTTTATGGCTTTTGTATTCTTAATGATTTTAGCCTAAATTCTTAGATATACTTTGTCAAGCTAGGAGGCTATACCTCTTAGAAGCCTCATAGCTAGGGGTCAGAAAGCCCCAGACACCAAGGTCCTCTCCAGAACACATTTTGTAAACTAAGATAGAACCATCCCGGAAAAAGGTTCCCTGGGGAGAGGGGCTCACTCGAGCCTCTCATTGGGGAATCTTTGATAGATATGCTAATTAGTAAAGCCTGAAATGTTATACCAGATCTATTGGGGGTGTGCTTTGCAGTGTGCATTTTGGCGCATATCACCTGGATGTGGTGCACCTAAGGATCCTTAAAATAAATCTGAGGTAAAATGCCTTTTTCCCTTCTAACTGTGTTTGATTTTAGGACCAGGAAAGGCATCAATGTCTCCATTTAGACATTGATATCTCATGAAGAATCTTCTATCTCTCAAGACAGGAAGAGATATCAACATGTTAGAGTCTTTATTTCAAAGATACAAAACTGGAGACAAATGAAAACACAAACCAGTTATGATTCTGAGATTAAAATGTTTGAAATTACCTACTGTAAAAAAAATTGGGGTTAAACAATGACACCTTTTGATTATAATCACATTTACTGAGAGATTCCTCTGACCAAATTAGGTGCAAACAAGATCATATGACAAGGCAATAGCATAGGTTCTATTCTGTAGTAAATATGAGGTAGAGAGATAGAAAGGAACAGGAAAGAGGCGGAAGAAAAATAGAATGAGAGAGAGATAGATTAAATAGAAAGATAGCACCACCTGTAGATCCTGTCCCTTTGGTCTTTCTCCTTCTGGTCTTCTCACTGGTGATGGTCCTGGAGTTTATCTTCAGGAGGTACCACTTTTACACTGTCCAGGAGTTGATCTTCTGGAGTTACCAATTTACACAGTCCAAATTCTGGGTAATTGGTTGGGGGAGGGGTTTGGGGGGGAATAGATACTGTTCCCATAATATGGCATGTGTATAGCATATATAAGCAATTGCTTCCTTTCTGACAGTTTGCCACAGCGGGAATTTTTGTCCAGATGCACTAACCAGGTCTGCCTCACCAGGCCTGGAATTAGTGCTTTGCTGTTGCAAATTCCTCCCTTCTTATCTCAAGATCCTGCTGTGGTGGCTTGTCTTATGGCATGTTCCTGCTGTGGCCTTGACAGTGTTTTGAGATGGACAGCTACGCTGTTAAAGTTCTTACACCTTCAAAAAAACTCAGTACAAAAAGAGATACAGCAAAACACCATAGTCAAGCCTGTTTGTTTTCTATATAGACTCTATATACCCCATGCAATCTGAAAAAGAGCCATGAGCCATCTTGCTTCAGATGAAACCTTGGGAACAGTTTCCAAATGTGCCCCCACATCAGGAAGGTGCTGCCATACAGCTGTCCATCCTGTAAAAGAAAAGGGCTTTTAGTGTAAATATCAGTTCTAGTCACATTCTAGTTACATTATAAAGTTTGAGGTGCTCTCTTGAGCAGAAAGGTCTTAAATTATATGGACATTCATAAATTGATACCAATGGGCACCCTAGGCCCAGAAGAAAATTCCAGATAGAACTGCCCCAATGAAGAAATGCCAGGTAATAAGTACTATGTCTGCTGAAAAAAACCCCCACAGCCAAAACTTAATGTTAATAATAAAAGTGGCATATTCATTGCCCTTTTTTTTTTATTAACAAACGACACATTTTTTGAATTAACTTTTTAAATCAGTTCTTGTAAAAATAAACTAATCTGTAGCATAGCAGGTAGCGTTTGTAACTTCAATAAAACCAATGTACATTCCCTGTACTGAAGTATGACAAATGGTCTGTAGATTCAAGCTATTCCTTGTATTTTTCACCAACATGGAAGGACCAAAGTAAGAGTTCACTAAAAACAGTTTACCTAGTTTGCAATTCACAAGCTGTAGATCAGAGTTAGTTCAAGCTAAACAGATTAACGTTCCTAAAAATGGGTCTTTTCTCCTAATGCACTTGATCAAATGTGCAGAGCTTTGATCAGAGAACACCTTAAAGGTGCCTTCATATTTCAACCAGTTACTTTTATATCCAAGGAATGGGTACTGACACTTCAGAATGAAACCATGAAAGCCTTTGCAATGTTTTAATTTTAAAAAATAGTTCAAAAGAGGAAAAAACAATACTTTTGCATCTCATACTCAACAACAAAGATGGTATATGATAGTTCAATACATCTTTCAGGTCAGAGGTGTATTGAGAAAAACATCAGGGATGATTCTGTCTAGATTTATAAGTAAGCTAAACGACAAATACTGCACTTTAATCTTCTTTTGATGCATACAGTTGACAGGAGCTACAAAGGTACAATATAAAGCTTTTGAGAATTTCCCCATATATTTTGTACAAGATGGAGGAATACATCTTCTTCCATAAAATATGAACACTTGCATTTGTGCATTATGTATGTGGGGTTAGACAAGTGAATAAGTTTCCTAAAACACACCAGAGTTTAAACGCAAAGAAAATGAACGGCTCAGAGGAAGAAAATCAATTAGCCCAGTACACTAACGATATCTAAAGGATACTCCTTTTTTCACTGGGGCTACTTCTAATTTGTCCTGATGTAACTACATAAATTTAATTAAATGCTCTGAAATGATGTTGTTTAAACTACCATATTCTGATATATCCCTTTTTACATTCATTCACTTTTTGTATTGACTGGTTTATTTACTTTGCTGCATTCTGATATTTCAGGGACATGAAGAAAAACTGCTTTGAAAGCTATGCAAGTTCAAACAAACAAGAAAACAATTCATAAATTACATTCATTTACACAGAGTTGGATTTACCACTCTGTCTTTATATAGCAACAATCAATATATCCTACAGAAATAATTTTCATGTTTTCAGAGAAATCATATTACAGATGTCCCAAGCCATTTGTTTGGGGTTTTTTGCTGGTAACAGGCCAGCAATGAGTGAACAACTGCCTCACAGGCTGGGAGCAAAGGATTATAGTAAAAAGGGTTACATCAGCCTGGTGACTGGTGTCTAGTGGGGTTCCACAGGGCTCCATCTTAGGCCCTGTGCTTTTCAACACCTTCATAAATGACTGGGGTGTAGGACTTGAGGGAATTCGAAGTTTGCAGACAATACTAGATTGGGAGTTGTTGTTGACTCCTGCAAAGGCAAGGAGGTCCTGCAGGGAGGCCTAGACAGATGAGAGGACTGAGCCGACCAACCACATGAAGTTCAACAAGGGAAAGTGACAATTCTGCACCTGGGATGGGGCAACCCTGGACATTGGGAAAGACTGGGGAATAAGATGCTGGAAAGCAGTGTCATGGAAAGGGAACTGGGGGTCCTGGTCAGTGGCAAGTTGAGTGTGAGTCAGCAGTGCCCTGGCAGCCAGGAGGGCCAAGTGTGTCCTGGGGGGCATCAGGGACAGCACTGCCAGATGGGCAAGGGAGGGGATTGTCTGAGCTGGGGTGGCCTCACCTTGAACATTGTGTGTAGTTTTGGTCTCTGCAGTATAACAAAAAGTATCAAGCTATTAGAGAGTGTCCAAAGGGCCATTAGGATGGTGAAGGTCCTTGAGGGGAAGGTGCATGAGGAGTGGCTGAGGTCACTTGGTCTGTTCAGCCTGGAGAGCAGAAGACTGAGGGAAGATTTCACTGCAGTCTGGAACTTCATTGAGAGGGGAAGAGGAGGGGCAGACACTGATCTCTTCTCTCTGGTGACCAGGACCCGAGGGAATGGCCTGAAGTTGTGTCAGGGAAGGTTTAGGTTGGATTTTAGAAGGAGGTTTTACACCCAGAGGGGGGTTGGTCACTGGAACAGGGTCCCCAGGGAAGTGGTCACAGAAACAAGCCTGACAGAGCTCAAGAATTCTTTGGGTAGTGATGTCAGGCACTGTTGTGATTCTTGGGGTGTCCTGTGCAGGGCCAGGAGCTGGAATACTATTATCCTTTTGAATATCTTCCAACTCAGGAAAAATTATGATTCCATGACAGTCTTTTCAACACAAGAATGCTTTCGTTTTCTTTTTTTTTAATGTTATCAAGATATTCTTTATTCAAGAAGTACTGGACTGCCTTTTACTTATTGGAACTTAATTATGAGCACACAGATTTGCAGTGAAGGCACTAAACCCAAATTGATATCATCTTATCAAAGAGAATTAATTCTAGGATAAATTTGGTAAGTCTGTAATGCCTCATGCTGTACAAGTACATGAAAATGGACTTCAGTGAGATCACCCATTGTCTGTCTTTGGATTAGATCAATTCCATAAAATACTACCTTGAAACCTTCACAGGAAGTGTTGCACATATTCATCTTCAATATCTGTGTAAATTCATCTCAGAATAGAAATAATAACCAAGTGGTGATTTTATTTAGTGCTTTGAGAAAGAAAGGCTCACAGTAAAAAAGAGAGTTGTTGAGTTTAAGAGAAACTCACCACTGATCCTCCAATAGGCTGTCACAGTATAAATTATTTGTGAGTGTAGTGAGAAAGACAAAAAATGATGCAGGGTCTCTTGAGAGAAAAATTATAAAAAATGTCTAAGGACAAGTTGGTAACAAACATAAATACCTAATTGTGAATAAATCCTGATTTTCATGAAAACCATATAGTGGACTATTTTCTCAATTTTGGGGATATTTTCTTAAGAACAATAAAGCATTTTATCTGTATGAAGACCCAATTTGACAAGTTTGACCATGTTGGAGCTATGTTAGCAGCTGTAATAGATGAATGTTGTTTATGACTTTGTTATTTCATTATAAGTCTTCGATGAAACTGTTCTCCAGAAGGAAAATTTTCCAAATAGAGAGATTTTGGGTTATTTTGTTTTGGAGTTTTTTGTTGGTTTTTTAGTGTTTTTTTAATGCTTATGGTTTGGATTTCATTTTGAGGAAAAAACTATTTTTCATATGTTTTAATGGATGACAAGATAAAAATCATTATGACACTATTCTGTAAATTCTAGAATAATGAAAAATTAACAAAAATCTGAAAGACAACTTGAATTTCCATTACAAAACTTTTAAACTATGGCTATATAAAAATTAAAATAGTCAATTTTTCTTAGATTTGCTTAAATCTTCTCCCCCAAAAAATCCAGTTAATTTAAAATCTGAGCTAAAACAAAACTCAGGAAGGTGCCTAGTCACCTCTCTGTAATTCATGGTTTGAAGCATCCATGCTACATGCTTATTTAAATAGTAATAATTGCCTCACAAGCCAAATATGTTTTACCAAATTAGGCAGAATGTCAAACATCCTGCCAGTATTCCTATAAGTTTCAGCCAAATATAATGCAGTAGCAACCAGAATGGTGTATCCTATGACACCTTCTGTAAGCATCAGGTCCACTGAAATTTATATAAGCAGTGGTCTTTTAAAAATATTACAAAACTGAATTTCAGGAGGACAGCTACACTAATACTCAAAACATATTTCTCAGTTTTTTACGATTTCATACTCCAACTATTGTTCCTATTTTCTGGTGCTCCTTCAGGGATTCTTGCTTCATCAAATGCTATTGTGAAGGGTTGAAGGATTTTTTTTTCCTCCCGCTTGTATACTGTCAAGGGATGCTTTTTGAAGACCTCACTTTCACCATAAAGAGCTAGGGAGGCAGACCTGATGGCCTTGTGGGATTTAATTAGAGTTCACCAAGTTAGAAGCTCCAAGCTCTCAAAGTCCTAATTTAAATATAAGTTCACTCTCTGTTCAACTGTTCCTTAGGTCCTTATTAAAATTTCAAGTTATTAAAGAGAATATTCGAAGGGGTTCTTNNNTTTTTTTTTTTTTTTGCAACAGATATAAACTAAAGTCTAAATGTGCCGCACTCAAAGCCCTCCTGTGTTAAAACCCTTGTCAATTGCTTGTGATAAAACAACCGCAAAAAGAACAGAATCAATGGAAACACATTTAGACTATTAGGTGTCCAACCAGAAGGAGATGGAGAGACACCTGAATGACCAAAGTGAAGGTGGTCCTGAATCACAGACACATTTCAAAGGCACCAGTTTTTTGGGTAGATGACCTTATGCAATCCTGTGGTAATAACAAGTACTATTGCTCTTGTTTGGTGTGATCAGGATAGTATTTCCTTTGTTAAGATGTCATTCAAAAAGTTTGTTTTACACTGATGACACATCAGATCTGTTCACAGTGAACTTTCTTGTCAATCAGTGCTTTACAACGTGTGGCAATGGGAAAGAACCACATATATACATATAAAATAAATGTTGTGGGTGACAACGTAGCTACATAGCAATTTAAAAAAAATACAAAACATGCTTCATTCTTTTAGTCTGAAATGCTGGCAGCAGCATTCACACCCCAAGACCCACTGATTCTGCTGAAAAGTTATGTTAAAAAATATCAGGGAACAAAGTGAGGAGTGAGCTGCAGCCATGCCCATGCTAAGGAAATTGAAAAGAAATGAGAAATAGTACAAGGAAACAAACAGACATTCATTGGCTGCAGAAATCATTCATGGGGAGACTGCAGGGCCAGCAGTTCTCAGCATTATCTCCATTGTATCTGTTTTATCTGGCCTGTAATTGAAAAGGCTGTAAGGATTCCTAGAATAATACTTAAGGTCCCAAACTTTCCGACTCTGTCTCGTGGTTTCCATGCACTTGATTTTAAGTTTGTATGGCTCACAGTGATGCCAGAAAGATATTACAGGTGGAGAAGCTTCTTCTTGATCAAGCCCATCTCTCTTTCACCTGATTGACACTGTTGTTGTCCATCTCCATGGATACTATATATCAATTTTTGAGTAGGTGGATTTAGAATTAAGCTAAAATTACATGGAATAGGATTAATTAATCCAAAGTGATTCTTAGGGACTTCTAGGACATATGTTATCAATTCTGCACTAAAAAAATACAGCCATAAATTTAATGTTTACATGTTGGTTGGATTAATCATCTATTCCCAGAAATTTATATGAAAGTTAAAATGCAAAGGTAAAGGGAAAAATAAACCTTCCTGGAGCTTTCCTGATTCCAACATAGATTTAATTGAGGGTATTTTAAAATGTCCACAAATAATTTAATTTTACTATTGTTAGGAATGAGCCTAAGCCTTGCAGTTCAGATTTGAAGAAAGTTTGAGATTCCCCACTTCCAAGAAGTTTTGAGAAGCTCTTAAGATAGGAAAGAGCATTCAGGATTCAGGTTTGCCTGACCATTTACTCAAAAATCCAGGTTGCTTATAGCCATGTTTGATTCTGCTGATAATTTAAATGGAATAGCACTGGGGGTCAATTTGACTACTTGGTGAAATTTTAGTGTTAGACACCTCTAACAAAGCAGACAATAAGGTGCCAAATTCAAATTTCTTGAAAACATCCATCCAAAACAAAGTTCCTCTAGCATATGGGTGTCACACCAGAGCAACAGAAAATATTTAATTCATTCTGTGGGCCAAATTGAAATCATCCTCATGACCCTTGGCCAGAAAATGACTTGGAACATCAGTAAGGCAAGTCATGCTGCCCATAGAAGGTCTGTGCTGGCAGCAATCACTTCAGGAAAATACCTGTTAAGTCATCACTTTATTTTGAATTATAATGGCAGGTAGGTAAATTCTAAAAGTGTCAGCAAAAATCTGGTAATCAAACCCTACACTTGTTCATGGTTCTACCAAACAAGAGCATATGAATACAAGCATATGTGTATAAAATTCCATGGTTACACATTTTAAATAAAAAATTTCTGATAATCTGCTTACCCACTATAGTGTGTTCTATTACAAATATAATTACATGTCAAAATAATTCAGTCCTGGCTGTGACACCACACGAAACTTAACTATTTTTAATGATATCACAGGTGCTTGAGAAATTTAAAGTGAAAGAAACAGATAACATTTCTTTTCTTGGTATTAAGAGAGGTAGCAAAAACCTCTCAGGTCTGATGTTAAAACAAAAGAATGCATAATGATGAGACAGGCCATATACAGGAGAGAAAACAAAAGGTTCCTCAATATTTTTTTTTTGAATGTTAGGAAAAAAGAAAGAAAAAAAATCCTTTGTATTTGTATTTTATCAAGGCAGCTATTACTACATTCCTCAGGTCCTTCATTTTTCCTTATACCTTTGCTAAACCTATCCTGTCTACTTAGGGTCACCAGTGAGGAAATATGTGAGGTAAAATCAAAGAGCAGTTCTGCTGAAGGCGGTAGGGTGTAAAAAAATAGACTGAAATAAGAATATTATTATACTATGTAATAATTTGGATGTTGGTTAAAAGAAGAATTTAGACCCGGGTCCATAGAAACATTCTGAGGAGAAAGAAACAAAATTTATGTATTAAAAATTACCATCTTTTTGTCAAGGTCTTCTTTGTAATTTGTAGTTTTTATGATTAGGTCCATAGAAAATCATGCATAAAATCTACTTACTTCTTCAAAGACACTTCTGTAACAATGTTGAGGATCCAGAGAATTTTCAGTACTTTCATAATAATTTCTTTATTTTCCTTTGTCAAGCAAGGTAGAAAACAAAGTCCATGATACACTGATTTCTAGAGTGGGCTGAATATGCCTTGACCAGCCCTTGGCATGTAAGCAACATGTGGTGAGATGTGTGTCTGTTCCCTGCAACATATTAAACTGCAAGTCAAAAGGGCTCCCTGTGACTCTCCCTTATGAGTGGGTCAGCTGATACTCAAACCAGAAAACAGCAGCTATGCTAAGGTGAGGTTACTTTGTCATATGCACTTTCCTTGCATTATGCCATTATATGGCATAATTTATTTGAAACTGTACACAAATTACTAAACTAAAATGTCCTCTTCCTTTGAATTTGTTTATACTAATATCAGCATAAAGTAGGAAATGTTTTTCCACTCCTGAGAAAACATGTGATTTTCAAAAATATGCCCTGATATAATGAAAACTTTTCTTTCCCCTGAGGAACTACCCTGCTAGTTTTTTTCTCCTCACAGTTTAGGGGTTCTTTTGTAAAAAAACCATGAATCTGAAGAGTGGAAGATTTAAAAGAAACTCACAGAAGTTCATGTCAAAACAACTTTGAAAAGTTCAGTGATATTCAACAATTTTGCTATTAAAAGTTCCATTTTAATAGATCCTGATGGAAACCTGCCTCGCTGGATCTTCTCCAAGTGGCTGTCATTGAGGAAGGATACTGCAGATAATGTCTGTAGCAGAGTGATAGCTGTAAAAAATGTGGGAAGAACAGCTCTACCAGGACATTCAAGAAGATTAAGGGTGGTGGGAGGGAGCACTGGCAGTTTACCATGTAGTGGTCCTGTTTTGTTTTCTGTGTCAAAGATAATGCTGTATCTTATGAGCACCAGAGCTCCAATTTTCCACAAGAACATTCTGGATCAGATCAAGGATTGACCAAATGCATAATTTTTTGTCTGGCAGCTCCCAAATAACTTCCCTAAAGTGCAGACCAAAAATTCATCAAACATTCTTGAACGCTGCTCCAGTCTTCAATGGCTTGTGAATCAGAAATGTCAGAAGTCAGTGTCAGTACTTTTTTCAGAGATATTTTTCCTTTTATATGAATTTTAAAAATATAAGAAGATATTTGTCTGACATAGCTCTGCAAATACTGCTACTGTGTCACAGAGTCATGCCTTCTAATAGTGCACTGCTCTTCCATCTGCCATCGTTTTCAGCACTTTCACATAAAGAAAGTGAAAAAGATGAGATATCTCCTTCTATTTAGACGTGTTTGTCCTTCCCAGTAGACCAGGAGGTGTTTGGTAAAGCCTCCCTGACTGGATGATCATTGACAGTGTCATGCTGTTAGAGTCTGGTTGTTGTAAAAAATCAATCCTGTTACATACCCGTTATAGTGCATTATTTACAGAAGAATTTTCAAAAATATATTTTTGCATGCAGCAACTGGCAAAATATTTTTTGTAATTACAGATTGGCCATAGGCAGATGCAAGTGGGAGACAATACACATTTATAAAGGAAATCCGCCATTTTTCTGCTTGCCAAGAGCAGGAGGAAGTTTTTCAGTGACTTGTCATGTAACATTTGTAATATCTTTAGTAGTATCTTTTCTTTAACACCTATGAGTTATCATCTTTGAAAGACCAATGGTAGGCACTAGTGAAAGAGATATTGCTAAAGTATACAGCAAAGCATAAAAAATTTGAAATATTTTTCTGGTCCCAGACGCTGGCACTGTCCAGAGCTTTTCTCCCGATTATCTACACTAAGCCCTTCTCAATTACATTAAATTTCTCATATTCAATCCCCTCTGTATGGTCAATTAAATAGTCTCTATTTTTAGGTAATATTCCCTTCAAATATTCACAGTATTATGAACCCTCCTGTTGTCTTCAGCCAAGCTATAAATATATATTCAGTACTTTAATTTTTTTTTTCATATTTTAATTCCCCAAATCTTTTAATCATGATTAGGCTTCTTCTCTGAACTACTAATTTTCCATTATCTTTGGTGATGACATATTTACACACTTACAGTAATATCTGTGTGAGCTATTATCACAGTTATATTGAGGGGAAACATGACTACTCTTCCATATTAAGCTACTCCTCCAAATGTACCACTAAGGATCAGATTACTTTTTCAGCCCTATTGCATGGAAATACAAAATCTGCTGACATTTCAAGATATCTCCATTTTCATTTCTGATGGTTATTGACTGTTCAAAACATAGCCCCTCAATGTCTGAGCATTTGTTTAGATTACTTATTACACTTCAATTAAAAATTGAAAACTGCATTCCAACTTTATCTGGTTGAAAGGAAAGTGGTGTTTTGATTAACGTTTCCATGACTATTATTTCAAAACATTTGTTGCTCTCTAGTTTTGTCTTTTTGTTTTGTTTTGTTAGGTAACATTATTTCAGTTTGTGATGATGATGTTTTTCACTACTGACAAAGGAAACATGACCAAATGAGTCAATTGAATAAAGTGGTTCCAGGGAAAAACATTTCCCTCTCTAATCCAAACTCTGCTAAGAAAAATTAAAAAAATATTTTTTATGGGGGTTTATGAACTCATAATAGAAATAAAAAATATCTGAAAACATGGCACATGCCTGCACGGCAGTAACACAAGTGATTGTATTGATGCAGCCAACAATCTGTATTCTCTTTAAAAGAGAAGGCTGGCTTAGTTACCCAGCACGCTTGTCCTATCTTAGTGCACATTAATTTCAATCTGCTAAAGAGGGGGCATTCCATGTGACCACACCACAGATATCACTCTTAACTGGGGTAAAAGCCTTTGAAAATGATTTGTGGCGTGTTTTTGGACTGTCAGTGTTGAATGAAGAAATTTTTAATATGTATTATTTGCCTCAAAGTGGGACTACACTTGGAGTTGATTAATTTACCGTTTGATCTTTCAGGGAATTTTTCCCAAATATTGTCTGTGGTGGTTAAGATACTGTTGTTAGGTCTGTGCCCATCACTGTGTCAGAACAAGGAATCATTCCAAAGTTATATGTCTCTCTTTCAATGCAGCCAAGAAAAAGGATACTTCAGGTCAGTGGAGTTCATAGTTTTTCTTTTCTCTGTTTCTTTTTTTGTTTTGTTTTTCTTTCTCTCCAAGTCTAGAAAACTAAATTTAATTGCTAAAAAAAAAGGCATCTTTTGCCAGTAGCAATATTTTCATACACTTGAATGGATTATTTTTGCTCTGCTTAGTGGGGGACCTTTTTCTCCATATGCAGCAACACTGTATATGGTCAATGAATTGAGACTAGATGCCCATTTTACACTTCTGCAGTTCACCCTTTGAAATCCAGTCTTTGTTCTTTATGTAATGTTCCTGTGCTGCTGACCTTCCAAATGTTTCTTTAATTTCTGTTCCTTGCTGCACTGCAAGAGTTTTATGAGAGTGAACATAGAATTAGTAGTCTATTTCCATTAGTAATAAATCTGCTTTTGCCCTTGCAGGGGAACCTTTGCTTCAGTGTCTGTACTTTTGCAAAAATAATGAATTCATGCAAGAGGTTACCCGGATAAGAGCAAAGCAGGGTTTAAAGCCTAACCTGGTACATCACTGCCTCAGGGTTAAATTATGAGCCCATTTATGCAGGAGATATGGGGCACAAAAGTGAAAACACTCCCAGCAGCTCCCAAGGCTGCTCCAATCACCAAATCACATGCAGAGGCTCATGATTCTTTAATTTAACCGTGCTGTGAGTGTTCTGTTTTTAAAAGAACAAAAAGACCCTTTAATCTGTGTTTTCTCTCTTTTCTTGGTTAGTTTCATCCATTTAACTGAGTCATGTCTGAGCTTCGTGAGTTGTGGGAAATTAGTGCACTCATGATCATCTTCAGAAGCAGATTACATTGTCTTATTTATTAATTTATATTTTTTATTTATTTATCATTTTAAATTATTTATATATTGATTGTTATATTTATACATAATTAATGTATTTTTACTATCAGTTAGCTGCTGATCTCTGCCTTAATTTCAACAGAATTTGAGAAAATTCTACAGCTATTGTAAAGTTCATATTAAGATTATTGTGTCAACATTAAAGGAATTTCTCCTGTTTTTTTTTTTAAATGAAACCAAAATGAAATGGTTATCTTGAGATCCCAAACTAACATGTAAAAACTTTCTTTAAATTTTATGAAACATTTGTTGGAGAAGATAGAAAATACAAGACAAGGCTTGAATATAGATTTAGCACACCTGGAAGTATAATAAAGCTGGTTAAAAAAAAATAAAAAAAAATTTTAAAAAATCAACCTGCATATATGGACAATATCTTTTTGAAATTTGGACGCATTTTTAAGCGATGTGACAAGTGCCAAAAATGACCCTTGAATTAAAAAAAAAGAAAATCAGAAAAATTGTTTTGTGTAAAAATGGTGTCTACGTTATAGAAAAAGATTTAGGAAAAATATATCCTACAACTGAAGTGCAACATTTTTCTTCTATATTTAAATATATGCATAAAAACTCACTGGTTACTGATTTATAAAAAAGAAAGCTGTCTTTATACATGTGTTACTCTAAGCTTAAATACCAGGCTGCAGAATAAATGTAGAAAAGGAAGGATAGCAGATAACTTGCTTCACTGAGCAGCTCATAAGTGTGATGGAATAGCATTAGAACCACTTTCTTAAGCAAAAGTTTATCTTATTAGTCACTTCCCACTTCAGTATAACAGTAAATGGTGTGACCTGTTTTGAGGAGCAACTGCTTTGAATAGATTAGTTTTTCATCTGAATTTGGCTGCTTAACAGTTAATATGAAGAAGCTTTCAGTGCTGATCTGCTTATGACTTAAACAATGAGGATTACAGGGTGTTAGGGAGGTTGGACGTAGCCTAAGGATATAATCTCTGGTAAGGTCAAGGCTGGATGGCTTGGGAAAAAGAGAGATGCAAGCACTGTAAAGATCTATTTTTCCAGCTCAATAAACAGGCCAGAATATGTTGGTTTTGTTTTTGGTTTCTTTTTTTTTTTTTGTTCACTCTTTAAGGTGAAGTGCATGAAAAAAAGGGTTACCCTTTATCCCCCTGTATTTAAAATACAGAATAAGTAGAAAATCAATTCCTGTTCTTTTTGTATTTAGTCAGATCAGTACACTGTTAAGCATGAACAATATAAATGACATATAATGACATTTTTATAAATATATCTGCATATATGTTCTCATCCAACTCTCCAAGCTGCTGACATCTGGATTTTTCAGAGAAGAAGTTAGGGGAACACAGAGAAAAGATTTTGAATATATAACTGTAATAAAAATGAACGTATCAGTTTTCCACACATACAACAAATGACCCTGCCACTCTGATTTACTAAATAAGGCTTCCAGACTTTCCTCCAGACCTTTTTTTGGTTCTGTCATGAAACAAGGTTTTCTATAACCTAGATATGGCTTGTTTTGTGTGGGAAGGAGATAGCATCACATACCAACATTTCAGCAGTGTCCAGCTGTCAGAAATGGCCTCCCTTGTATAACAGTCACAGCTGCTTTGAGTGGTAATCTCTATGCCCACTGAAACCTGAATTTCTTACTTTCAAAAGCAGATGCATGAATTGTGGTTTAGCAGGATTGCATGGATGGGAATACTACAGTAACACAACCTAGATGTGTCTAAAACTCAGAACTTCCTAAATAATAGGGAGCAACTGAGGTTTGAAGAATGTCTTTAGCAGCAAAGGCAGGCAAAGCAAACCTTTTCAACTTGTGAACATGTCCCATTTTCCACATCTCAAGTCAGAGTGGTATTCATTTGAGTCTGAATCCTCTAAGTTATGAAAGGATAATAAAATGGCAAAATATTTGAATCATTTTTTATTTGGTATTTAATATTTTGAATATTTGATACTCTTGACATACCAAACCAATTGCACATTAATATTGGGTTCCTTTTAAAAGAAAAGCCCTTCTTGTAATAAGTAATCAAAAATTGCCCTGGTCATATTACTCTCCTAATATCTGGAATCGGCAGCAGGCAGAGGAGGTGAATGTTCAGTGCAAGCTTATGTAGTAATTCTTTCTTTTTTAAATCTTTTTATCATACAATCTATGTGATTTTGCAAATTGAGATCCATATTAAATGGGAAGTTGAAGTCACTTGCTGTTCATACTAATGACTTGCAATATCTGTTTAGTAAGATATATTCTGAACATCTAGATATGTATCAGTGTAGAGCCTCTCTGTGGGATAAATTGTAAACTCCACACTCCACACTTTTAAGAAAGCCTATAAATATTACATAAATCCTTTAGAAATAGCCCAGCTATAATTAATTGTGCTGATAATGAGATTAAGTTTTCTAGACCTTTTCCCTACACAGAACTATAATAGAAACTACAAATACAGCTGCATTTCCTAAGACAAAAGTTGCAATCTCCATGTGTTATAAATCAATGTCTTTTTTGAGAAAGAAAACACCAAAATAGTGTGCAGCCAGAATTTTCACCTTATTGCACCTTTCTGACTGCAATCAGCAAGACCAGTTGCATAATAATCCATTGTGTTGCTCACATGCTTAAATTAAATGTGTATTTAGATGTTTTGCTGAAGGAGGCTTATGCCAATATACAATGCAAATAAGGGGGTGGAAGCAAGCCCTTAGGGCCTCCATCAAAATTAATAAGAGTCTTGCCATTATTTCCATAGGCTTTGTATCAGGATCTTAGGTTTTAGCAAGTGGATCCCTGGGACCTGAGAGGGAAAATGAATGTAACACAGCCCACCAGGGAGGGTTCTCTTCTTCTCCTGGTACATATCCAAGATAAGGAAATGAGTCAGTTACAGCTTTCAGCAATCAGCTCTGTCAAATTCAAGTCATGTGCATTTGAATGTTCTCTTCTGACCTTTCTCCTGCTTGGCCCCTGTGGGTTAAAGCGACAACTGTCCTATAAATAAAGTCAGTTCTGGTTGTTAAGTGTTGTAATTATTGAGCATCTTCAAATGCACCTTGGTAACATGCCTTAGTTAAATTGCAAGATTTTCCTTCTCACAAGCGTAGCTTTTGAATAAGGAGGTTGATATTTGTATCATTTTAAAAACATAAGCATGCTCTCAGACAGTTGTAGTTTTCTGTCATCTCTGGAAATCGAGTGCTCTGTCACACTTGAGGGTGACTCTTCAGTAAGAAAGTGCATTAGCCTAATGACCACTTATTGAAGTTAAATCATCCCAAACAACAAAACTTTTTTTTTTTAATTTAATATATTAAAAACGCTTGAGTAGACTGAAAATTTTCTGAAGCAAGACTCTTAACACTGCCACAGATAAGGATGGGCAAAATAAATAATTTTAACTTTTCCAGGTTTTATTTCCTTATAAGCAGTATTATTTCATTTCCAGAAATGCAATGCCTTTACTCAAAAATAAAAATAAAAATTATGATCTTGTTTTAAAGGATAATCTAATTTATTGTTAGTGGTTTGAATCATTCCAGGGGTCAAAGGCATCTTTTACATCAATTTGCAAAAGCAAATGAATGTTTTGAAGGAGATGTAAAAGTCAAGTTGCTTGGGAGTACATTAAATTATATGCTAGTTAATGGTGTTAGAGAGATAGTTTAAAAATAAATGGACCATAATAACTTTTAATAAAAGAGCTACAATCATTTTTGTTCCCTGCTAAAAGCAGATGCCTATTTGGCACTGTTTTGAATCCCATTTGCCATGTATATTTTGAGTAATACTATGCTGAGTAATGTGCACTGTGTGGTGCAGGTTCAGTAACCGCATTGTAAAATAATGAGTCTTCAAGAATAAAAAATACATTAGCTATGAAGTTGTACATTTAAGGTGTTCTGAACATATTCAAACCAAACAAAACCAAAAAGCAAAGCTTTCACCCAATAAATTTGCTCAGAAGGGAAACTTGAGCATCTTGATTTGTATTTTGATTTCCATTTGAGCTCTGAAAACTGTACAAGGTGTCAGCTCTTTACAGGTGTTTCCTATAAATACCTTTTCTCAGAGCCTGCCAGCACAGGAGCTTGCAAAAGTCCTGGTCTAAAGGGAGCTTATGACAGCTGGGATGCAGTGAATAGTATGAGTTCACTCACTAAGTATTGTCTTCAGAAAAAGTTCCAGTACTCATATTTTATGAAATACATAACATGATTTACCCAAGATTGTCAAAAGAGATGAATTTCAGCCAAATGCAAGGTAATAAATAGTAATATGTGCTGCATGTAGTTGACTTATAACCCTTGGCATTTTTAAAGAAAATTCTTTTGAGGAATTAATTTTATATGTCATAAACTTTCCTATTGTTTTTCCTGTTTTGACTATCTTTGTCATCAAATTTCTTGTGGAAAGTTATGTCTGGAAACTGTAAGTAAAGCAATATTTTGAAGAATACTTTTATAAGTCCCTATTTCCACGATGGTCTAAGAATAAGAAAGTTAGTAGTGTAGAAAAATGGTCTGTTTCATTAAATCAGAACCTAGGGGGAAAAAGAGGCAATAAGGTAATGTATATGTGAGCTTTTTTATTATTATTTATTCCAAGGTTGAAAGTTATTTGTTCTCATGACATACATTGTTTTGAGTAACAGAATAGTACTGTTGTGATGTTATTTTTATCATTACTACTATTATTTGTCGTTATTATTATTATTACCATTATTATTAATTAATTTTGTGCTAGAATGTAATGCACACGTGTTCAATCATTTATCCTTACTTTAAGGTAAGTATAATTGAAACATGTTTCCTGTTATTATGTAACCACTTTATATATGCTGGCTTAAACCATTTATATGCATTTATGAATCATCAAACTGGAGTGAAATCTATGTCCTTTCCTGCCACCCCATGCATTGTTAGTTTGGCATTTAGCCTTCTATGGCACTACCTGTCATCTGTGAAAATGACATCCAGGAAGACTGACAGGTTGGTTGGTGATTGCCAGAGTGTGCTGAATGCTGGTGAACTTTAAAGTGGGTTTGTGGGCATACAGACAGCATGGTCATATTTTAGCACATATTCCAATTTTTCAAAAGTTTTCCAGAAACTTTTCCAATGTAGTCTGGTGAAACACCTCACTGAACACAATGGTAGCCAACAGTGGCTTACAAAAAGACTCACAGGCCCTTTGGCATGGTTTGCCCAAAACACTGCCCCCAGCCCCCACAGCCTGTCTCCATGAGTCCACCAAGTAGCATTAATCTACACATCTGTACATATGCCCTCATACATTTATTTGTATATGGTTCTGTACCTCTAATATCACTGAGCTCAACCATTAACCATGCTCCACCAAGACCACCATTAAACCATCCCCAAGACCTCTAAACATCCTTTAAGTCCCTCCAGGGATGGCAATTCTGCTACTCACCCAAGCAGCATGTTTCAATGCCTGACACTTTCTAGTGGAAGAGGTATCTCCTAATACCAACCTAAATTTTCCCTGGCAAAATGTGAGGCCATTTCCTCTTGTTCCGTTGCTTCTTTCTTGGGTGAAGAGATTGACCCCCATGTTGCTACAACCTCCTATAAGGTAGTTGTAGAGAGCAATATGGTCCCCCCTCAGCCTCCTTTTCTCCGTCTCTGAACACTCCCAACTCTCCCAGCTGCTCCTCATCAGTATTGTGCTCCAGAGCCTTCCCCACCTTCCTTGCCCATCTCTGGACGTGCTCCAGTGCCTCAATGTCCTTCTTTAATGAGGGGACCAAAACTGAACACAGGATTCGAGATGTGGCCTTACCAGTGCCAAGTACAGGGGGAAAACCACTCTCCTGGTCCTGCTGGCCACACAATTGCTGATACGAAATATATCAAATATAATATATATATAGTATATGTGGTATATAGGTATACACATGTACACCCTGAGATGTATATATGTCCATGTCCTTGGATATAGGAAGGATACAGGGAGATAAAAGAGCAGGTTCTGTAGAGAAAAATGTCAGTGAACAATTTTGGGTTTTATCTGCTCAGTTAATGTGCAGTAAGAAAGCTGGTGACAGTGAGGTGATCCACTGTTCTAGGCAAATACATCCACAACTCTCTCTGTGAAGGTATCACAAGGTTTTCTTTTTCATAATACCAAGGCAGGAACTATAAATCTGAGGCATTTGGGGAGGTAACCCATTCCCTTAAATTTTAGGATTCAGTTAAAGCAAGTTCAAACATTGTTGAACATAATCCAAAATGATGAGTATTTGGATAGTGTAGACTCTCAGTAATGTTTGCAACCATTACTCAAATAATAGCTCAATGGATTTGACTTGATCTTTTCATACTAAGCTCCAATTGCAGTCAAAGAACCAAGTAAGCACTTTGAGGAAGGAAGTCATCTGAGTTATTTTCAATATCTATCCTGTCATTACAACAATAAAACCCTGACAATATTTCCATGAACCATAAACTAAGTATAGAAGACCAGTTCAGATGCAGACATTTGCATTTCTCCCCCGATGACAACATACTAAGAAAACTATAGATCCATCTGAAACCCTTTAATTTCTTTGTTCTAAAAGAGCAAACTATAATAAGCTGTTGTAAAGAAGTCAAGTGATGTAAGCACAGACTGAAAAAGCAGAGAGAATACCTGGTATTGAAGATGAAGGTGATGAAAGGGTTTGGAAAGGTCTATAGGTACTCCTGTAGTTAAGCAAGCAGATGTGGCTGAACCACAGTCTACAGTCATGCTGGTAATCCTAAACTTCGAAGCTCTCAGTGGTTCCCATGTTTACAGTTACATGCAAACCACAGTGCAAGAAAAAAGCAGAACATGTTAGAGAGCCATTCTGTTCCTACTTTTAGAAAATTATGCATTATAATAAAGATAAATTGGAGGATTAAATAAAACAGGACAAGATACAGATGCAGGAGACACAACGATTTTCTTAAAATATTAGATGATTTACACAGCCAAAATTCAACTCACAATATTGGCATGTAAGAAAACAGACATTAAGTACAGATGTGGACATTCTTGTTATTTAACCTGTTACTCTGGCACTACAGATTATATTACCATCTGAGAGCTACTGGAAAAGGGCTGTAACTTTTGAGTTAGGTTGGGCGAGCTGGTGGGAATGACAGAAAATGTAAGAAACGTCTAGAAAAGGTTGTTGTCTAGTTAAATAATTCATGAGAAATCCAGTTTCTCTGAAGTATTTTGCAGAAGACTTTTGAGAAAGGGTGTAAATGCTCTCACCTTGGGTGTGGAGAGTATCACAAATTTTGATATAGGTACCGAAAATTAGAAACTGGGATTTATAGTGGTATGCACACTGAGGTTTAAAGAACTAAAATGAAATTTTCTTTTTTCTTAATTTCAAACAAAAAGGGTATATGTTTATTTCATTGCAAATAATTAATATGGGGGAAAGATTCCATTAAATATAACAATAAGAATTTAAAGATAAAAATCCTAGGATTATGTTAGCTGCTGCACAGCCTAGAAAAGGACATTGAATTCCTTGACTGGTGCTTAGTTTCTAAATTGTGATACATTTGACGTCTCTCACTCCGTTCATGAGGGCTGCACAGCTCTCCTCTGGCCCTCTGTGGCACCAAAGCCAGCACACCCCAGACAGAGCTGGAAAATGTCTGAAGCACAGAAGACTGTGCACAACAGCTTCTTCTATGGAAAGGGAAAATATGGCCAGGATGTGCTGGTTACCAAAAATCACCGTGTTTACCAAATTTAATCTCTACCACAAAGCCTCTGCACAGAAGAGCTGATTGAAACCATAAGTATAGCCATGCCATTTTGGCCTCAAGTGAAAGTATGTGACTTTTAAAAAGCTGTTACTGATTATATAAATTCTTGTGAGTGTTTTCTATAACAGGGAATTTGAAAAATTTTACACCTAATTTTATTTCCATATGACTTATTTTTCCTCATCAAAAGGATCTAAATACGGTGTTTTCAACATTATTCTTTCTAGAAATTCTAATAATTAAATTATGATAGCAAATTTAGCAGCATACAAGTTCCTGTTGAAATGTAAAATTTCACATGAATATTAAAAAAGTTCTTAAAAAAATCTTTGAAGGTAACATAAAAAGAATTTTTTTAAAATTTTTCAATCACACACTCTGTTGTGGCTCTCTGATCTATAGGAAAATTATAGAAAAAACAACTTCAGAAGTCCTGGATTATACCAGATGTGTAATGACCATTAGAAAAATACATGCTATATGTACTTAATGATATAAAAAAGGCATATCTATATATATATAGATACATAATGAATGCACACAAATTTAATATGGATTTGAACTCTTGGAAACTTTTATATATTTTACATATATATGTTACATACACAGAGGAGTAGTTAAATTTATATATGTGTATGCACACCAATATATAAACACATCTGACTAACTTGAATCCTGTATAAAGAATAGAAATCACTAACATACCCTTAGGGAGGTGATATTCGGTAACTATTCTACCATTTACATTTTTTAAAAGGTCTGCTGCAGACATATTGTCTGATTACAAAAGGAGACAGTACATTACCAGAAACAACTTTATTGATGAAAAAGAACCTCCACTCTAAAACTAAACACCTGTGAAAAATCAGGTTATGTAGCTTTTTACAGAAAAAAGAAGAGCATTCTAGTGATGCTTTTTTTAAAAAACAAAAACTTCACTGGTGGCTCCATTTACGTAAATTTAGTACAACTTTTATTTCATGAAACTCTTAAAACAGGAGATTTACAAGGACAAGATAAGAAAACTAGCAGATGTTCTTTGACTCATTCATTTGAAGGGAAGGGCATTCAGAAATGGCATTGGCATAGAATGACATTTGGAATAATGGCCTGTGATTCTGTTGGCACTTTTAGTGTTAAGCAAGTGATCTGCAAGGTAAAGTGGATTCACAGTTAGAGTCAGCGCCAGTGCACAGGTCGCCTGTAAAAATAGAAGATTCCATTATTCTTCAGGCTCCCCAGAGGTAGCAAGGTCTCCAGCATCATTACCAGGACTAAATCTGACTTTTCTACCTCCCCTAATTTCCTCCTAGTAATTATAGGTCAAGCACTCTTTTGCAAAATATAAAACCTTTGTTCTTATCAAAAATGAATAGCTGAGAAAAAAAAAGTAGAGAGTCCTAGGAAAAAAATTTCAATTAGAAAACCAAGCTAATTTGGTATGACCAAAGACTGTCAGGCATACTGACAGTGTTCTATTATGCATTCATTTGGGCTCTTTCAAATTAGTTATGTTAATGTCCTGTGAGTGAATGTAACACTTGGATGGGACAAGATTTCTGCAATTAATTTCTGCAGTCAGTGGAGAGACAAGCAAATTTATTTTCCCCCTCTCTGGGAATTGGTAGTGGAGGGTGTGAGGTAGAGAAAGTGCATTTAGGAACAGAGTACAAGCTAAACACAAGCCCTAAATAAAGCAGAAACAATGGGAGCCAATGCCTCCTCATTCATTCAACTGACAATGTTTTGCAGCTTAAACCTGTTTTATTAATTATGTTTGACATTTCCTTAATTAGTTTCATTTACACCAAATCAATCCCTACTGCTGTATGGCATCATTTATCATTTTGAAAAATTTGCATACTGAGTGCTGACTTTTTCTACTTAATTATACATTAAAAGTGTCAAATGTGCTTGCTGCCTGGCATTATCTGCGCCAGAAAGGTTTGTGGCTGGACTGCAATGGTATTAATCATTAAGAGCTCCCAAGTGCTCCTGGGTAATATCTGGGGAGTAGAGTGGCTCTCATTTTAACGCTAGAGAGCAGAAGTGTTTCTGTAAAATGACCCAAAGCAAAAACAAAATAAATGACCTAAGACATCCGGTCTACTGTAATGCTTTGCTCTTTCAGTGGAAATATGCTCCGGGAGAATAAAAAAAAAAATAAAATACTGTTAACTATTAGCCCCCTGCATGTTGAAAATGAAGAGACAGGTCCTCAGGATGGTGATGTTTTTTTCTGAATGAGCATCATGATATTTCAATCAAATGTATATTGATGTCTTAGTAGCAGACCAACCAAAGAATGTGTGTATCATATTTTACTGATTTATACTGTTTGAGCTTTTTTTTCTTCCCCCTGTAAAATATTTAAGTTAAAACACAAGCAGTAATTAACATCTCCCTCCATAAAATCCATAATTTACATAAAATATCTAAAGAATAATCAACCATTTCTTAAATAAGAGGTTATGCCACATTCTCCAGATTGATAGGAAAGAATGTGGCTCCAGGCATGAGTCATTCCCAAACAGAAAAGTAAAAGGATGGAGGGCACGTAGCATCACTCTGCTAGTCTCTCTCTAAGTACCTGTAAGCCTGTGCATGTATTTCAGCAGCAAATTAGCTGTGAGTCTGACAGTTCCTAGGTGCACTTCCACATTCAGATAAACAGCTGTTTTTAAACATCTTCATCTGCTTATCAGCAGAAGCTTTCAGAAATGCTCCTTCTCTCCTAACTGTTGTCCTCATTGGTTGACTCTTCCCGAGACCTTGTGACGATCCTTAGCCAGGCTAACCACTGATTTGAAAAATTGAGTCCATTATGTTTGTCACATGTTCTTTCTTCTTCCATATGCCTAGTTAGGACCAGGGCCAAAACCAACATTTTTGACCATCTTTTCAACTGTCACTTTTGTTCCTGCATTTGGCAACCTGCATTTGCAAGAATGGTTTGTTGATGAGCCACCAAAGCAAGTGCAAAGACTTCAGAGCTGTGGTAATTGTTAATCAATATTTCCAGAGCCATATTAGATATCTTGTTTTACAAAATTCCTACCTGTGTTAGAGATTTTAGTGGTATCACATAAACCAGCATGATTTACAAAATGACCTACGCATACTTCAAGATCTGCATCCTCCTGGGGCCAAAAATTGAATTTTCAGAGAGAAACCTCAGAAATATATAAGCATATCTTCTATCATCTAGTAAACACAGATTCAAACTTACCCTATTGTTGTCTGTCAAGGATTAATTTACCCATTCTGCTCTCCTTTCTTATCATCCCTTAGCAAAATCAACCTAAACTGGAAAGTCAGGTTGTAGCTTGGAGTGAGTAAGAGGAGAAAAGGGTAACCCGCAGCCAGAATAAGACTCAGCCCTGAGCCTGCTTTGGACATCTGACCATTCTCAGTTTTCCATTCCTGTAATTAGACAGGTTCTTTGCAGAGGCTGTGATACTGAAGAAGGGATTTTCATTTCTCTGTCCAGCTGCAAACCATGCACAGTTCATGTCAATTTCTTACCCAAATAAGCAGAATTTTATTCCTGTCTTATCTCCCTCTGACTTTTGTTTTTTCTTTCTAGCACACACATATGCACACATGTCAGTAGCAGCATTTTTAGACACTCACAGACACATCTGCTTTCCTCATGCCTGTCATTCCTGGATGCCAAGGGGATGAAAGATCATGAAAAAGACATCTAATTTTAAACAGAAGACATCTGTTTCATGGAGGAAGAAATAGCGGAACGGGAAAGGCTCATTCATGACCTGACATTGTAAAGAAAACCAATGACTTTCTGCAAAGAACCACAGAAGTTGCCAATGTCTCATAGGCCAGTTCCTGCTCAGTGACTCAGGGTGGAGGAGCAGAGACAGAGCTTTTTAGAGGACTAGAGGAATAAGTACACAGTTATCATAGTCTCACATGGGTGCAAGATTAATTCTTGTGTTTGCCTCACATGCAAGGCAAGCTCCATTGCTTGTGGGGCTGGAGGAGCTTCACAGTGAAGCATGTGACTTTCCACATGCTCTATGTGATTTTGCCCTCTGCAGGACCCCATCAAAGCACCATGCTAAAATAATACAGCCCCTGCCACTCCTGTGCTCTGTACACTGGTTTCTAAAGCCACAGGAATGGACATACCCAGTGGTGCTCACAGCCATAGAATCATGCAGTAATTTCATTTGCAAGGAGTCTCTGGAAGCCATCTGGTCTAATCCCCTGCTCAAACTAGGCCCAATTTCTCAGGACCCAATCCAGTGCAGCTTTAAGCACCTGCAAGGATGTGGAGCATAGTACCCTCTCTGTGCAATGTGCAGTGTGACTCCTCAGGCCTTGAGGATTATTTCATTAAATTCTCATCCCTTTTGGCTGAAGCCAAGTAAAATAACTAAGCATGTATCTACACCTATTACACAGTTCAGAAAATGTGTAAAAACTGGCTAAAGGTTGATGACATATCTGACGTACTGATGATTAGAGTACAGAATGTGCTTGTTAGTCTTTCACATCTCAGTCATGATTATAGCTGTGATAGATGCCTTGGCCATGAACCTAGCAATCACCAGTGAGTGATATGTGACTCATGGGGCCAGTTTCCAGGGAATGCTGCTCACCATTTCTGCATGCTTCCTGAGGGATGCCCACAGCTGCTGCAAAGGCAGAAGCACCTCATCTCCCAGGAGTATGAACAGTAAAGTCTGCTGCTCTAAGGCTTATTTGAGGTAACAGAGCACAACACAGCTGAATTAGTGGAGGAAGACAGGATGAGCTTTGAAATTTGATTAGACAAGGAATTGGCTTTAATAGCAATAAAAATTATTGTCTGATATTTCTCTTATAATTATGGGTGTTTTGATATACAAGAGTCAATTTCTTACTCCATAAGAGTAAGGGTTAAAAAAGTATCTACTTTGTATGCTATGCACCGATCATGCCTGCATTCATGTCAGAACCCAAACTTACTGTGTTTAATATTCAAGTTCATTTTCAAATTCTTGCCCATTAACATAATATATGCCATTTTGCAAGCCTGGTCAGAGAAATCTGTAACTAAATAATTTTCAAGTTTCCTTCATATCCAATGCAGTGTGAAATTATTTCCCCACTCTGTTCTTCATAGAAGAGCAATGCACAATTTACATGATTCTGTTGTAAAATGTGTTACAGACTTGAAAAGTTACTGTATGTGTATGCACAATCATAATAACTAATCCTAAACGACCATTTAATTGTCCTATATAAGGTATACTTGATAGGCTATTACTAGATAAGCATTCAAAACTTGCAAGACAAGAAATTTACGAACGCTAAAATAATTTTTTATAAAAACCTTCTCTTTCTTATGGTTCTGCAGTATAATGCTTCTTACCCCAAATCCTCTTGTGAGTATACGCACATTATGTCAAAATTCTGAGAAGCTTAAACATAAAAGAAGTTAAGAGTTTAGGCCATGCCTAATTCATAAGTATTTTTTGTTTACACAACAATTTCCAATAAAAATTTAATGTGAAAATCAAAGATGGAGAGCCTGAGAAATTCATGCAGCAAAACTTGGAGTTACCCAATTGTGTATGTAGTGGACTAGAAAACCTAAACTCATGCATTTATCTAATTGTTCATTGGGCTCACAGAACCCTTTTCAGCATGCCCAGCCACTGCTCCAAGCAAACCTGCTTATGTATGGGATCTGAGCAAAAAATCTATTTTTACATTTATTTTTTATCTATTTTTACTGAGTTAGATTTGAGATCTCAGGAGTTTCTAAATTAAAGAGGTAGGTAACTGGTGATGCTTGGTATGCAAGTGCATAAAATAAATTGCATAAAGACTTCTCTAAACATAAGTCTGTAGACTATGAAGTCACACTATTTATACCAATGCTGATTTTGAAATTCTGTTTAACTTCTGAGATAGGAAAAATAATTTCATATTCAAAAAATCCAAATTCCATTACAGAAAATACAATCATTGAGTATTAATTACTAAAGCCACCAAAAATTTGCACTCAAATCAATCATCTTAACCAGTGATTAAGATTTTAAATTTCTGAACATTCAATTTTCAAAAGTGATTAAGTATATTTGTTCATATATATTTATATCTCTTCATTTTTATTTTAATTGTAAATAATAAGATTCAAATGAATTCAAGTTACCACTGCAAGCTTAAAATAAATATCAAGGCAGGTATTTTTTGATCACACTGGAATAAGGATACCCACAGCAGATGTTAACATTCAGTGTATGCTATTTCAGGTATACACTTTACTGAGCTCAGATACAGTGTAAAGCAAAATATAATGAAATTCTACTCATAATAATATGCACACACAGTGATTTTCAAATTAAAATATATTCCCAGATCCACATCCTGCTCCATAGTTAAGATCCAGAGTAATTAAAGAATTTCAGTAATTCCACCATACTGCTACACAGGTCTTTAAACATGTAAGTATGTTGTATGATTTACTTCAGTAAAACTACTCACAATAGTAACTCTTCACAAGATCAGTCTCTAAAATTCTTTAAATACACTAAACCTTTTGTCCCTACTGGCCATTAAATCTCTTGTCAGTTGAGTATTTTTTAATGAATAAAGTTTTGTCATCATTTGAATGACTCAATTAACAGAATATTCCAAAGATGTCCAGAGAAATAATCTTGCCAATTGTTTCTAAAAGCCCTGAAGAATAAAAGCCCTGGAATAAGCACAAAACTTTTGACAGAAATTTATTTTCTTCAGAAATACATAAACAAGTGCACTTCCTAATTTTCCACAAACAGCCATCTAAAAAAAATTTAGTCCTGATTGTCAATTAGTCACACAATATCTTGTAGTTTCTTTTTGAACAAATTTGTCTCTAAAAATCAAATTACTGTCTAAAATAAAAAATCAGCTAATAAATATTTTGAAACATGTTAATGTTTGTGAACATTGTCTTCTGCATGCTTCCTATACTATTTAAGTAATTGAGTTATTTCCAGTCTCTCCTAAAGATCAAACAACAACAAATACAAGCTGATACTTTTCAACATCTATTCGAAATGTTCAGTGTCTATGATTTTTTCCCTGTCAGTAGTTTTCTTACAACTTTATTCAGAAGTGAATTGTTTCATAAATACCTTCTGTTTCGGTTTCTAGCAGTATTTATTTGTCTTTGGAGTCATACTTTTTCAAACATTAAGTGCTAACAGATATTTCTCACCTTGTGCAATCAAATAACATGTGGAACCAGCTTCTGAGTCCTTATAGCACCTCTTCAGTCATACTATGGTAAACATCAGTCTGCATTTTATTAGCAAAATTTCAAGTATTTCCACTTGTCTCATGTGATGTCAATCAACAAAGTGACAAACTCACAGATACCCTAGATAAAAATATTATGTTAAAGTGTTGAAAGGATAGATGTGACAAAGACAGGAATTCTTCTGAAGAGCAAGTTCAGGCACATGTGTTTCCTTCCAGAGTCACAAATCTCCTGCAAGGTTGCTCTGTAATTCTTGGCAAAGCACCTTTGAAAGACTATTTGTGGGTGTTGGCAGTGGTGGGGCATCATGAAGAGCAGGGCATGGTGGCAACGTGTGGGCAGGCAGTTGAGGAGACGTCTTTGCAGAAGATGTAAGCAATATAAGCCTAAGACTACCAAGGGTGTCTCTTAAGCACCAGGATTAAATGTCATACCTGTTGGAATCCAGAGTTCAGAGAATATTTCTCTGCCTGTTTTGAAGGATTCTAACTCCCTGGTTTTGACCTTTGTCTGTGGAGAAAACTGCCTACTCTCTGGGAAGAGTTAGAATCTACACTGGTGTGCACTAGGTGATAGAATATTATGTAAGATTGTCGCAGGGTGAAAAATTTAGAGGTCTTGGGTTTGTTAATATAGTAAATAGATAAAAAATAAAAACTCCAAAATAGAGGATTGTTGTTGTTTTCCAGACCTTCTTCTTCTTCTTCTTCTTCTATTACTCCATATTCTGCAGTAGAAGTAGTTTAAGGTGATTGGATAAATAATTGCGCAGTTCCTGTCTACGTGACAAAGTGATTTATTAAATATTGGTGGAAAAGTAAAAATGTCTTTCATTTTAAGTTTTAATTGGATGATTTACCTTTAAGAAGGTTTCGTAATCTTGATAAGTTGGCTTTTCTCCTGCATTCTCTGCTCTGTGTTGTGTCTAGGTCACTGACTCTATTTCTCTGATAAGACTTAATAAAAAACTATCTGAAAGCAGAGAATGCTGAAGGTCCCGTTTGTCTCTTAGACTCCTGGCAAAGACTCTAACAGTTCTCCCCCATCCAGGGAGGTATAATTAAGGCACGGACAGTGTCAATACCTTTTATATGAAACAAGCTAAAATAAATTTCAGGTAAGAAATTAAACAACTATGAAGGACAAAGGTGCCAAAATATATTAGCTGCTTGCAGAGGGTTAAAGGAGAATGTTGAATTCCCACGTCTGTAAGACATAGACAGTCATGCTTTCTAAAATTATATAAATCTCCAAAGGCAGGACTGATCTGAGGCTGGCTGCTATAGGAGAACAATCCTTACTCTGTTTAGGAGAATAATCCTTTATCTGGCTTTCATGCAACTGTCCTGCCAGAAAATCCCAGCAATATGAAATGGAGAAAACCAGCAATTTTACCAAAGTTATTTTTGCCTAACTTGTTGGTTTAAAATGAACAGATAAATAAAGATAATATTATCACTATAAACAGCACACTGAATAATGTTTTTCTCCATTGCAGGTAGGGGAGAAATGAAAGGATTTTTAAATACTGTCTAAGAAATAAACTCATACAGAAAGACCCAAATCCTGTTTCCTTTGCTAAAATGACCATGGAAATAATTATGGATACATTTTTTTTACAATGCAAAGAAAAGACACGAATTTTATACACCAAATATGTTGCTCTTTAGTCTTCAAAACAATGGCAAGTGGATCCCCATGCAAGGGTAGAATCTAGCCTTGAAAAACCCATCACAACTTTTTTGGATTAAGATCCATGAAGGAAGTGGTTAAAACTGGAGTATGCAAGGAAAAAGGAAGCAAAAAAAACCCCAGAAAGCAAACCAAACAAAACAAACTTCAAAGGAATTCTCTTCTCGTTTTAAAGGGGCACTTGAATAGTATCAGTTAAGGTTTCTACCATTAAAGTTTTTACATTTAATCAAATGCAGTTGGACCCGTCATGTTGTTCTCAACTAGGTGAAATTTTGCTTAAAGAAATAAAAAAATCACTTTGAATCGTGAATTTTGAATAAAGCATGATGACATTTTATTAGGTCATAAGATCACGGTCTAATTTTTAAACTGGATAGTTAAAAGAAGGTCATTAAATAGCTATTTGTAAACTTGGGCAACTGGGCCAGTTATGTAAAATGTTCTTATCGTTTCTCATTCAGCAGCAAGCTCAACCTGGCCTGGGTAATCACCTGGCCTAAAGACTCTGGAGATAATTTGCTTTTGTGCAAAATGTTGTGTGCTTTCCTGACTGTACATCAGGGGAATTAATATTTTTTTAAACTCCCAATGTGTACCAAGATCTCACCCTTAACAAAGCTTCAGTTCTACTAGAAGAAAAATAGAAAGAGAACAAAAAAACCCCACAAACCCCAAAACAACAACAAACCAAATAAATATCCCAAACAAACAAACCAAACAAAAAAGAGAAAAAAATTCAAAACCTAAATCAACTCAATTTTTTTTCCTGCATGGTCTTTTTTTTCTCAATGAATTTCAAAAACATAGTCTATAATCTTCAGAAATTTCATTATTTTTAGAGAATTCATGACATAACAATGAGACACTTTTTCAAGACTTCTTCCATGCTCTTTTATGTCAGTTCTCACTGGAACACTATTGAGGGACACTACAGTTTTTGGAACACCTTTTTTTATAATCCTGCATTTCAAGACTTTCCATTCTTTGAAACTGTTTGTTAAAGAACAGAAAGAGTTCTCTCCCATGAAGTAGGTCCTCTACAGCCTCTGCTATCTCTTGAAATACTCAAAAACATTGTTTGGTTTTGCCTTGTGATTTCTGCTTGAGGCCACCTAGATCAGAAGTTTTATTCTGCATGAATGTCACATCAGATCAGTCTTCACCTAGCTGCTAAAGGACATTAATATGATTCTTGTGCCTGAGATTTCTTTCCCAGAGTTGTCTTTTCCTTACCATTACTACAATCTTTTCAATCTCCTTGGGAAGAGTAGGGTTACAAAGCTACTGTTCAATACAGGTAGCATCTATTTCAAATGTTTTTATGGACAAGGTAAATTAATTGTTTCTTTGTCAATACGGAACTCCTGGAGTAATAATAATATTAAGAATGCTCATTTTTTACAATTTTCACCTGTGGGAGAAAGCATGAGGAAAGTCCAAAGGAATTAAAATAAATTAAACCAAAAGCATTCTAGTAGTAAAGCAGGTATAAAATCTTTCCTTTCCTTTCCTTTCCTTTCCTTTCCTTTCCTTTCCTTTCCTTTCCTTTCCTTTCCTTTCCTTTCCTTTCCTACCCTCTCCAACCCTCTCCTTTGTTCCTCAATTTGATTTAATTTATAGAGCTATACTTTAGCCTTCAACTGTAATTGAATATTATATAGAAAGAACTGGACTTGTACTTTACCAACTCAACAAAAGAAAAGTCAGTACAGCAGACTTATACCAGCCTAACATAGGTACTCAATAGCAGTGATGTGGAGGTGACATGGATTTCAGAATGTATCAGCAATGCTAGCATTGCATCTGAAGTCTGCAGAATATGTGCTGCCACATTTTCCCATGGTATTAATTAATATTAACAAAAAATGATGGGTCTACTTGCAATGAATCCTGCTTTTATTTGATTTTATGGGTACACATATGGAGATAACAGAGAGAGTAGGAGCTGTTGATGTTGTCATGGAAGAGTAATGGAGTTTACTATATTTTCTGTCTTCTGCTAAAAATAACAATAAAATTAGAATAGGAAGATATCCATTATACAAGCTTTAAAATAAAATGTTGAACTTAATTTAATTTCTTTGATTGTGGACTTCCCAAATTTTACTCACTTTCTCCGAAGATATTTTAAGCCCTACTGTCAGTCAAAACTCAGCATAGACAAACAGACAGTTTCATTTGATTTATTTGTGGCATAGTTTCATGTAATTTCAACATTTAATATGCTTCAGCATTTTCAGCTCCATTCTGACACGCTCAGGTTCCAATGAGAAGTTAGGGTCTGCAAGCACATTTTAGCTGAGGTCAAAAAAAATTTGTTCTCAGGAATCCCTGTTAACTAAAACTGCTGTATTTCAGAGAGATCTGAAATTGTGCTGAAATTAGCACATGTTCAGACAGCCTTTCCAAATGTCTTCTCCAGATAATTCAGCTAAACTGTCATATTTTTAAAAAGTATTTCAGAGTTGGTACAGAATGAGATCATTGTTAGAAACCTCTCTAATATACATGTGCATTCATATGCATTTTTTCCCAAGGTGGTTCACACAGCTGGCTGTGGAATACATTTAGTAGACTATTATACATAGGGCTGTCTTTCTGTCATAATCTTTCCTTAGATAGGACAATTTGTGGGACTCCGTGATATGCAGCGAGCAGTGCCTGTACTCAAATGAAGTACTGAATTTCTATTATGCATGTGCCTTGGAAACCTAGCAACTCGCCATGAAGATTTTATTCACACAGCAGATTTGTTGTTACTTAGATAGTTTCAGACAATTTTAGATTTGAATGGACATGGCAGGATCTGACAGCATAAAAAGAAATACCAAGAGAAAGAAGCATGTAGAACCAAATGATATATGATACAACCCAGAGAGCAATAAAGAAAGCTGCATGTTAAGGTACTCTTGTAAACAACTATCTTTCAAGGAATTCAGGTTTCTTTTCCATAACCCTTTTAAAATATTCAGTATGCATTACATAGGGAATAGATAGATGCATAGATAGATACATACACACACACTCTCTTGTACACAGATGCTGCGCTTGTCAAAATCCTTTCTTGTCTTGTAATCTTTCTAGGATCACTTTTAAAAAATTCTGTCTAAGCTGCAAACACAGGATATGCAAATCTACATATCAACCAAAAGCACACACATAATTTGCACTTCTCCCAAAGTTTCCTTTCCTGCACCTAGATGTACAGTTTGGTATGTGCATTGAAGGAGGAAGTAGTGTGCTATTTTTAATGCAGACATAGGCTCTTTATTTCTCACCACATTTAATATTTCATTTTCCAGTGCCAAGGGAGTAAATGTTTTTATATATAACTGAAGCTGAAATCCTGCTTGTTGCAACTGGTAGGAAAGGGAGGTGAGTCAAAGAAGCCTTCTCTTTCTATGTAAAGTAAAAGAACAGAACAGTGGTGGCTGAAAATTTGCTGCATGTGAGTAGGAAAAAAAAGAAAGAGAGACACTTTGTTTAGGGGAATTTGTACTTAATTATGTTTGTGGATGGATGGAAGCATCAGTGTTAGAATTGCCCCACAAACCAGTCTTTCATCCTGGATAAAAGAAGAAAAAGGACAGAAAGTAATACACATAACCAAACTACAATTTTATTGATTAAAATTATTTGGAAAGGAACCATCAACTACATAATTTTTTGTATTTATACCTATGTAATATTCTACCTCAGGTTCCTCACATCTTCATAGTTCAAGTCATCCTTCCTATAGTGATTAAGCACTTGTCTCCTTGCACCTTGCAGCGGGACCTCCAGCTTCTTCTCTTCTTCTTCTTTGATGATATAACTTCTTAACTCTTTTCTCAACTCTGCTTTAGCAAGAAATTGCAAAAATTATTCAATAATGTATTAATTTTTTTTATTCTATTATTTTATACCCTCCCACACAGCCTGTTTTCACTAGCTAGAGAAGCCGAGGAACTGCATAGGAAAAGATCCACTTTTCCTCTCAGAAGCACTTGCTGGCTTTGTGTGTGGGGAGAGAAGAAAAGGTATCTCAGACACCGCAGAAAAGTAAATCATTATGTGCAACATGATTCAGATGTGGATTAGATCAAACATTAGAGTTTTCTATGATAACAAATAACTATAATAGGGAACCAAATCCTTCTGTAAAAATAGACCTGTTGAAGACCAGGAGAAAATAAAAGAAAATTAAAGAAGGAAAAGCAAACAGAAAGCAGGGGAGAACACCTCTTTTTTCAATTTTTTCCCCCAGAATTGCTCTGTAAAATGTTAAGTGGTCTCCATGAGCTCATACCTCTGTGTAAGGGAATATGTTATCACTAACAACTGGACCATTTCCTACATTTTCTTGTAATCTGATCAAGAACCCCATTTCCTGCAGATCATTCTCCCAAATATTCTAGAAGAGTAGAGGTCACATTAGAGTACACAAAATTAATACAGGTATGTTAGAGTTTGTTTAAAGTGAGAGTCTTGTGGTGTGCAGTACCTGCAGTACCAGGGTAATGGAAATGATGACCTAAAATGGCCTTTCTAGTGCCTTCTTTATCTATTTGGGTGAATTTGATAATTAAACACAGTGAAAACTTGCTTTCATATATCTGTTTGCTTGCTTACAGGCAGATATATGTCATATAATTTGTGGACAACCATGGACATTAGGACAAGGATGAAGCATTAGGTATGCATCCCAAACATTACCTTAAAATAAATGTACTTAGCCTTGATTTATTTTAGTCATTGATATTACTGCATTTTTGAGTAACCTCAACTATCTTTTTGTGGTTATGCTGCAGAATGCCTAACTATGTCTATAAAAGCCCTGTGTAATCTTCTTTCTGATTTACACACAGGACCTACAAGAGTGCAGAGCAGCCCCTTTGGTAGTAGTTGCTAAGATATCTATACTTGTGAAAATCTGCATTCTTCCTGTTCTGCATTCTCTCTCCTGGTTTTTTACTCTATCTCCAAAATAAGCAAAAATATTCTTTGATATTTTATTGTCTGGAAAAATCTATGGACTTGATAACAGAAGTATTCCTGCACTAAAGAAATCTGGGGAATACTTTGACAGCAGGTAATCTAAATCATTCTCCAATTGTATCATCCTGATTATTAAAGGGAATCCAACCTCCAAAGTCAGGCCTCCAAGCCCTTGCCCTTCTAGTTGTGTATCTGAGAAAAAATTATGGTAATCTTAAAATCCTATTGATGCTGAAAGGCATTTCATCAACTGCAAAAATTAAGAGTGAGTTGCAGAGGATGTTTTTCTATTTAGAGGAAGTGCTGCTTATATGAATAGGCTTCATGTGGTGACTCTTTTGAAGCTGAGGACTTCAAAGCAGATCACTGACTTCCAGTGGGATAATCACTTAATGCAAGACTGGGTAGATGGAATTATTACCATGCAGTCAAGGTAGATTTATCCCTTCTCCCCTCCTTAAAAAAAAAAAAAAAAAAAAGGAAAAGATGGAAAAAGGAACAAGTGAAGCTTTTGGATTCTTTGTCCCCATAGTTTAAAATTGATGATGATGGAGTACTAATACCACATAAGGCATCAGCTGAAAAGTAAAGTGGGTTAACAAACAAAAAAAATTTAGGGTATGTAAGAAATGTCACTAGCTCCAATTAATTTATTAGAATAACAATTTTTGGTTTTCACTACAGAAACCTTTACATTGGAAATACCACTAACCATCTTTGTAAAGAAAATCAGATCAGAGTGCCAATACACTTTCCTAATCAACAAATAAAATGTCTTTTGTAAAGATTTTTTATGGATATTTATGTATGTAAATGGCCAAAAAAGAAAATTGCTATATAGGAAACAAGCTTCCTTAGCTCTTAGAAAGTTGAAGTAACTCATTAGCAAATCTAATTCTTAACATTTTCATGCACTATTGGGTATGATTTCTAGTAATTTTAGCCCTGCTGGCCGGAGTTTGAACCAAAATTATCTTTATTTCTCAGCTCTTAGATGAAAAGTAACTAAGTTAATTAGGATGATATGGGATCCTCAGTTTTACATGTCAGGTTATTTGTATTAGAGGAGATCAGGTTGTTGACAAGCTCGTTAGTGTGTAGTACCTCTGTATTTCGGAATGAATATTTCTGATGATGGAGGGAAAAAAGGCAAATTTTCTTGATTTTTTTCTTATTCTTTCTTTTAAAGAGGTGAGGAAGTATGAAAGACCAATGATCTCATCTCACCTCACCATGTGAATTCATTTACTGAATGCACCTAAGATTAACTAAGCATCTGATGTCACATATATAGTTGCTAATACTGTAGTGTGTCCTTGACAAGTCTTGGTTGAGATGCATCAAGAATACAAAAAGCATGTGTATACCTGTGTATGTGTGTGTCTGAACTGAAAAAAGAATTTTAAAAGACTCTGACACATAAAAATTTATATACAGACTATCCTACATCTTAGCATGTCAAAGTCAAGATTTCCAGGAACAAACATTGTTTATAGACTAAATGTATATATTACGAGTCTATCACCTGCATAGATAAAATGCTACAGCCATCCTACTCAAGTAATGGTTCACAAAGCTCATATTTTCACACAGAGAGTCAAACTTCTTTTTGAAATTGCTGAGAATGAGAGAGAAAAATCAGCCACTTCACTGTGTTTTCAGATAGTTGTATGCCACTTTTCTTCATCTTACATAGATATTCTATGGTAAAAAAAAAAAAAAAAAAAAAAAAAAACGAAAACTAGGAGTTAATGTAGGTTCAGTATTTCAGAAAATTAGCCACAGTCTAGTTGCTAGTCCATTCTAAGGACTTAAGGGACACAATTCTTTTGAAAATTTGAAATTAAGAGCCCATAACCTGCAGTCATTTCTTTCTTTATTTTCTCCATACTGGCAAATATGAATAAAATTATGTCAGTTGTAATTAATGTATTAATAAATAATTATTTAACACCTTCTTCTCAGCTTTCTCAGCCAACTGTGAAACATTTAGAAGTTTTTAAAACATTACTTCACAGATGACGTCACCCTTCCTACAAACTGACATTCCCAAACTGCAATGGCCATTTTCTCCTATGACATGAATGACATGGTATGTTGCAAATTACATTTCCTATCCTCTTTTTATGCTGCTTTTTCCCACCTAAATAAGTTTTCAACCCCTTTTTTTCTAGTGGCTCTGTCCCAGATGCAGTAAAATCCTTTCCCCCTAATTATTCCTTTGCTGTAGCTTAAAGCCAGCTGGAAGGTAAGCCCCATGCAGCTGCTCCCTTTCCCCCCACTCCCTCTGGTGAGAGGGAGAGAAAGGCAGAAATTCTTAGTTGAAATAAGAACAATTTACTGGAAAGCAGCAATGAGATAAGAAAACTTACAGTAACAGCAGCAATACTAGGAACAGCAGTGTGTAAAAGAGGGTGTTCACATGCAAAATATGTGCACTGAATCTGTGGAACCACCCTGCTGCTCTGTTCACCACCACCTCCCCCAGGGAAAGGAAAAAAATGGCCACCACTTCTCCATGTGGGACCATCTTCTTCCACCAGAAGCCATGCTTCAGAAATGAGAATCCCTTACTTCCACCCCTAGCAATGACATGTGTGGTGCAGAATAAAATCCTGGGGTGCCCATATGGCTCCAAACTCCACCCCCCCCTCATGGCAACTGCATGAAAATTAACTCTGTCCTTTGCCAAAACTTATATATTCTTCTATATAAGTTCTACATGTCCTTATATATTCTACTCAGGTAAAATATTTACCCCTCCTTGACAAATCCTAGGAAGCATTCTTGATCTTTGCAGTAGCTGTATTCCAAGTAGCATAGACTTGTGATCACATGTTTTCAAATTAAAAGCAGTTAATATTTTACTCTACTGACTGCTGAGGATTGGGTTTGCTTAGTTTTTCTATTTCTGTGTTTATCAAGATAGCTTCTGTTGATTTAGCATCCTGCATGTTATAAAGGAACAAAAAAAAAGTGGTTTTGCTGAGCAGCATTGTGAGTAAAAATAATTGCATAGCAGAAAATACTGAAGAATACATATAGTAGTATCATTCATGGCTAATGAGTTAAAAGGATATCACAGTACATTTATAAATCACTACACTGTGTTGCAAAGTTTATTTAAATTCATTGTGTCTCATTATAATTGAGCTATGCACCTTTAGGTCTGAGTTGATTAGGAATGCTATAGCTCAGAATAGCTTTTAATTCAGCGAAACATGATTTGACCTTTAGCATAATCCTGTGCGAAACACACTATAGTTTAGACATTAATAATGATACTACCTCTTTCCTGTACTGGTAAGATGCCACTTTAAAAAATTGTATTATTAGTTAACAAGCTCAGGACAATTTATCAAAAGCAAATTATCCTTCTGTGTATAACTGCAGTACTTAATTCCAAGTTCTTCATCTCTTATAACTATTACCTACCCTTTAAAAATGCTAAAAACTAAAACATTATAGTGTCATGTCAGAGTAATAAGTCACATACACATACTTACAGACTCCCCATGGACTTATGCCAATCCCAGCTTAGGGATCAGAGCAACATGATGTACATTATACACGATATGCTATCTCTTTGGTTTGACCTTTGTCTTCATATTTAAGTGTAACATTTCCTTAAACCACTTTCGGGTAACTCTGCAGTTTCCAATAATAGCACTTCTCTGCTCTTTTGTCATTAGTGCTCAGTTTCAGGCTAATTTTCCAAGGATGACCAAAAACAAGACATGTACAGCCTGAACCCAACAATTGGTCCCATAAGAGCTGGACAACCGCGCTGACCTGAGAGAATTTAAGTTTCTCACACTAAGCCTGCCTTGCCATCCATGACTCCAAGGATAAGAGTGGCTTCTTGGTCCCCCCAGCCCCCTCTATTATTAAGTGCATTTACTGGACAAAGCTTAGGTTACATTTGAATGATTTGCAGTTTCCACCCTTCAAGGTCTTAGTTCTGGCTTGCATGACTTTTCTTCTCAAAATGAGGTTTTTGTTTTCAGTATTGTTACTGTGCTCAGTTTTGGGCACCTTGTGGCATGGTGAGTACCGCACTCCAGATGTGTCCAGAGAAGGGCAACAAGGCTGAGAGTCTGGAACTCAAGTCTTACAAGAAGCTGAGCATTTAACCTGGTGAAAAGACCTTATTGCTCTCTACAACTATGTGAGAGGAGGTTATAGCCAGGTGGGAGTTGGACTTTCTCTCAAGTATCAAGGTATAGCACAAGAAGAAAAGATACCAAGGGAGGTTTAACTTGGGTGTTAGGAAATATTTCTTCACAGAAAATATGGTCAGGCACTAGAACATGCTGCCTGGGGCAGTGGTTGAGTCACGATCCCTGAAGGGCTTTAAAAGACCTGTAAATGTGACACTTGGGGACACAGTCTAGCAATGGATTTGGCAGTGGATTTGCATTTAGGGTCTGACTTGATATTTTAGGGGTCTTTTCCAGCTTAAAGGATTCTACAGTTCTATGACCTATAATTATATGGTTCTATTTTTAATGGCTGTCCAGGCTCCAGTAACATTCTTATTGCAGCTACATAAGATTCATAAAAATTAATTCTGTGAAAAGTGTAAGGTGTTGCATCTGTGACATAATTGTGTTTCTGATCCTGATACCAATGAGAATATTCTCTAAGCAAATATGAAATTCACAATAACAAGCATCAATGAATTTAATATTTCTAAATAAAAGTGACTAGGATTATATGTCATAAAACAACTCAACTTACTTATGAAACAAAAGATGTTGAATAAATTTATTTGTTCACACTTTATAAGTGGAAATCAAGTTCATATTGACATTAGTTAACATGTCAAGCAATCTAATCCTTTCTCCCAGCTGTAGCTGTAGGTTAATGTCCCAGTTTAGCAGTCTGAGGTCAACGCAACTGGGTCAATTTCAATTCCCTAAGCTGAGCTGTGGGAAACACAGCTTGTGTCAAAACAAAAAAATATAGTTTTTTAAGTTTAGATTTAGTAATTGCTGACCTAGTCTCAGTGTTCCTGTTTATAAAGTTTCTCTTCTCAAGGGACTAGTGCTTCCTGAATATTTAATAGAAAACAAGCAAAAATACTTCTTAATTTCCAAACCTAAAGAAGAAAATTTCCATTGTTTTTCATGGCTTATGCTGTGTGCTGCTTAGTTGTGATGAAGAGGAATGACTTAGTGGTGGTGTGAGCCAAGAAAACAAAATCCATTAGTATGCTGCTTAGTTTTGAAAGGTGAATGCAAGAATAAACTACATTTCCAAACTAAGTGTCTGACTACAGAACCTCTCCGTCTTCCAGTGTGATCTGTCTCATCATTCAGAGCATCCGAGGAAGGAAAAGTAAGCATAATGCAAGCTCTGAAGCATAGACAGAACAAAGAGAGGAAAATTACAAAGAAGTTTGACCCGGTAATTATCCACACAGATTCAAATAACAAACACCTATTAAAACAGTTTCTGAAGGCCTGGAGCTTTCTGAAGAAAATATAAAGGCATTTCTCCCTGGAAAACATTATCTTTCATCTTTGCATTCTTTAGAAAACCAGGTCTTTTCAAGTTTTCTGGCTAAGATGTTACTGTGTGATGTATCATGTGTTATATCTAAATGCATCTGTCAGGAATCTTTGAGTTGACACATGTTCCTATTTATACCTGTTCACACAGGCAATGTTCACTTCCACACAAAATGGTTAATACAGTATCAAATTCTAGAGCAGATACTTTATGTGTGAATTTTTATTGTAATACCCATATTCAAGACAAAGCTTGCCAGATGAATAGAGGGCACAAAAATAGATTGGTCAGATTGTGCCAAGCTGTGTCTTGAAAATAATGCATGCTATATATACCAAAATTATGCAAATATTAATTAATTAATTAATTTCAAATTGAACATTTTTAGCACTGTGCAAAACTAAATCCACTGGAAAAGATGATCAAAGATGTCTTTTCTTTCTCTCTGAACATTTATAAGTAATAAAGAAAGATTTGATAAATAATTGTTTCCCCATATCTCTTATGGTAATATTTAGCATTACATAAAAACTATGAAATATCATCTATAGTGTTGTAGGTACTGATGAATAATAAGCATTTCTTATTCTTACTAGTGGTAACGCTGCTCTGGATTTGCTTAGTAAAAATCAAGACACAGAGAAGTGTCTACAGAAAGGAACAACTCAGGTGCCTCTTGTTGTCCAGACATCCATCTGTGATTGCTGGGGATTTAGATTCCTCAAAGCTAATGCATGGCTCAGAAGGACTTGGAGGAACACTGACAGACTGCAACATGAGACCAGTCACATATACCAAGAGATGACAGCACAGACTCAAAGTACAAGACTTTACAGATAATCCCTTTTAAAACGTACATTGTCTCGCATCTTGCTTTTTTCCTGTGCTATAAGACCTTACATAACAATAGGTTACCAGAAGTAAATGTGATGCTATTTCATTCTTCCCAAGTAGAAACTGACCAGGAGAGCTCTGGCTGATAAAAGCAAAAATAGTGCAATTTAAGACACCAGTGTGGGATCCAGTGGGTGATGAAAAACCCCCACATAATCCTATAAGCCCTTGTTGCCAGACCAGGATGTCCCCTTATTATTAAAAGCTAAATGAACTGGTTAATATATTTTCCATTCCTAAGTCAAATAAAGACATAGGAAAGAATTTACCATTGTAATATACTAGAAACATTTTAAGTAAGCTATGAGAAGTCTTAACCAATTAAACTAGTCTGTTCCCATACCACCAAAACTCAAAAGCCAACAGAAAAATTACAGACCTGAAGGCTGAATTTGATAAATCAATCATATTTTCTGTGAAAGCAACTGCAGCCAGACTTCAAGTACTAGAGTTTTGTAACAAAATTCTATTTAACGGAGAAATTCAGGTGAAAAAAATCAATTCTGTGCACAAATTAAAGGCTAATGTCTTTAAACAGAATTGAATTTTATTTAACATTTTACAGTAGTAATTGTGGGAGGATATTCCTAGAACTAAGAAAACCCATTAATACATATTTTTTCCCTCTTTTCTCTATTTTCTATGAAATTTAGAATGCTAAAATATTTATCAGTTTCCAAAAACTATATTAGGAAAAGCTTTCTTGAGTTTTGTTTATATTTATCTCCTAGGAAGAACTGAGAATCGGCACTGATAAAGACCACATAATTCTGATGTTTACCCAAACAAAATGGGAAAGTAAGGCTTCTCTCTTTTGCACATGGATTTGAAGAGATATCCTGCAGGAAAATAGTACTGTCTTCTATGGGAATATAAGATTTTTCTGATATCAGTGGAAAAGCTGCCAATACTAAAAAAAAACCCCAAACACAGAAGTTACTGTATCTCCTGGTATTGTGAAATAAACTAATTTCCTCAATTAAAGAGTCAAATCACCATACTATTTCACGTGGCTAAACAAACAGCTCTGATTCTGTACATATCTTTAAAATAGTAATGTACAGCATGGTGGAATTAATGAGAGTTGAAAAAATTGTCACTGTGCTACTTCTCAAAGTTCTCTATAGGAGTTATACATATTTAAACATAAAAGGCTCCTGAAATAGCCATCTTACCAAACCTGTTGGGAAGTTAATTTATTTCTCTCAGTTTTTATGCTTAGGAAAACAAGTAGGAATCTGTCATACTATTACGAGCCTAGTTTTTAAGCTCAGTTTTATCTCATGCTAGTATAGACAATATGAAAAACATTACTATCAGTATTTCAGAGGCAATTTCAAAAATGCACAATAGTGTTATATCTCTGTCCTACTGAAACCAATACAGACCATCAAGTGAAGGAGAAAGGAGGTCTCACTGGGATTATTTTCAGTTGCTGTGGGCAGAAAGTAGGTCTGATGGGAAGAATGCAGAGAAGGAGAAGAATTCAACACAAAGCAGTGGCATGTGGCAGGGGAAAAAAGGGCTGGCTGCAATCCTGGTGCAATGGTGTCTGCCCTGTGGCTGCCCTGATAGACATCCTGTCCAAGACAATTAAAAGAATGTGAAAAGCACCAGTACACTGTCTCGGTCAAAATTTAGCTTCACTCCACAAAGAAATTCTTTCCTGAGCAGACAGATATTGCAGTAGGTGTGTTTTGAGGAAAATTTGTAACATATTCTTGGATGGCCAAGGCCACATATATCCTCTACACTAAGGGTTGGGCAATACATCTCAGAAAAGAAAAAATGATGTTTATGAAAATCAATTCAGAACTTCATTAATTCTTCTTCTGCGTTCACTCCAACTAATAAGGCAAAAGAAAAAATCTGCACATATATACCTCTTTTTATAAAAAAAAACCCTATCAAGTGTCAGGAAAAAAACATTAAAGAGATATAATGAGTTAATAGGACATTTAAAAATTAAAATACAGGAAGACGGGATTAAGATCTAGAAAGTAAATTACAATATCATATCGCAAGCTCAAGAAAGGCAAGGCAATAGCATTCTTGAAAGGCTACAGTGGTCTACTGTTCCACAGTAATTCTATATTTAATGGACATGCTGATAGGTGTTTGCTTTCTTATTCATTGTGGTTCTAATCACACAGAAATATTTTTCTCCTTCTTGAAAATATGTTTAAAGGATATTAGGAACCCAGTTACAGAACGAAAGATTCAGATTTTTTAAAATCATAGACCTTTGTATTTGTGCATAATTTTAGATTAGCTTATTTTTTCCTCAGAAATTACACTTTTTAATAGGTTAAGTTGGGGGTTTTTTTGGTGGCACATGGAGCAGGATTGGTCTATATATTCATATATTATGCTATACATATACAGCATTACATATTTAATAGTGTGTTCAGTGAGTTTTTTGACTGAAATATAAAAAAATAATATTATTGTACTTACCAGCTTTATTTGTTTATTTCTCACTAAAAAAAAGTATTGAAAATATGGTTCACCAAAATAAAAATAAAATATATTTCAGTTCTCTTTCTAAGGCAGTGACATCCTCTGCAGGCTTTGCAAGCTAAATGTAATATTGTTCTTATTCACATTATTTACTGCTTATGCCAAGCTTTCATTTATTTATTTCATTTTCATTTATTTTTCAAATTGTACAGTTAAGGCAAGAGGTCTGCATAAAATAAGACATATTTATATTTTTTTAGTAAGTGAAATTCAAGAGTTAGGTAGAAGATTAAGGAACAACCTACTAAGAAAAAAACAGGTATCTCAGAACAATACCTACATCTTTGAACCTAACTGATTCTTATGGTTACAAAGAAGATCAAAATAATAGTGCTAAGAAGGGAAACTGGAATAACTATAAGAATCTTGCTAAACATGGTAGTGCTTTTCTTCTACCCAACACTGGGATGCAAAACTGTACTAATGTGTTCATTTCTGGTCTCCGCAGTATGGGAGAGATATGGGTATGCTGGGGAAGGTCCAAAAAAGGCCTCAAAAGATAATCATGTCATTGGAGTATCTGACATACAAGCAGAGCCTGAGAGAGCTGGGACTGTTCATCTTTGATCAGGGGAGGTTTGGGGGGATCTTGCTGTGTGTATAAATACCTGAAGACATAGAGAAGAAGAAGGACCTAGATTCTTCTCAGTGGTGCCTGGGAAAAGGTAAAGAGGCAATGGGCACAATATAGATAACTACATTAAAAGAAAAAATTGCCAAATCAAACATTGGATATTTGGGGATATTCAACACCTGTATGTACCCAAATACATGAAGTAATAGACATCCTAGACTGGTATACTGTAAACTGAAAAAGAACATGCAGACGGTTGTCTCTTATTATATATATAAAAAAAAGCCACTTAACTCTACCTAAAATGTGCGTAATTTTTATGTGAGAAATATTAATATATTTGCTGTATTTCATATGTCAGCCTAGTTTTCACAGGTCTTACAAAAATAAGAGTACAATTTTATGTTCAACCTCTACACTTCTAAGTTATTCTGGAGATTGTTGTCTGGTTTCAACACTCAAGGTAATTCACAAATAAATACATTAACTTTTGAGCAGCATGAGGAACACAAAGATTTAGATGAGATTCTGCTGTGCAAAAAAGAAATTATTCAAAACTTTTTGAACACTGTGGAAAGCAACATTTTCTATCCCAGATCCGAACAAGCAGTAATTTAAATTCCACATTACTACATGACCAAGAGAAAAAAAAAAAGAGGTGAGGGGAATTTACCACTAAGTATACATACGTATTTCAGTACTTATGTGGCCATACTTAACATGTTTGCCTTAGAAAATACACAAAAATACAACATTTTTTAGGCTAATAATTTTTGACAAGGTTATGTCTAAGTGATTATTCTAGCCATTTGGACTGGTAATGATGCTGGGAGTGTGGGCACCAAAAGCTGGGAGAAGCAAATATTTACAATGAGGGAAAAGGGAAGACATTAAAGACTCCTGAGTGTGAGGTACAATGAGAGTACCCATTTAATCAGACTTCCAAAAATGACTAATGAGGAAGATACAGAGTGCAATTTTCTCACAATAATATGGATCTTTTTGTATGTCACAAAATGTAATAAAAGTTAGTTGTTAACCCATTCAAAATAAAATGGGCTGAAGCTACAGTACAAACGAGTAACACATGTCCCACCATTATTTATGGCATGCCTATGTGAGATTAAAATGAACACAAGTTATGGGTTATGACTGCTGAAAGAACCTTAACAAAAACACTTCACACAGGAACAAGCAGGGGTTTGTATAATATTTAAATCTTGCAGTTGGAAATAGGATACAAGTCTGAGAGACATATGATGTTTGAAAATACACTCCAGAGTATTTACCAAAAGCATGGTTAATATCCAGATAATCTGTTTAACAGCTGTACATATTAAAATAGCTTTTTAAAAAATTGATCAGTTTCAGGAAAACAATGTGAACTATGACTGCCAAATACACTGCTGGTGATGAAACCTTGAAGAAAATAATTAAAATTATCAATAGACAATCACTAAGACACTGTTTCTTCTTCTTGTTTTGGAATTCTCAATATTATACAGGGGTGTTTTTTAAGCAACTAAAGCTTCTTGCTAAGGAAGAAAGGACAAAGATCATCCTCCAAGCGCTGAAGAACAAAAAACTTGGAAAGATATACAAAAGACACTTACTTTAAAGGCATAAAATTTGCAGATTTGAGACAGGAATGTGCTCATGGTAGGCACATGCATTCATACATTGACTAAATAAAGAAAAGAGACTGCTTCTGAAATCTGTGAAGATTAACTTGTCATGAAGTAGACAATAAACACTATTTTATCAGAGATAGATCTCAGAAGGAAATAAACTTTTCTAAATGTATAGATCCAAATACCACAGTGTGAATATAAAGCTAAACCAAGAACTCTGTGTAAAGAATTATTGGTAGTTAACTGTCAAGAAGAAAGCATTTTACAGACGTATTATGTAATATTGGGAATATTTGCGTAATGAAATCAAAGGTATAGGTAGTATATTTGTAGATTGCACTAGGGTGGCAGGGGTTACTAGCATCTTTTAAGATGATTTTACAGTTTAAAAACATCTTGACAAACTGGAGACAAAATTTGAAAAATATATTCATTTTCAGTAAAAACAAATGCAAGATGTTATAGATAGGCAGGAAAAGAAAAAAAAGAAAATCAGCTATATTACCTGGGAAACAGTGGGTAGACAAAATATTCATCAGGAAAATTTAGAGATTTTTTGTCAATAATAATTAATCTTAAAAAAGCAATGTCTTCCATTTGCAAAAAAAAAAAAGGGCAATGCTGTGTTGTATAAATAGTAGGAAAGCATTTAGATTATGTGAAATAATATTTTTTTTCTGTACTGCCACATAAAATTTTAAGTCAATTAAACTGTATTTCCAGAAGAAATTAATTGTTTATATACAGTCCAGAAAACATGAATGAAAAATAGCAGACATGTAGAAAATATAGTCTATGATGAAATATTCAATAACAAGAAACTGGTACATTTAAAGAAGAGGAAATCAAAGGGCCACATGACAAACATTTTCAAAACCATTAAAAATTTCTATGGAGGGAAAAGAAACACTGTTCTCCAAGTAAATACAATAAAAGGTCACAGACTTGTCCTGCAGGCAGGGTTAATTTACCATGGTAAACACCATGAAAAATTAGGAGCTTATAAGGACCTTATAGAAAATTTAAATAAGTCTGTACCAGAAATTTCATGGGCAGCTGGCTCTCTCTTGAGACCTGAGCTGCTAGGATGATTTCACAAGTTATCCCCAGCCCTATTTCAAGGCATGGAAAAAACAGAAAAAGAAAAAAAGAAAATAATTTATTATTATTTTAACTTTCATGTGTTAGCTTCACTAGAAGATTCTATTACTTATGATGACATCAAACTTTTCTTAATCATGGTTTATCTAACAACAGTTTTCATTAAGATGTCTGCAGTGAAGTGCTAGTTAAGTCATGTTACTTTCCACAATCCCATGGAAACCATAAACCAATGACTCAGTTGAAAATGGCCTCTGTAATGATACAAACTCAGATTTCAACGTATAATTAGTATAAAGAAAATCCAGGAATGCATCAATGAAACATGGGTCACCATCTGCTAAGATTTTGACAAAAATGTATGCCTGCCTAATTAAGAAACTGATATCAGTCACCAATACTTGCAATATGGTGATAATAAAAGCACATCTTATGGTGAGTTCTTAGAAATTGATATTCACATTTGTATTTGTAAACAAGGTTTTTAAACATGCAGTGCTATCATAAAAATGCTTATATAATCTTGGGAGTAGATTATTTCAGTTTGATTCATATTATAATCCCTTTTCCATTGTTCTAGATTGGACAAGGTCCTCGTTTCTCCAGAGACAGTTGATGAGGATGCCATATAAAAGAGAAGAATTCTAATGTAAATATTTGAAAATTAAAAAATAATTACAAAAGTATATAGAACAAATACCTTGTAGCCTCTGATGCATAAGCACACCCATTTCTTTATTACTGAGGTATACTACAACTAAAATGTATTATGAAAATTGAAATTTTCCCCAATGACCATCAGTCTCAAGAACACTTCTTCCCCATAGTCCTCCAAGAATGTCAAAACTGATAAGTAAAAAGCAGCATGAAGTCTTACCTCCATGGCCTGAGTGTTCCTGTGTTAACAAAGATGCTAACTTGTACAGTTCAGATGTGGTACAACAACTAACTGTGGTTAGATCACAAAAGATCTCCAGGTGGATACCACCTCAGCACTTCCGCATCCCCATTCCATCCAAATTTCCCAAGCTGACTGTACTCACTCATACTTTTCTCCAGAAAACTCCTGGTTCTTGCTTGATGTTAAGGATACTTCCTTACTGGACCTTCCAGGAACCACTCTGGCAGTTACTCACCAGAGTAACAGAGTACCTGAGCTGGAACCAAGGACCATCCACAGCTACAACTCCCACGTTCACATAGTCAGACCTGGCTTCCTTACTGGCTCAACACCGAGCTTCCCAAAGCAGAAGCTGACACATAGCAATCCTTAAAATAATTTAATCCTGGCACAGTAACAGAATCACAGCTCGAGCTAGTGCCCTCAGGAAGGGACCTTGAACCAAGGAATCCCTGGGTTTTTATATCCTTGCGGTTGTACTAGCTTGAAAACAAACCAGTGGGAGATTGCAAGTCAGAATTATAATTTAATAGGAAAATTAAAATAAATGCAATTGTACAAGAGCACTGACAGAGTCAGCATACAACCTGACACCCTGTTAGTGAGGGTGGTGATAGCAGTCCAGATGAGGTGGCCCTGTTGAAGCAGTGATCCTGTAGAAGGGTCTGGTCTTCATCTGAAGGCCCAGTGACAGCTCTTGTCCTCTGGTGTGGGCGGCAGAGATATGGACCCATACGGGCAGGTAATCTGAATCGTTTATTCAAAGAAACGAGCTGGTTTTATACACTTTTTCAAGGCATGGAAATTCTCACTACATGACCTATCCTGTGTTGCCACATCAGCAGCACACTTTCTAAATGTCCTTCTATGGGGTGATCACTCGCTGTTCACCTGTCCATCACCTCCTGGCAGGCTCCTCTCCGTAGGGGTCTCCTGTGTGACACCTCCTCCCTGCAGGGTCCAGTGGAGACAAGCCTCTGTGTGCTGTCACATGCTCCTTTGGGCTGCCATGTGCTTCTTTGAGCTGCCATGTACTTCTGAAGGTGTGTCCCACAGCCTGTAACCCAATTCTGTCTTGTCTCTTCCTACAATTCCCTCTTTTTTGTTTTATACAAACAAGAATCATGAAACAAAATACTTTAGAACATGTTTGGCCCACTGCCCACACCAAATAATCTCTGTTCCTATGAGCAGGAGGATAGATGAAAATACCCAACAACCAGTAACTGCACACATTTGTTTCCCATGTATGGAGAAAGTGATTAAATTGATTCAACTTTGAGAAACAACATAAAATTGTATAAAACCTTTACCATCACCCAGTGTCTGAAGTTGCTGGGAAGTCCCATTTCACAGTAAAGACTTAGAGAGTCTTTCCTGGGCAAGACTTCCAAGTTTAACTTGAAAGAGGGTCCAGCTTTTATAAGCTCAAATCACCAAGTCAAAGTGACTTGTTTACACTTGATTTACACCTGAGTCTGATTGTATAATCCCAGCCAGCCAGGACTAGTGCTTGACCAGAGCTTCAAGCCTTGACTGAGAGGGTTTCCCTAAAATGCTTCCAAAATTGCTGAAAAGCTTTTTTAATGTCAGTTAGAATCATGACTTCAGAAGAGTTTATCTACCCCACAAGCTGATTATGAAGCTGATTATGAGGCTGGTCGGACCACTCTTCCAGACACCCACCTTGGACTGGAATCTGTGAAAACACAAGCATATCCTTGTCCTCAGGTTATCAACGGAAAGGGGCCTTCCTATTTTCCGCTTTCAAAATTCCTAACAAGTACCTTAGCTTTTTCTAAGTGAGCCTGTGATTCACCAAAATGTCGTTGAATGGGGGTTTGGTCATTCTGAATGTGATTCAAAAAATTGACAGCATACAGGGCTTTCTGCAGTCTTTCATGGGGGCTTTATCCCATTCCTGCACTCCCTCTTTTTTGTTTTAACAACATGAATTTGAGAGTGCTATGGGCCCATTTGACAATTGCTTGACCCATAGGGGAATGTAGAATATCTGTGACATGGTGCACCCTCCACAAATGAAAAAATTCGGCCATCCATTTGGATGTATAGGCTGGCCCATTATCAGTCTTTATGGATACAGGTACTCCAAGGGCTGCAAAAGCGGACAAAAATTGACGCTGGACATCTTTTGCACATTCCCCTGTATGTGCAGAGGAAAAAATACACGTCAAAAAGGTATCAGCAGTAACATGAATGTATTTCAACCTACTAAACTAAGGGATATGTGTAACATCAGTCTGCCAGATTTCTAGAGCTTGAAGTCTCCACGGATTAACTCCGAGGGCAGGCGAGGGTGCTACCTGTTGACAGTTGGCACAGGCTTGCACAGTTTGCCATTCTTGCTCTTGTATAAGCTGGAATTGTTTTCAAAGAGCTGCTGCACTCTGGTGAAAAACCCACGTGACAGACGTGCCTGAGAAAAAACACCTGGCACAACAACGGCCCCAGCTAACTCGTCTGCATGGGCATTACCTTCAGTGATGGGGCCAGGGAGACTAGTATGGGAATGTACATGTAGGATATAATACTTTTTCATATGCAACTGCACCACAAAACACAAACATAGTAATAATAAAGAACAATGGGTTAGCTACTTCTTTGATATAAGCTTCTTCTATTCTTGTCACTACACCTGCAACATAAGTAGAGTCAGTAACAATGTTAAGCTCATCTTGAAATTTTTCAAAAGTCCTAACCACAGCTGCTAATTCTACCAGTTGTGAAGAACCTCTATATCTTGTAGCCACTGTCCATTACTTTGCCACACTATTACAGACTGCCCAGTATTTCCAGAGCCATCTGTAAGCACCGTACAGGCATTGGCAATTGGAATTGTGATTTTTCAAAAGAATTCAACTGTGGTAAGCTGTTCAACAAGGTATGAGTGGGCACATGAATGTTTAATTGACCAGAAAACCCATGCAGGGCAACATGAAAAGCCAGTGAGTGTTGCTGTAGCCAATCTAAATAATCAGCCTGTGGTGTTCCGAGAGCCAGATTATATCCAGGTGGGAATGCTTGGCTTCTTTGGCTCCTCCCCCATGGGCAGAGCATCTCATAATGGTTTGATGTAGTTCTGTGAGTCATGTGGTGGGTGCTTGATTGCCTGTTAAACAGAGGTTGCCCCCCTTCTCCCAGAGGGAGTAATCAGGGATGAGTAGGAGATAACAAACATAGCCCCACGTGCTTTAACAGCTTGTGAATATGATAATAGAGTACATACTATTGGTTACCTCTTACATTGTAACCTAGGAGAGCAGTCTAAACACAAACGAGTCTGTGGTTATCAGTCTGTGGTTATCGGCTCCTGCCATGTCTGTAAATGTGTCACTTGGCTGTTGCCACAGGTCCCTCAGCCTTTTGTTGTGCAAAAATATGAGGCCAGTTCATGGCCTCAGGCCTTAGGCTCCCCATTTCCCCTTCCCAGAGCTCAATCTACAGCTGCACACTGAGCTACCTGCACTAAATATGTTCCTCAGCATTGTGAACAACCTTTCTCAACACTGTCCTACAGCATAGGAGGATATGGCTGTCCTACAGCAGTGGTTGGATATGAAGTTGACTTTGATTATATTACATCCTGAAATAAAGGCAAATGCTTTAGTTTACAAACTATCCTTTTAGGTTTTTAGATTTTTAGGCAGGTTCATAATGTCTAACAAAATGTCATCCAAATCTATGCTCTTTAAGATATAATAAAAGTATTAAATATTACCTTTACATGTCAGAAGACTTCACCAGACTGTATTAAAGCAGAATATGGATCACAATGTTTCTGCCCACATTATTTACTGACATAACTAGAATTTCAGTCGTTATTCAGTCAAAACAGATTTACAATAATTGTTGAGCAAAAGTATTTATTTTGATAGACTGTCAATTGCAAGAAATAAATTCCAGGTCAGATAGATCAGATATTAAGTGAATAATGGCTGTATTGTGCTAACATTATTTTTTACCAAAATAAATTTTTGCTTCCATAATTAGAAACCTAGCATGGATATTTGCACATTATTTGATAATAAACTGATAGTGCACCACTCAAAAGTGGCAAAGTACAGTAAAGGATGTACTCTCAATTTTAAAGCATTGTTAAAAAAAACCCAAACCATGATTGCACTACTGCATTTGTACCACAGGAGCATTTGTTAAACAGTACTATCATTCTCAGTAGATTTTTATGTTCAAAACAAAGAATAAAAAAAATTATGGAGAAAAAAAAAAGTGGCAAATTGGAAATAGAACCAGAAGCTCTGTTTTGCAGGCTGTTGATGATCACTTTTCTATTTTATGTGTCAGGTTTAAATTTCCCTGTGGCAACAATTTAAATCTTTTCTTCTTTCCTGAGGCTGCTTAAAAATTTAATTTAGCTCAGGCGTGGTGTCTATATTTTATAATAGGAATATAGAAAACTCTTGTAATTTGGGGGATGACCCTTTTAACAGATTAGAGAAATTTAAACATAATTAATCAGCTTTATTCATAGAGTTACATGGGCTTTCCACAATTTACTCATGTAAATTTCTTTGCTTGAGTTACAGTAGACTACATTATAGAAGGGTATTTGAAGGCAGATATTCACAAGTCACATATTCATGCAGTGCATATACAGTGAAGGAGTCATTTACATGCACATCCACACACACACAGATACACATCCATAAATCCAATAAATCTACATCTCTTCAGAAGTTTCACCAGTTATTCTCAACTCACATTAACTCCTTCATACTCAAATTCCCGTATTATTTTTTCTCTATTTTCAGTTAAGGTCAGAAATTTCCACATGGAATAATCCTTTCATCCTTCTCTTCAAGGTTAGAATATGAGTCCTCAATGTGAAATGGATCTAAAGTCAGATATTAGGATCACAGTTGCTTGTTAGTGTTGCTGAGTGTTAAAATAAAGTACCAAAGTTTAAAATAGTAAAATCACCACAAAATCCTTAATTATATGATTTGTTCTTTTCTGTGTAAGTTGTAGCTGAAAAAAAATCTAAATGGCTTTAAATGATTTTGTAAATGGTAAAGTTCAACACAGCAGACTTAAAGACTTCATTTCTCAGAACTTGTGTCTTATCAGCAGATGCATTTTTGAAAGGATAAGAGGTGCCTCTTGATCCAGTTCTCACATATCCTTAAATCCCTGGATAATTTTTGAATGTTCTTGGGAATCTGGGAAGGTCCCTGTGACTGGAAGCTGGCTAACATTGTCCCAATATTCAAAAATGAAGACCCTGAAAACTACAGGACTGTAAAAACTACAGAGGCTGTTAAGATTATGGAGAAGATTATTCAGGGAGGTATTGAAAGATACGTGTAAGACAACACAGTCATCAGTCACAGCCAGCATGGCTTCATGAGAGGAAAGTTCTGCTTATCAAACTTGATTTCTTTTTATGACAAGGTAACCCACTTAGCTGATTAAGAGAAGCATGTTGGTGTAAAGTGCTTGGATTTCACTAAAGCTTTCAATGCTCTCTCTCACAGTATCCTTATGGATAAAATGTGCAGCACACAGCTGGGTACACTCATCATGGGATGGGTGAGCTACTGGCTTATGGCTTGGCCACAAAGGGTGATAGTGAATGAGGTCACATCAGACTGGTGACCTGTCATTGCTCTGTCCTCAGCCCTGTGCTTTTCAGCATTATCATAAATGACCTGGATACTGAACTGGACACTAAGCAAATCAGCAAAACCAGGAGGAGCTGTTGACTCCCTCAAAGTCAGGGAGGCCCTGCAGAGGGCTCTGAGGAACAAATCAGAGCACTGGGCAATCACCAACTGTATGAAGTTCAACAAGGGAAAGTGCCAGATTCTGCAGCTGGGATAGGGCACCTCTGGATGTATGGACAGCCTGGGGAATGAGATGCTGGAAAGCTGTGTCATGGAAAGGGAGCTGGGGGTCCTGGTCAGTGGCAAGTTGAGTGTGAGTCAACAGTGCCCTGGCAGCCAGGAGGGGACAAGCGTGTCCTGGGCAGGCATCAAGGACAGCATTGCCAGACAGGCAAGGGAGGGGATTGTGCCACTATGCTCTGCACTGGGGTGGCCTCATCTCGAGTGCTGGGGTCAGTTTTGGTCACTGCAGTATAAAAAAAGATATTAAAATATCCAAAGAAGGACCATGGGGATGGTGAAGGCCTTGAGGGGAAGGTGTATGAGAAGTAGCTGAGGTCACTTGGTCTGTTCAGCCTGGAGAGCAGAAGACTGAGGGAAGATCTCACTGCAGTCAGTGTTCAGTTCAGCACTGAAGTTGTGTCAGGGGAGGTTTAGTTTGGATGTCAGGAAAAGGTTTTACACCCAGAGGATGGTTGGACAGTGGAACAGGGTCCCCAGGGAAATGGTCTCAGCCTGATAGAGTTCAGTAAGTATTTGGACAACACTCTTGGGCACATTTTGTGGGTCTTGGGGCTGTCCTGTACAAGGATCATGGATTTCATGATCCATTTGGGTGCCTTCCAATTCAGAATATTCTGTGATTCTGGGATGTAATGTACACAGATGGACTATGGCTAATCCCTTCATTTTAGAATTATGAGATTCTAAAATATTAGGTGAAATTATCTCATCCTGGAAAGGGAATATTTGGAGAATATATTTCTTGTAATTTCTATTATATGTGTTGGTTTTTTGCAATGTTACACAATGACTTCAAGAATTTGAAACAAGAGAAAACCTTGATATTTATGAGCAGAGTTCGTCTCAATGTTCACTTACACTTTTCTTCTTAATATTTGTGTTGGACCCATTTTTGCTAAGCCAAGCAGCTACTGGTTGTTTTTTAATTAAAGACTTAAGAGTTCTGGATATTTTAGAGTTCATAGGTTTCCAAGTCTTGTAATATAGCTGCTTTGATTGGAATGTTCATCATATTAAAAGTCAAGACTGGTGTCTGAACACTTCAGGTCATGACCAAGAAGAGATTCATAATGATAGTAAATGCTGTCATAATACCTGAATATTGATACATGCTGTGACAATACATAAGGGCCAAAAAAAGTAGCTCTTAGAAACGATTAAAAAAATCTAAGCCAGATTTCAATTTACAAATACTCATTACTGACAAAGGGATTAAGTACAATCATTTTAGTAAAAAATGTAAAGTAAGTAAATGCCTTAATATTTTAGAGATTGAAGAATGGTTCTTATTTATTCTCAGATTAATTCCTGATGCTTTAGCAAAGACAAATGACCTTTCAATGTGAAAACAGATACATCCATACATGCCTCTTGTGACAATTAGTATAGGTGTATACAAGCATAAAGCCTGAAGTGTTTCTGAGTCCAGGTTTGCACTACCTGATGCTAAAAAATATCTTTTCCGTGATGGAATGGGATGTTTCACCAGGATACCTATGAGATGCTAGTTAAAGAATGAAAACCTAATTGCTAGAAGATAAAAACACACTGCAATGAGTTCTTGGAACTGCAGAACAAATCAAGATACAGAAAACATTTCAAGTGGACAAGTTTCTTCCTGTTACAGAAAGTAATATATTCTACATCATAACCTCAATGCAGCCACACTGACAACTTGACGGTATATTGCACAGATATCCACAAGATGTGCAAGTCTAACAGCATTTAATTCAGCCATGCCAGGGAAGTTCCTGCCTGTGAAAGAACAGACTTTGTGAAGCACATTGCCAAATCAGGCTCTGTATTGTTCACACTTTCCAGTGTCTGAGAATCTTACAAGATTTTTTGCCAGCAACTCTCGATGAACATCAAGTTTCCTTGAAAGCGCTTTTGGCACCTAAGTCACATCTTCCTCTTCTTCAGTCTCAGTTTTGTCACCCCATTAGCTGTATTGGCCATTGATTTTTTTCAAACTGTAGAGCAGTTTTGGGATTATTGTGGTGTAATCCAGCTCAAAAAGTGAACAGATTGGAGACTGAATCCCACACATATGTTGCATAGCACAGTCTTCTGACTCAGCACCGCAGGAGTTATCTGACAAAATATAGAAATGACAATTTTCTTACATTGTCTAGATAGGCAAGACAGGATAAAATGAAGCCATAGTTCCATAATCCTCCAAATTTCCTGTGCAAAAAATACCTACCTATGTCCTGAAATGCAGCTCAAACTTGAGAGCTGCTATTTTATCCAAACTGGTGCAGATTCTAGCAATTTAGTGAGAGCAGCCTAAAAGCTTTTTGCCAGAAATGGACTTTCCTCAAATTGTTTTCAAAATGACCAGCCATCTTCATATTTTGTAATTTGTCAAAGTAGTTTAAAAAGTACTTTAAAGGAAATCTTATACCAAAAAGTTACAAATACACTGGCATAGCAGGCATTGAAAAAACCAATCTGACTAAATGTAATCATATCGTAAATATTATCAGATTTTCAGCTCCATGGATTAAATGTGCTGTTTCTTTTTCCATTCACCTTTTCCTGCCCTGTACCAATTCACCTCTCTCTTTCTGTCTGACTGGAGGGAGACTGACCAGGTTCTGATAGGGAAGTCAACCTTTATAGACTCTAGCTAGACACATTTGCATTGCAACAGTAAATCTATTAGTTTCTCAGGATGTCATATAAAAAGAATTAGAGAACAAAATAACTTTAGATTTGGTATTATTCACGAAAATAAGATCAGATTAGACTTAAAAATTAAATGAAATCCATTCATAATTGTGGACTGGGTTTAGAGCACTGATAATTTTCTACAGTATAATATTTTTGTGACTTACTTTCAAATCAGGATCAAGAAATCTATTTTGACTAACTATCCAATTAATTTCTAAACTGTGCTCTGTGTTAAAATTCATTGAGCAATTCATTTTGAAAAGGTAAGGGAAAATAAGAAAATAAAAAGAAATGCAAAAAGAAGATAAAATTATGATAGAACATGGATTTAACATCTGTTCAGTCTCCAGGGAGTTCATGCTGTGTATAAGTCTAAGCGACCTATCCAACAACTCTGAAGATAAAATGAAGAACAGCTGATGAGTGCCACCACCATGCTTTCAGCAGCACGAAATTCCTGTAAGACCTTCAAGTGAGAAGGTTTCCATATAGCAGCAATCATGAAACATGCATAAGAACAAAGTTATTGACAATAGATATTTTCTTGGGCAAACTCTAACCTTTAACACTGGAATAATTATCAGTAAGTTAAATTTAAAGTAAATGTAAAAATCTTTTCCATCAAAGGGACATTTTTCCAACCCATTTTACAAACATCCAGCTGAAATCTGGGCATCATTTATGACTGAAAGGTAAATACTTGCCTCACTTTGGATGAGGTTTCAGTGAAAAAGTAATTTTATCTTCATACTAATAGAGAAACTATGTAAATACAAATCTGATGTCAGCCAAAACTCTCCCCTCTGTGTTCCACCATCACTACTTATACAGTCTCATATTTTTAAGATAAATTCTGAGCCAATTTGGATCTAGAAATATCTCAGAAATACAAGGGTCGTGTGCTTAAAATTTGATATTACAACTTAATTGCTGTCAGATCATTGTTGATGATTGGAACATGATCATTATTAACTTTATTCTTGACAATATTATAATGTGTAAGAGGAAACTGAACCTCACCTTTCCCTCTCTACGCTGTATTGCTATGGCCTCACCTTGAACATTGTGTGCAGTTTTGGGCAACACAATATAAGAAAGATACAAAACTATTAGAGGGTGTCCAAAGGAGGGTGAGGTGGTGAAAGACCTTGAGGGGAATCTGTATGAGGAACCTTTGTTTTCCCTGGTAATTCATATCGGTTCCTCCTTGTAAGCCCTTTGTGATGCTCAGTAGACATTAAGGAAACAGACAGGCAGCCAGCAAGTTAATTCACAGGAATAACTTAAAGAGCTAGAGAGAAATTGCACTTTATTACTATTTATTCAGGAGGAATTTGAGATTTTTTTGGAGAAATGTGTACTTTTTGCTATGAATATGAAAGCATTCGAAGTTACCTTTTACTGGTTTTGTTGATAGACAAAGACACATCTATGGTTGGCATTTAAATGAGCAACTATGTTATGTGCATTTTCCTAAAAGGTGAAAAAACACCAAGTTACTTTCTGAGAAACTTTCTTTTAAAGCTTAGACATATCTTAATAGAATACTAATGTTCTATTAATATATGTTAATGCATATTTGTATGTACTATTCAAATATTTCGAAATATATTTATACATATGTTCTATTAATGAAAGTATACCTTCTCCATAGAAGTATTTCTCTTAGCTCATAGTGACTTCCTGATGTTGGAAAGCAACAACCATATTAAAAAAAAAGCCAAAATAAAATAAAAGCCAATTTAAAAAAAAAAAAAAAGCAAAAAGAGGACCAGTGAAGGCATAAAAGAACCTTGGCCTGTTGAAACTCCATGAATATTACAAAGCACTTAATAATAATACTGAAACAGGATAGAATGTTCTAGAACTTTGTTTCTGTTGTGTCATGAAAAGTAAGATAGATGACATCCTATCTTCTTTTTCAGATTTCTATGAAACACTACACAAACATGCCAATAATCAATCAGAGTACAGATGATGTCAGGCACAGAAATATTCCATTAGGTGACACCATCCCTTCTATAGACAGCACAAAGGTATTTCCCAGCAGGAAATCTTTTCTCTAGACCGTTTTTTAAAGACTCAAACTGTGGGGCTTCCATCACTTCTCTCAAGAGACTATTCCACAATTCTAATACATCTCACTATTAGATACATTTTCCTGGTAATAACACTAAATTTTCCTTTGCTCAATTTCATCCCTGAAAAATGCATCCCTTGGTTGCCGTATGAAACACTTTCTGGTTCAAAGCTAACCATGTGTCTTTTTGTTTCCACATAGCAGCATAATCTAGAGTGGTCTGGTTTTATTCACTTTATTTTTAAAGATTTTATATGCTATGAAAGTCACCATTTTAGTACATAAAGCACAATTTTTTCCCATTCTTACTTTTTTACATGTGGGAATTCCACTTCTCCATTTTCCAGACTCTAGAAAACTGCACCTTTATTCATTGTTAATGGCACGGGTTCTATCTGCCTGGATTTTCAAAAGCAGTTGACCATATACAGAAGAGTTTAAAAAACTTTCATTGTCTGTGAGTGAGTAGTTTGACTTCTTTAAACACATAATTTCACGGCCTACTTTCTTATACCAAATGGACTCAGACATATCTAGTACATACAGGTGTATTCAAGAGGAGCTTCTTCATTTAAATTTTAAATATTTAAATTCTACATTTACCCTGTGTAAATTCATCTCCTTGATTAAAAAAAAATAAAAACAAAGGGAAAAAGGAGAAAAAAAGACGTATTATAACTTAATGATGAGCAAAATGCTATATTTCAATTTCTTATATTTTTATTTCACTGTAGTGTATTATTGCATGATTACCCCTGCAATGCCACACATACCATGATTCTGTTCCCGAGAATATCAGCAGTATTGCACTACATCAAGCCACTGGCCTGCATGCAAACACAGGAACTAGAAAGATGTTTTCCTGTTTTGAGGGTGTTTCTGAACCACAGCATATTCACAGCTGGTGTTTCATTGGGTGTTTGCTACAGTCCATGCATGTACACATATAAATCGTACCTGTCTCCAAACACTGACATAGATGCTCCTTGTCTTGTTGTTTAATATTATTTAAGGTGTATCATCTTTAGACCCTCAAATATTTAGAAACATGGGAAGACTGATGAGAGGGAGATTTCATAAAAAATTACAGAACGTGACTTTGGCTCAGTATAAAGTGAAATCCAGTGTTCACTTCTGAGAAATTCAGCATGAAAGAGTGCAAAATGAAATGCCATATGGGTGGCAAGCCCCAGAAGTTGTTAAAAAGATATATGTACCAGGGAGGCACATAGGTTCAGGCACTGGAGCAGCATTTGCCTAAGAGAACAGTTTCCTTCTTTGGCTCAAGTTTTCTTTAAAATCAGGGTCAAGTGAACTTGTTTAACTAAAACAAGAACTGACCTGAACCTTCACCAGACATGAACTACTTTGTAAATATTTCAGAGGGGCATGAAAAATGTAAAATTCTGCAGAAATGTTTAAGCGTGTATTGCTTGATTCTGCCATCATTGCTCACATCAAATAGTCTCTTACTCTTTGAGTAGTCCCACAAAACATATGTATTTACCCAGGGAATAAGATAGCTGCACAATATAATGGTACAGAATAGCATTATTTTTGCCTACTCCTTTCTTTAGCAGTTAGTGTGGAAGATGTCTAACATACCAGACCTGACAGTAATAAAATGCCTAGAGAGAGGTAGATACCACTGTGTTTAAAGCAATTTCTGAACTAGACCCTTTTCTAATCTCTACTTTAAGTACAGTACTTAGTTACAATCTGAATATATTTTTTCCTATGTTAAAATCTTCTTTTGACACTGTATGGCATCTGTCATATGGCCAACATGTCTGACCCAGAAGTACAGAGTGAGCCCAGAAGATTATTTGTGAAACAAATTCTGGAACCTAATATTTGGGTCTTTTAATTTAATTGGTATGCAAATCAAGAAACAAGACAGCATTTGTGCTTGATACAGTTGTCACTTCTAATTCTGGTAACATTCATTATCATGCTTACAGATTTTTTTTCTTACACTCAACATCTGCCAAAACTACCTAAACCGCAGGAAGTTGACAAACCTGTGCAAACTTCTTCTCAGTTCTCCCTCTCGCTTTTTGTTATCTGTTCCATGCACACTAATTTTGTGCATCTGAGGCCTCTGCTCGCCAGAATTATGCCTGCTTCCTAACACCTCTGCCTCCAGAGCTTTGGATTTGAAATTGAATAGACACAGAGCCAATTTATCATAGGATGACATGTGTCATGTTCATGGTATAACCAGAGGGACCTACTGTATGCACTGTATTTATCCTTTTGTTGTCAACACGGACAAAGACAATACCAGCAATAGACAGATATTAAATTTTTAAAATTCAATACATATACTTAACTGTTGTTATGTCGGAGCTAGAATTTTTAAATGTAGTACAGCTCATTTTGTTTAACACCAGATTTCCTTTGTCAGATAATCATCTGTCATTCAGGCATGCAGCATATTAAAAAATGTGAGTACCAAATACCAATGTATTAGCAGCAAGTCTTCAAAAAAGAATTACATGAATACAAAATATTACATGCATACACTTTCTGCAAGTAAGAAATCATAATCAGATTTAGTGACAGCTAACACATATTTATTTATACTAATGTTGTTTTTAGCTACATATACCTAATGATGCATAATGTGTTTGCAAAATAGATATAAAAATACATGTATACATATGTGCCTATGTGTGTGCTTTTGTGTTTGTATTTATAGATATATATATAAAACATAGCTTGTTACAGATTAAGATGCCGACAAAATTAGTAGCCTAACTAGCAATGAGCAAAATAAAAAAAAATCTCAAAATATTGAGAGGAGATTGCTACCAGAAAAGTATGTCCAGAGATTTTATTCCCAGAGAGTAAAAACACAAAGGTTGATGAAATTCACTTTTCATCTCCTGACTCTGAATAACCTCATGGACAGATTTATCTGAAGAACCTTTCAGCTGATTTTCAGGTATGCTCTCTGATACCTCATTCATGTGTTGGGTTTTTTTTGCTGAGGAAAGTCACAAAGCAAGGATGAGTCTACCTTTTTACTGCAATGATAATCTTGAACATGCCTTTATTTTAAATAGTAATATTCCTACAAAATCTTCTTAGTTACATCTACTGGTTTTTCACAATAATAGCAAGGTGAGTTTGTTGATTTAGTAGCAGAGAACTATTCAAGGGACAGAAGTTCAGGGCTTTACTTCAGGAACAGGTAGGGATCCAGTAGAGACTCAGCCTGAAAGAAAGGGGATAAGACCTATTTCAATATATATAATTTCTCATTAAGGAAAACTAATTTTTTTTTTTTTTACATTTATTCAAACATATTTCATATTATAGGATTCATATGAGCTAGTTGTTCTGAATTCATAGATAATCAGAAATCATCAAGGTTAAAAACTATTACTTCTTATTGAATGAACTAATCTGTTTAAACAGGGGATTGGCACATAGTATGTAGTGAATAATAGGCAGAAAAACCATATTTCACACTACATAATTTTTAGTATACAACTATTCCAAATTCATTTAAAAAAAATTGTTTTGAACATTTTCATAGAGTGCAAATGATTGCATAATAGAAAAAATTCTGCATTTTTATTTGAATATATGCTACAATTTCCACTATTACAGTCTTAATAGAAATAAAAGAGAAGTGAAAAAGGGGGGAATCTTTCTCCATACCACATATTGATAAATAATCTAGTACCACTCTTTTCCAATTTAACAGACTGTGGGTTTCCCTTTTTTTTTAATTTGCCAGTATGAGAAACATCCAATTTTACTCCTGAGGGACAATAAAGAGTTAGCGGAAGTATTCAAAAATTCAAGGTATATTCAGATTGTCATTTAGACAAAAGATGATCCTATTTGACATCATTCATTTCATCTGCCCCTGGTAATATAAAAACATATTAGAACAAAGATAAGGTGGAGGGGTGAAAGAAAGAATGAAAAAAATAGTTGTTGAAAATAGAAAAACATTAAGATGAAATAAAACAAGCAATCTCCATTCTTTGTAATAGTTTCTCTTCTGTAGAAATAAAAAGAAAGTTTGGCAGTACATTATTGCAGTAAGTTAGCATAAAAGATAACCAGAACTAGGCATATTATGCATTTTGTTTTGTTTTATTTTTAAACAATTGAAGGAGAAAAAGCTTGGATTTAGCAAAGAATTTGCAACTGAAAATTTTCTGACAGTACTGCCTCTGCCCATCTGTGCAAAGATTTTTAGTAACGCAAACATAGCACTGATGAAGAGCATAACATGAAATACCATACATTTGGCTCATTTCAAGATACCAGCCAGAGAGCATGGCTCAAAAAGCATAAAATGACTGTGCAAGTTCTTCAGCATAAATGTCCCAGTGGATAGCTGTTAATTGTCAAAATAATCTAAGGTCAGTTCTCACAGTCACATACTTGAGATTTTAAAGGTAAGTTCCATTTTCATTATAGGACAGGAAAAAGGAAAAATAGTAAATGAGATTAGGGAAGCTTTTCCTATTCACCCCACACATTCTTTCTCCTTAACTTTTCCCAACTCCATAAGTGTACTTCTTCATATGTAAGAAATAGCTTGGAACAGCTTTATGTTGTTTATATTTTATGCAACAGAGGATACTGATTTTATAAGATTAGTCACTGGAGCAGTGAGAATGAGATAGAAAAGGCAAGGGTTATCAGGCAGAAGTAGGCCAAAATGTCTACAAAGTAGATATCTTTATTTGTCTTGTTAAACCAATATAATTTGATTCTATTTTACAGGGGATACAGAAAAACATAAAAACACGATGGGGGTGAATTTTATGTGAATGGTTTATAGCTCTAATGTTCCAAAACTCCATGTGCCTACTATAGCTATGTCTTGGAAAATTGATCAAGGGTATTTCCTGACCAGATTCTTATAAGTGACTAAAGTGCAAATTTTTACTGGTTTTGGTGTTCTAGACTATACATTTGGAAGAAAATAGTAAAATAGATAATACTCAACTTCAGTTACAAACACCTATAGACAACAGCACATTTGTTTCACTGCTCATGGATAACAGGATATGGATCTCCCATTTACAGAAGTGATACAGGACAAACCAGCAAATTTTTCTTATCAAGCATATACAACAGATCAGCTCTAACAGTATGTGAGGACCAAATCTGATTTAAATGTCTAATAAGACAATGCTGCTGATAGGTGGACCGGGGAAAGAAACTGGAATTTGCATAGCCCTCCAGCCTGGGCAACAGTTATATCAGTCATAGAAGTATATATTTCTATGTGTAAAAACTACTTCTCACTAGAACTTTCTCTTGAAATTTTTCTTAAAAATGAGCAATTCTATTATTAGCTGCTATCTCAGATAGTTTATGTGCTCTCTACAGATTTGAAAATGTCATGTTTATTAAAGTAAAAAGGAAGAAAGGAGGAAAAAGACCATGGTAGAATCATCAAAAAGGAGAAAGGGTCCAGCTTACCCCTAGGTATAACCACACTGCTGCTGAATCACAGAGTTAGATGGCAGTTCCCTCTATATAGGAAAGCTATATGGTTATTAATTCAGACTGATTAGAAAATACTGCTTATGGTCAGTTTAGGGTTTTTATCTTTCTCAGATTGTTTTGTTTAATAGACAAATCAGGCTAAAATTATTTTATTGGGACACACAAACAAATAAGGAAATAAATCAGACTGATTTAAGCAACAGATCTCACTATTAACAGCAGAAAGAATTCTCAACCCCACACTTCCACCTTTGCACAGTAGGTATTTAAGTATTTGCAGTGCTGAGAGCAATTCATAGTAACCTTGCTTGGAATTTTCTTGTGATTAATTTTTGAAATCCATACATTTCATTATACAGTGAGTGAAGAAACCCATCAGGCACCACCTTAATCCACAAGGATTTCTCCCTGACATTGCTTCTCCCTCCCTGGATCCCATTATTTGCAGAAAGTTGGCCTACGTACAAACACTGCAAAAGACTCCAAAATTCAAGATTAAAATAAAATTTTCCTATCTCTGTGCTATTCAACCTAACTTTGTCTTCAAAACACCAAGAGAAATTTGAAACAGCTCATTGAATGTTTTATACATGTACAGAAAAAAGTGGGGAAGAGAGGTTCTGGAAATGTTTGTGTAGTTTCAATAGATCAGCTCTACCTCCCTACCAGCCCATTCGGTCCAGTTGTGAGTTCAAAACATTGGAGAAAAGGGGCTTCTTCTCAGCTCTTGGATACATGGTCTCAATCCACATTTGATTGTATGCAGGATGAGTGTAATACCTGTGTTTTCAATGACTGTGCTTCTGAGAACTTTTATTACGATGTCTGCTGCAGTTTAACATCTGCCCATGCTCTCAAAGTATCACTGTTTTGAAGGAGAAAGAAAAAGGAAAGACTGACAATTATTGCACATAGAATAACAAAGCAAAAACAAGCAGTGATGGCTGGAGATACAGAAAAAAAGATCACACAATTCTTTCAATACTTTCTACCTCAGCTGGCCAGGTATACAAAGGATGTAGCAAATAAAGAAGAGCTGTACAGGTGTGAAGCATTCTTTTTTCCCTGAATTTCTACATCTCTCTGTCTTAAGGGACTGCTGATGCCCTGAGATCTAACATATCTGTGAAACCAGTCTTCCTCAGTGAAGGGCTTGGACCTCACAGAGGAAGGGAGCTCACAGGCTTCCTGGGGCTCAGGAGGTCTCTTGTGTTCCTGGAAGGCCATTCCTATACAGCAGTGTCACATATGAGCAATCACCCCATGATCATTACAGGCCATTGAAGAAGACCAAAGGTCCTCACCACTACCTCCCTGAGGCTGAAGCAATATAAGAATCATGTCAGTCAGCACAACTGCCTGCAGCAAAAAGATCTTACACAGCATGTTCTCAGTGCTTTGACTTCTCTTGCCCACAGAGACGGTGCAAAGACAAATTTTGAGTATAATCTGATATGGAGTGAAAGGCCTCTCCACCTCTTACCCTCCAGTTGTGTTATGGAAGGAGAGTATCAGGACATGCTTTGCAGTCTTCTACCACAGGTCCTTGACAGGTGTTGAGCCCTGCTGCCTGTTTCATTCAGTAAAATTTATGTTTTCAGGGCTATCCATACAATGAAAGGAAGTAAAAAAAAATTTTAAAAATTGTTAACCTCGCTTTGTTTAAAACAGAAGGAAAAAAGGAACAAACAATAAAACAGTTGAAAGCTGTTATTCTCTTTCTAGAGGGTTAAAGGTTAGCTTTGTTAACAATGATCTTGTCAGTGACCCCTCTCCTATTCATCAGTCTTAGAAGAAATAGAGATGGAAGATAGCAATTAAGTAAATATTAATTGTTAATGTTTGATTGAGCTATTTACAAATTTATCTGGTAGTACCTATCAGCTACATCTATTTCATATTGCAATGATGTTTTCACATTATTGCTTTGGCTGAGAAAGTGGTCTATGAATTATTTACCATTTGTGTAGCTGGTCATTGTTGCAGTGAGCCATGGCCAGAGCTGTGGTCAGCTGGATCAAGTAGACCAAAAGGTCCATTGGCTTGATGCCTCCACAGCTCAAGGGCTTGAAGGTACAGCGAACACTCAAAAAGCTGTGTAAAAACATGCTGACCATCGGCTCCTTCCTCTTCCCCCCTTATGCTTCATATTTGATTATTTCTCCAGAAAGTTCTATGTTTCACAGTAGTTGATTGGCCTCTGTTACTCCTTTTCCTCCCAATCCTTCTCCCATTCACTCTGATCCCTTCTCCCCTCCCTTTTAACATCCCCTACCTGATATTTTATTGGTTATTATTTGTTTTCCACACCCATTATGCAGGGATATAAGACCCCGCGCCAGCCCCATTCTGTTGATTTTTTCCATGGTTTTTCTGTTCTTCAGTAAACCCTTCCCTGCCCACACAAGGAAGTCCCTCCACGTTTTTCCCACCTTCTTTGGCACCCAAACAATTGGTGGGCAAGGCAAACCCAAGCTGGAACTTCCCCTGCCCTCTTCCCCTGGCCATCTTCCATTCCCTGCCTCCGGTGCAGGTGGAAGCTTGCCTGGTGCTCGGACAGCATGCGGCAAGAGCACCGCAGCAGGTCATTGTTGGAACACCAAGTAACCATGGGAATCCTCATATATCATTTGTCATCCAGCTCACAGATAACCTGATACTTTATGACAGCTATATGATCACTGAAAGAGGACAAAAAGTAAGCATAATTAAAAAAAACCAAGAAAAATAAAGCTATTGAAAAATTTCAGAATTTAGGTAAGAAAACCTCCAACGCCTGAGATTAGACATTACCAATTTCAAGGAAAGACTGCAATATTTAATAATGAAGATAAGAAGATGGACTTAGAAACAATTGTGTTTCTAATCACCTTGCACATATGATAGGTTAAAATTGAAACTAATGAGTATCGTTTCTTTCTGTGAATTACACTTAGCCTGATGCTGTTATTCATATGTAGACTGGCTTCATCTTACTTTTCCAAGTCACTGATTCAATGTATATTCCTGCTTCTTTGTTTCATATAAATAATAAAGCAGCTCTTATGGGGTGAAGGGTAGCAGGTCCTGACCAGGCTTTTTGGTTTAAGCAGGATTGTTTGTGCTCAAGAGGGTGCTGAGAAATTGCCCAGCACATTGTAGTGTGAGGAAAGTTAACAAAGAAGCCTACATGCTACACACCAGGTAATGAACAAAACACTACATTTTTTATTTTGATGTATGCCTTTGTCACTTGCCAATGTAATTTCTCCAGCCACTGGCAATGTTACTTTGTTTTTCTTTATAGTGACAGTCTCATACCATTTATCTCTCCAAGTCTACATTAAAAAANAAAAAAAAAAAAGGCAGAGAAACTTGATGTTCTTTGGGATGGGATGAGTGACAATATCCACAACGTCTGGATTGGATCCCTGCTGTGTCAGAGAAACACCAGTCAGCATAGTAGAGACGGTCAAGTTACCATTGACTTGTCAAGTGTTAACTTTATTTTCTAAGACAGGTTCTGGCTTATTTCAGCTGAAAGTGCGGTAAAAAAATACAGATTGCTCTATATGCTGCCAGAGATCAGAAATTGGAGATTTTATACCTGTGCCTGAATCAGATACTTTTCCAAGCTTTTTGGTGTCGCCAAATTTCTTGTATATAGGCATGTCGTATACATACGACATTCATACTTAAGCCCAGTCTCATCCATGGACTAATTTTGGGCTGTTATTGGGAAGTGGAAAGCAGATACTCATAGAGTTCAGACTAAGACGTGAATTAGCTAATGACTCCAGAAGGAGTTCCTGCCTTCAAAACCTACATTACATGTACAATTGTAGCAGAGATTGATCTAGATCTCTGAATAAAATTAATAAGGAAACATGTATTAAGAAGACATTCTCTCCATCCTCAGGTAAAATACCACCAGTGTTTTTGCATCTACTAGGTTTTGCCTTTCTGATGCAATTTTGCTGAATATTTTTAATTGTCCTTTTCTTTCTATAAGTTTTGGAGTTATAGCCAAGGTGGTCTTTTGCAGTTCTTGAAGACTATCTTCTGCTTTAATTTCTCAGATTTATTTCAAAGGCTAGTTACGTCTCAAATTTTTAGTTGGTTTTGTGGCAGTACTGCTTAGAAACTTTCTGCAGAAGCCAGAAGTGTCAGAAGCCAGAAGGGGACCAGAGTCCCCTTCCACTCCACTTGCTGTTCCTGTATGCCTCCTCTCCTTGATTTATGCTCCTGAACTTTGAGGATCTGTAACCTTTCAAGAAAGCAACTGTCCCAACATTATCTTTTTCTCTGCTCTCCTGGACATTCCTAGGTATGTAGATCAATAGACATAGTGAAGTTCTCATTAACTCTTTGCCTTACTCATAATTTTATCTCTTTATGCCCCAGAATACCTTCTTTACTCTTTCTGCCACCAAATATTTTCATATTCATCATTAAAATGTTTAACATGAAGATTTTTTGGTTTTAATTGTGCAGAAAAATATAGGTCTTTGTTATCACTTGTGTTACAGAGATCATATTGTCAAACTTTTGTGACAAATATTTATTTATGCAGCTAAAGGGAAAAAAAGTAATCCCTTAGTAGTTTGAAAATTACTTCGTTTCTTACTTATATACTAAGTAGGTTGAGCAAAATACAATCCCTGAATACCTGAATTCAAATAATCTATTATGCTGTGTTGCTCACTAGAAATGAAATGCCAACATGCATATGCACAGCTGGTGTTGAGTCACTACCACAGAGATAGCTTCCCAATAGTAGTCAGACCAACTATTAAGAGGCAGGAATTATAGAGAAAAGGAGATAAAATGCAGTTCATAGCACGCAGTGGTGTAACAATATTGAAATATATTAGGAATAAAATACTGTGCTGTCAGACAATGCCCAGGTCACCAGCTCCAAATGAAATCAGTTTCCTTTGATGAATAAAGTATTCATGCTGTGCTATGTGTTTTGCTTCTTTTCCATCCAGATGTGTTCCACTATGTCTGCATATGAACCATTTCTTCTCCTAAGTCACTCTGGAAAGAGGAGGGGTTAAACTCTTTTCATTTTAATACAAACTAGTCATTAGACATAAAAGCACAGAGTGGATAAGACTGTAGAGCTAATCAAGGGATAAATATTATTGAAATGCCTCCTTGCAGTATTTTCCCAAAGAAAATCATCATTCAAATAGCTGAAATTTGTTTCTTCCTGCTCAACTGAGGAAACACAAATTAAATCATCAGTATTCTTATCATCCCTCATGGCCTACTCTCATTTCCTCAGGAGCTGTTGTACTGACACTTGTGCATAAGGTGTTGGAAGCCAAACTTTCCTCCTTTCCATGGGTTTTCTAGTTTCCATGGGTTTCCTTTCCATGGGTTTCCATAGTTTTTCTAGCCCTTGTTACACCCTTTCCCATTTGACCCTGAGCTACAATTAACAGACTGCATGAACTGCTTCAGCCAGAGTTGCCTACTTGTGTTTTCACCCTTTACAAGGGCTTCCTTTTGCTTCATTTGGTGAGTTTTCAATCAATTATATTGTGGGATAGAGACAGCAGAGCACTGAAGTAAATAGACGTGGGATGTAGATCAGTAAAATTTCTCTGAATATACAGCCAAGTTTCCAGTCTGTTTTGAGGCTTTGTCTGTAAAACCATTGGATCTATTGCATTTTCAGAAGAGTGCATGTAAACTTTTAATCCAGCCACATGTCAGGAGGAATTCCACAGTATGGATCCAATGAAAACACCAATCTGTACCAGTATTTTAAGATTTCTTAGGTACAATGGTAGTCCAATCCATCCTATAGAACTAAAACATGATAAATCAACAAAATTACAAAACCTAAAAGTAATCCCCACCTACCCACAAACATCAAGTCATGAGTGGAACAGGTACAAGAAAAAAGAAAAACCAACACAGGTTTGCCAAAACTTAAAAAATGTTCTAGTATGAGACTAGTTAACTACTACTAGAGCTAAGGAGACAGGAGACTAAAAACAGGAGCCTGAAATAACTGAAATAATAGTTACCACATGTGAATTACCATAGGATCTCTTTTCCTTTAACACTTTAATACAAGTCTTCAAAACTTACCTGTGATGAGTCAGAAGGAAGACTGCAGGTAGCCCTTTGGCTCCACAGGCCATGACTAAGTCCTGAAATTCATTTGAACAATCAGAATTGTGTTTCTGCTGTCACATTACCTGTAATTTCATCTTTCTTATATCACTTCTTTTCTTTTTTGCTTTGTAATTAAAATCCACTTGAGCTGTTCTTCTGCAACACTTATGGTAATCCTGAAACTGAAAAGGTAGATAAAAGCCTCCAGCTGGTCCAAATGTGCCATGTCACTTGAAGGCATAATAAAATTTACATACTTCTGTTGCCTTTCCAAAGGAAGATGGTTGGAAGAAACCCAACATGTAAAACCAAAGCCGTATCTTCTCTTCTTGAAGTTCTTTTCATTTTTCACATCCATCTAATTTCATCTCAAGGTAATAGTCACAGATTAATAACAGTATAAGCAATCTCAGCCCTTCTGAACAATGTTTCACTCATTAAGGAGACCTATTCCCATCTCTAAAAACTGTCAAGTTGGAGGTTCAAAAGAAACCGCTGGGAAAAAATCCTGTATCTAGAAAAGTAATAAGATTTTTTAGCTTTAAACTTTTATTAATGCTTTATATTCGGTGACTGAAGTTATTTTTATGTATCTATAGTAAAACTTATGAACCATATTTATTTAAGACTTCATGCATGCTAGACCATGCATATTTGATGTAATGATGTCAAGATTTTTGACTCTGAGGGCCACTTACTCACAATGAAATAATACCATATAATGCTTATTTCATCACCCACTGGCACCTTCCTTCCATTTCTGCAGCCTATGAATACTCTTCTTCCTTTTCATGGTAAGCTTATCAAAACTAGCTGATCCTCTTCCTAGTGCTTTCTGAACTCTTAGTGCTTCTTCACATTACCACCCTTACATTTTCTCTTGTTCTGGCGATCCTAAGCTCTGAAGCTCTTTCTGTTTGTTAAGAAATAGAGAAAAAACAACCAAAGTAGTAACAGAATGTAATTAACAAAAGAAAGCAATTTAATAACACTTTACTCTGCTTATATTTTGGTGGATTTGTGAAGCAGCCTGAAGAACCATTTGGGTCTTGCAAAAAAAGAGAAAATGTTTTTGTCAAAGGCAATCAGGAATAAACTCTTTTTAATGAAATTTAAGGAAGCATTTCAGCAAAAAGTGGTCAGCACAACTATTCTTGGAATGTAGCCAGCTCAAAAATGTCAGTCCATTTCTCTTGAGCAAGTCTGTTTTCAACCTCTCTACTAGATACCAGTCACAGGTGTTCAAAAGAAAAAAAAAAGACCTTGTGCCTTGTGCATAGAAACAGGAGTACAAGAGATACTGAAATATAAAAACAACATATCACAAAGCCAAAACCTGTATCAACAGTATTCTCCTCAAAAAAAAAAAAAAAAGTCTACAATATCATTTCAGCTGCCAACTAAACAGAGTAAGTTCATATTAAGGACAGAATCCTCACAAAAACAACAAACCTTTTAAGAACAAAATATTTGCATAATGAATATATTCATTTAGCCTTTTCTGGTGTTTTACTTCATTTAAATCAACTCTTTTCTGAAACTAGAAAAAAACCGACAAATCATATTTCTTTGTGCATGTAATCTGTTTAAAAAAATTTCCTTTTTATTGGTTGGTTGGGTTTTTTTTTCCTTAACAGTAAATTGTTATCAGAGTTGATTCCACCCAGTTTTCTGATTCCATTTTTCTGTTGAACAGACATGTGAGCTTCATCAGGCCATTGAGTTTCGGGAGTAGGAAAGTGATCACAATCAGCAAAAAAGAAAATTTCAAGTTTTCAGAAGTGCAAGGCTGTTCATGGCAGTGAAGTGTTTCATGACTAGACATATTCTCCAAGAGGAGAAAGGTTAGTTAGCACAAGAACTGTAGAGATGAAAAAATCATCAAGGAACAACAATGGACTTCTTGGGAGCTGTCTCTGTGACCTTGGATAAAAAAAACCCAAAACTAAACTACTCTGTACCTTTCTTTTATTCTGTTAAGCAAGAAAATGAAATTCTATAACACATGAAAATAGCATAAACCATTTTGTGATTAATGAACGCAACTACACAAAAGGAGAGAGTAGTATTTTTCTGTGTTTATGACTCAGACTCCTAAAAGTATTGACAGATCATAGTCTCCTGCATTTTTAGCAGAAAACTGCAGGATGACTCGGGAAGGCAAACTGTATTTTTCCTTCCCTGAGAAGATGAACTCAATGTGAATACTTTCTCCACACAAGCTGATTAATATAAACAGAAAAATTTTAAGAGCCCTGTAGTTCTGGTTCAACCTGTTGAAAGTTTAAGGATACTTGATCACTTGGTGTCCTCTGGCACTTACTCTGTACACTGAAATGATCTTCTTGCTCCAATGCTCTATTTGAATTAAGTTAAACTTTCTTATCTTTTTAAGTTGTCAGTTTATTTACCTTCAGAAAGGAAGTGGGAAGATACAACTACAAATCTTTTTCTCATCTTGTTAGTGCTCCCTTAAATTAGGTAGGTCTTCTGACAGTTCATTTACATGTAAGTACATTGCAGCTTTGAGACTGGGAAACTACAAATGGCCAGTTAGTTCTGCCTCTTCAAGTGCATATAAGGTATTACAGAATCACAGAATTGGTCTGGTTGGAAGGCATCGTAGTGGGTCTTCTGGTCCAACCTCCCTGCTCAAGCAGGGTCATTCTAGAGAACATGGCGCACAATTGGGTCCAAATGGTTCTGGAATATTTCCAGTGAGGGAGACTCTACAGCCTGTCTGGGCAATATGTTCCAGTATGTGGTCATCTGCACAGTAAAGAAGTTCTTCCTCATATTCAGGTTCTGCTCATTACTTTGTGTCCTAGTGGTTGGCACCACTGAGAAAAGCCTGGCTCCATCTTCTTGGCACCACTTCTGTAGATTTTTATACATGTTAATGAGGTCCTCTCTCAGTCATCTCAAGGCTGAATAGGCCCAATTCCCACAGCCTTCCTTTGTAAGAGAGATGCTTCAGTCCCCCAGTCATCCTCACAGTCCTCCCCTGGACCTGCTCCAGGAGCTCCATGTCTCTCTTGTGCTGAGGAGCCCATCACTGCTCACAGCACTCCAAATGTGACCTCACCACGGCTAAATAGATGAGCAGGATCCTCTCCTTCCCTGCTGGCAATGCTCCTCCTAATACATCCCAGGATTCCTTTTGCTTTCTTGGCCACAAGGGCACACTGCTGGCTCACGGACAGCTAGCTGTCTGCCAGGATCCCCAGGTTCTTCTCCTCAGAGCTGCTTCCCAGCAGGTCGGCCTCCAGCCTGTGCTAGTGCCTGGGGTTATCCCTCCCCAGGTGCAGGACCCTGCATTTATCCTTTTTGAATTTCAGAAGGTTCTTCTCTGCCCATCTGCCCAGCCTCTGAAGGTCCTTCTGGAGGGCTGCACAACTCTCTGGGGCATCAGCCACTCTTCCCAGCTTTGTGTCCTCAGCAAACTTGCTGAGGAGGCATCCACCCCTTCATCCAAGTCCTTGATGAACAAGTTAAACAGCACTGAACGCATGACAGAGCCCTGGGGCACATCCCTAGTGACAGGTCTCCAGCTTGACTCTGTACCACTGATCACAACCTTCTGGAATCTGCTACTCAGCCAGTTCTCAATCCATCCTTGTACCCATTCTCCCACCCTGCACTTCCTGAGTTTGCTAATGTTATGAGAGACAGTTTCAAAATCCTTTCTTCATTACTTATTTTTATTGACTTCTTTTTTTTTTTTTTTAATCAGTTTAGGAGCTGACATAACTGACTAAGTATTGATATTGATGTTCTACACATATTTCAGTGTGGGATAACACCAGAAATTTCTGAGCTGTATTTTTAAATGTACACCACTTCAAATATGGTTACTATCAAGTCTTCACTTTCATCAAAATCCTGTGTGCCATGAGACAATCTCATCCTAAATTTGGGAGGGAGAACCTTTGTGGCCTGGGGTTATCTGTTTCTGGGTTTTGCAGTAAATGCAGATGCCATAATGGCAACCAATTAAATAAAATTATGCTTGTCACTAGATTAGATTTGAAAGCCATTAATATATTAATTATATGATATGATGTTATATTAATGATATTATATTAATGATATTATAGTAATGCTATTACAGTAATGATATTATAGTAATGATATTATATTATATTATATTATATTATATTATATTATATTATATTATATTATATTATATTATATTA